>OX451735.1:16591820-17018556 GCA_948472305.1 Vicia faba
TAGATGCTTTGGCCACCCACAATAAAATGTTAGAAACCCAAATATCTCAAGTGGCTGAACAACCAGCACCTACAGCCGCACCGGCCGATACGTTTCCCGGTCAACCACAACCTAACCCAAAGGGGCATGCTCATGCCATCATATTAAGAAGTGGAACCGAGTTAGATGGACCGCCTGACCCAAGACTATCAAATCAAAGTATGTATCAAAAGGCTGAAACGTCAACTGAAAAGGAGAATCAATCAGAGAAACCAGAGGTAGACGAAGAAGACAAAGGAGGAGAGGCCAAAGAAAAAGAAAAACCCTATGTGCCTCCACCGCCTTATAAACCCCAAATCCCTTTTCCTGGTAGATTAGCCAAACCCAAGAACGTAGGGTAATTTAAAAAATTTGTAGAACTTCTGAAACAACTCAATATAACAATTCCTTTCACAGAAGCTATAACTCAAATGCCCTCATATGCCAAATTCCTCAAGGAAATCTTATCTAACAAGAAAAAGCTAGAAGATAACGAAACGGTAACCCTTACAGCAGAATGTAGCGCGATTATCCAGAACAAGATGCCTCCTAAGCTGAAAGACCCTGGAAGTTTCTCTATACCATGCCATATAGGTAAGTTTGTCATAGACAAAGCCCTGTGTGATCTAGGCGCTAGTATTAGCGTTATGCCTTTATCCATATTCAACAAACTAGAAATGGGTGAACTAAGACCGACAAAGATGTCAGTTCAATTAGTGGATCGCTCCGTCAAATACCCAGTAGGAATCTTAGAAAATGTTCCTGTACGAAGAGGCCAATTCTACATCCCTACAGATTTCATAATCATGGACATTAGAGAAGACGAAAGCACACCTATCATCTTAGGAAGACCATTCTTAGCCACAGCTGGAGCTATCATAGATGTAAAAAAGGGCAAACTAACCTTTGAAGTAGGTGAAGAGAAAGTCGAGTTTATTCTAAAACAATTCTTACAAGTGCCCGCCATAGATGACACATGTTATCTGGTGGACATCGTTGACGAATGCGTAAGAGAAATTGAATGGGAACCAATACCTTGTTCCGAAACCATGAAGATTCCCACACCTCTTATATTCGAAGATAACGAATGTTGTCATAAATACCGAGACGACAATCTGAGTGAATGCTTAGCTCTGACACCCGATCACATGCCTTGTCCAAGAAAACCGGCATTGGATCTTAAGCCATTACCTAAGACCCTCATATATGAATTCCTTGACACCGAGTTAAAGCGACCTATAATTGTCAACGCGGACATAGGATGACAAGAAATAGACAAATTATTACAAGTCTTAAGAAAATATCCCTCTGCCTTAGGATACAACATTACAGATCTCAAAGGAATAAGCCCTTCCATATGCATGCATCGTATTATGCTGGAGAACGACTGCAAATCTTCTAGAGAACATCAACGAAGAATTAACCCAATATGGAGCATCGTAGTTAAGGATGAAGTTAAAAAACTTTTGAACGCTGGAATCATATACCCCATCTCCGATAGTCAATGGGTAAGCCCAGTCCACTGTGTACCAAAGAAAGGTGGTATAACATTAACAACAAACAAAGCAGGTGAAGCTGTAGCGGAACGAACTATAAGTGGAGCTAGAATGTGTATTAACTATAGGAAGCTAAACAAGGCCACTCGAAAGGACCATTTCCCTCTACCATTCGTTGATCAAATGCTTGAACGACTAGCGAAGCACTCACATTATTGTTATCTAGACGGTTACTCCGGATTCTTTCAAATCCCTATTCACCCTGATGACCAAGAGAAAACAACATTCACATGTCCTTATGGAACTTTCTCCTACCGATGAATGCTGTTTGGGTTATGTAATGCTCCCGCCACGTTTCAGAGATGCATGATGGAAATCTTTGCTGATTTCATAGACAACATTATGGAGGTCTTTATGGACGACTTCTCTGAATGTGGAGAGAGTTTTGAAGATTGTCTGGTGAATTTGGAGAAAGTTTTGGAGAGATGCGTAAAAGTTAACCTCGTTCTGAATTGGGAAAAGTGCCACTTTATGGTCAAACAAGGAATCGTACTAGGACACGTTGTGTCCGAAAAGGGGATTGAAGTCGATAAATCTAAGATCGAAGTCATAGAAAACTTGCAACCCCCTAAAATAGTAAGAGAAATACGTAGTTTCTTAGGACGCCGGTTTCTACCGACGATTCATCAAAGATTTCTCACAAATATCAAAACCTCTAACCACTCTCCTTATGAAAGACGTGGAATTTGGTTTTGATGACAAATGCCTAAAGGCATTTAACCAACTAAAAACAACCCTTGTATCCGCACCAATCATGCAACCACCCGATTGGAGACTTCCATTTGAAATCATGTGTGATGCAAGTGATTACGCCGTAGGTGCAATCCTGGGACAACAAAGAGATAAGAAGCTTCATGCGATATATTATGCTAGTAGAACCATGGACCCTGCACAGATGAATTATGCAACAACGGAAAAAGAACTTTTAGCCGTAGTCTTCGCACTAGACAAATTTCGCTCCTACCTCGTAGGCGCAAAAATAATCATCTATACAGACCACGCGGCTATTAGATATCTCTTAACCAAGCAAGACTCAAAGCCGAGACTTTTGAGATGGATTTTGCTTGTACAAGAGTTCGATCTAGAAATTAAAGACAAAAAAGGCACCGAAAACATAGTAGCCGACCATTTATCTCGAATGGAACAGCTGACACCAAAAGAAGTACCTATTAACGATGACTTCCCGTATGCACGTCTGATGGCTCAGATGGACGTAGGAGAAGCCGGAACAGAACCTCCTGAATCAAATCCAAATTAACTGCTCTTAGGACTTGACATGCAAGCTTCTAACAGTGATTCACGATAAAGCCAAGACCAAATAAATAACCATATACAAGAAGATGTGGTCTCTATCCAAACCATACCATGGTATGAGGACATAGAAAATTACTTAGCTGCCAAAATCCTACCCCCTGATATGACTTATCAACAGAAGAAGAAATTTTTTCACGATTTAAAACATTACTTTTGGGATGAACCTTTACTATTCAAGAGGAGTGCAGACGGTATTTTCCGAATATGCGTCCCAGAAAACGAAATAGAAAGCATTATTTCTCATTGTCATGATGCCCCTTACGGAGGTCATGCAAACACATGAAAGACATGTGCCAAAATTTTGCAGTCTGGCTTCTACTGGCCAAATTTGTGGAAAGATGTGCACATAGCCATCCTAAACTGCGACCGATGCCAACGCACTGGAAATATACCCAGACGCGATGAGATGAATCCAGACTGGCATCCTACAAGTGGAAGTCTTTGATGTATGGGGAATCGACTTCATGGGACCATTTCCATCCTCCTTCGGAAACAAATATATACTCGTGGCTGTAGATTACGTTTCAAAATGGATTGAAGCAATAGCTTCTCCAACAAACGATACTAGAGTCGTGATTAAACTCTTCAAAACCATCATATTCCCAAGGTTTGGTGTACCCAAACAAGTTATTAGCGATGGTGACTCCCACTTCATATCACGAATCTTTGATAAACTCCTAACCAAATATGGGGTGAGGCACCGCATCGCAACACCGTACCACCCCCAAACAAGCGGACAGGTGGAAGTCTCAAATCGAGAAATAAAACAAATACTGGAAAAAACTGTTGCCACCTCAAGAAAGGATTGGTCGGCTAAGTTACCTGACGCATTATGGGCCTACAGAATGGCATTTAAGACACTGATAGGTACAACACCCTTTAAACTCATATATGTAAAATCATGCCACCTGCCAGTAGAAATTGAACCCAAACCTTACTGGGCGATTAAAACTTTAAACCTAAGCTACACTGCGGCAGGAGAGAATAGGATCCTCGACATAAATGAATTAGAAGAACTACGATTAGATGCATATGAAAATGCAAGGATCTATAAGGAAAGGACGAAAAAATGGCATGACAAACGTATCTCAAGGAAAGAATTCAATGAAGGAGATGTCGTACTCCTATTCAACTATCGTCTGAAACAGTTCCCTGTAAAACTCCGTTCACGATGGTCTGGACCATTCGAGGTAACCAAAGTTTTCCCCAGTGGTGCCATAGAAATCAAAGGAAAATCCATGAATCCATTCTTAGTGAACGGCCAATGCCTAAAGCATTATTACAGCGTCGGAAATAAGGATTACACCGCGAGCTTAACGCTATTAGAGTTACCGCACCAACTTGAAAACTAATTCACGTCTAACAACTTTGTCAAGCTAACGACATTAAACAAGCGCTGTGTGGGAGGCAACCCACAATTTTTTATTTTATTTATTATTTCTCAAATATATTTATCTTTTATTTTTATTTTTATTTTTTTCATTTTTGCATTCTGCTTTTTACTTTCTGATTTTTTTCCTCTTCTTTCTTTCTCCCACAACATACTTTACTTATTTGCATTTTTATTTTCCAAATTTTAGTACCGATTCACAGGAGCCTACAAGCTAAAATTCATGGATACTATCATTTTTGCCTCGGAGACTCAGAAGAGACGATATGAGATTCTGGCTCAGCGCCAGATGAGTATGACTACGTATGTGCATGATCCCACCTTGACAGCCTTAGGAATCAGGGAAAGTGTCTATTTCATGTTTAACCAGATAGGATGGGAGGGGTTCCTAGCCCATAAACACCCTACACACCAACGCCTCACCTTGGAGTTCTTGAGCTCCCTAATCTATAAACCCATACAAGGCTTAGGGCGTAGTAGAGGTCAGATGTCCTTTAGATTTTTCAGTTTCACCCACCAGTTTACAGTTTGCAGTCTAGCTCAGCTGCTAGGATTCCCTAGCTCTTTAGACGCCCACATGGAAACCCAGGCGGATGAGTACCTCAACTTTGAGCTTAATCACTTTTGGAGAGACATAGCAAGCCAATATCCCGAGGACCCCGACCACCTTGATGCCACCGAGATTCATAACCCGTCTATTAGGTATTTCCATCAAATTTTAGCTTTCACATTTTTTGGAAAACCTATTATTCAACTCTCGGTTTCTAGGGATGAGCTGTTTATCATTTACTGAGATTTTCAGACCAGACCAGTCATTGGCGCATCCTTCATGATAGCTAACATGTTAGCTATAGCTCAGTGTACCCACGGCCCCGTCTGTGTCGGCGGGCTAGTCACTATGATAGCTGAGGCCCTATCCCGATGGTCATCTCTGTCGCGCCTTACACCGTATGCCAGATATTATACCATGGACATCCCTTTTTGCTTTAACATTTCTTTGATTGGTAACCTCAGCCCACCTCACTTTCAGCTGCTTGTCCAACGTAACCCTGTCTATTGCTTCAAATTGCCTAGCCCCGAGCATACCAGTGTCTATACCAAGACAAATTGGCTATATCCCTTAGAGAAGACAGACGAACACGACCCTAAGAGGGAGGAGAGCGACCCATCTACACCCATAAGTTACCACGATTATACACCTTTGGATTACCCTACGCTACCCCTTGTTACTACCGCTGATGACATACCCATGCCTGATCATGCACATACGATCAAGACTCTGCATACAGATGTTACCACACTCCGCGGAGAGCTCGACACTGTTAAAGAAAATGTCAGCACACTTCGGTGTGACTTCTTTCATTTCATGGACGTCGTCACGAATCAGTTTGACCACATTTATCAGCATTTGCACCACCTCCCGGAGGCCCTCATGCTTGATAGTTTTTTCTGTACCGCCCCAGTGAGGACACTGTTTATTCTTAGTATGGGGGGGTTTTTCATTGTTTTTAATTATTATTATTCTCAAACTCGTTATGGTTTTAATTATTTTCGAATAATATATTACTTTTCGGTCCTAAAAATTTTATTCATATCCATTTTATTTATTTCTATTTACAAAGTATGAATTCATTTTTTGTAATTTCTGTTATTATTTTCATTGATTCTTAATTTCTATTATAATTATCATGTTTTATTTTATTTCTGTTACCATTATCATGTGCTATTTTATTTTTTTTACCATCTTTATTTGCTTCATATTTACCATATCATTTTTCCAACTATACAATATGCCACCAATCCCTTGCAATACACTTCTCAAAAATTGAAAATAATTAATTAATTACTTTAGTGGAGCACGCGTTTGAAGCAGTCAAAAACCAACATAACCTGACCCTGACGAACGTCAGAGTGCATGTGACGAACGTCAGGGAGTATCTTTGACTCTGACGAGCGTCAGAGGGAACATGACGGGCGGCAGGCATTGTCCCCCACGCCTTTCAAAACCGTGACCATTGACCAGCATTGATGAAGAAAAAAAAATTTGTTTTAAAATCCCACCACCCCCCATTTACTCCACTCACCCATAACTTCCATAACCTCCCAAATTTCAAAATTTTCCCATAAACACCATTAAATTTCTTACTCCACAAACCATCTATATAAACCCTCCCCTTCCATCCTTAGTTTCATCACTACCACTTCCTTTCCATCTCTCTACCATATATACATTTTTTTTCTTCTTTCTATCAAGTTCAATACTCATGGCCAACCAACCCGAACCCGACATGCGACATCTCGTGCTCCGACAAGGAGAAGCCGGTGAGCTTCAAAAAGAGAAGTACATAAAATTCCATCACCGAGGGCTAACACCCACACGGTTCGTCGACAACACTTGCTTACAAGAATTAGGCCTGCTACCTCATATTGAAGGCTTGTTGAATAAAGCTGGACTAAGCTTTATTAGCACGATGAACACGCCAACTTATGAAGCTCTCACGTTGGAATTATTGAGTTCCTACGCATATCACACCCGAGAAGATGCAGACGCACACCTAACGGGAGCCGCTCATTTTCGGATGTTCTACCGAGAGTACCAACTCAACCATGAGATTTTGAGCGACATATTTCATTTTCCCCGAGGGAATAATGTGAAATACCGCATACCCCCAGAATTGGATTGGAATGGAAGTGCATACGCACTATGGGAGAGAATAACCGGCGAACCAAATGTCACACCCGAAGCACGGTACGCCTCTCACATCCACAACCTGAACATCCGCTTCTTACACCGTGTTATGGCAAACACAATATTCGGAAGGGAAAACAACAACAAGGTAAACACTAAAGAATTATATGCTCTCCACTGTACCTTTTCAGAAAACATACGTCTTAATCCCGTCACTTTAATGATGGCCCATATTCAAAACCTCGTTGCAAGAGAAGGGACCACACCTTTTTGCATCGGAGGCATCGTCACCGCCATCGCAGTTCACTTGAATTGGGGGGGAAAGGATCCAACTCCTCCCTCCGCTGCCAGCAGTTTTTATGGACATTGATAACTGTAGAGTTGGCCGCCTGATTAAAGTACGAGAAGCTGGAGGATATTATCTCATGGTTAAGAATGCAAGAGTTCGTAGTGTGATCATGCCAAATCATAATCGTACTTACTTGGGTAATCAGGATAACTGGCTTTACAACCTGAATGCCCCTGAACCCAGAGAAAATGTGCAAGGAAATCAAGGTCAGGCTAACAACGTTGCCGCTGACGAAATCAAAGAAGAATTAGAGCAGCAAGAGCCCCAACCACAGCAAGCCAACAATCCCGCCACCATCAACGCAATATATGCCACAATAATGCAACAAAACCAGTTGTCCATTCAACGCCACCAGAGCCTCGAGACACACCAAATTGAGATGATGACTCTCATGCAACAAATGTAGAGAGACCAAAATGACTACGCTCGCAGGCACGATCAAAGTATGCTGGAATTCACCACAGGAATAACGGCAGATATATGAGCCTTAACACTCCGTGTTGATAACTTGCATAATATCATATCCCAAAGAGATGGCGGCGAATCTTCCAGACATGGCGGGGAAGCACGTCGAAGAGCAAGGACACGTGGCCGATACCAAAGACAAGAGGAGGAAGAATGATTACGTTGTTATCTTTCCCCTTTCCCGCTTCTATCAATACATTGAGGACAATGTATGATTCAAGTATGGGGGAGGAAGTATTTTCCCTTTTCCTAGTAACTTTTATTTTCTTTGTAATTTCTCTTCTGTTCTGTTATCTTAAATTCAATAAAAAAAATTTTATTTTCTCAAGTCATCTATTGCAGCAATTTGTGTTGTTCTTTTAGATTCCTCTCTCTTTTTGAGCCCATAAAATTTTTTTCTCACTCGACAAGTAAATAGACTGCAAAATCTTTAATCATCAGGAATTGGGGCGAGATTGAGCGAAATTTCTACCGTTTAGATACTCTACAACCCCAGAGTATGATAGATTAGTTCAAGTACATGTTGTTTCCAACACCTTGAGTTTAGTCTTTATAGTAACCTTGAGTATTTTATATTAGCAGTCAGCACCGTCTTAAACACAAAGTACGCAGGAAGTCGATGAATATAAGTGGATGATAGAATATTTCAGCAAAACATTGCAAGGAAAAACACTGATTAAATTGGACGATCCTCACCCGATCGCCTAATCCAAAGGATGTAAACCTTAAAAAGTAACATGAAAATTCATTTGATGGATGGTTCAGGAGCATCTGGTACTGAACTCGGTAGGGCAGATTACGGTCTGATCCCCCGCATCCAACATTTGAATTAAAGGTTGCCACATTAATGTGCCAGAAACCTCTAAAAGTTTAAAAGGATCATAACCACTAACCGACTGTTATGCTATGTGCGTGTGAAGATAAAGGGCTTAATGTGATTGCGCTAGAATGAAAAAGGCAAAACAAGACGAATACTCGAGGTAGGCTATGATAGGACCTGTAACTAGTTTACGTAAAATGGGATTGTCTAGCGTCGCCGACGGAGTTATGGAGCACGAATCAAACGACCGATTTTCTGACAAAAACACAACGTAGCTATGTATTAGTCGATCCGAGTCATAACCATGTTTAGAAAAACATCGTACTTAGCATTTTCTTGAGGACAAGCAAAGTTTATGTATGGGGAAGTTTGATGACACACAAATATGTGATATTTATGGCTTGATATACACCAAATATTTCTCATACTTTAGTTTGAATTAAATTATTTTATAAGTATTATGCAGGTATTTTTGTATTTTTGCAGATATGCACTGAGCCGAACACTTTTGAAGAAATGAAGAAAAAAGGGTGCAAAAAAGTAGTAAAAGAGCCTAAGGAGAAGAAACCATCCCAAAAGAACATTACACATGTGAGCACGTGCCCCACATGCAAAAAAGCCCTGACGACCGTCAAGGGGTTGTGACGAACGTCGCGCTCCATGAAGACCAAGTGACGATAGTCACTTGCGTGTGACGAACGTCACAGCTTACAACTCCATTTTTCCTCATCCAACGGACAGAAACACGTTCAAAGCACAATCCAACAGTTCCTACATTCTCTCACCCACTCAGTCAAAAGAGCAAGGAACGTGACAAGTTAATGGCCCTATTATTTCTCAAAGGAAGAATTCAACTGTTCCTACATTCTCGAAAGCAAGGAATCAAGCAAGCACTATAAATAGAGCAAGAGACCACAATAGAAAGGGTTCTTCTTTTTGGCGAGAAAGTTTAAAGATTTCATTAAGCAAATATTATTTTCAGCATTATTTATTTTCAGCATTATTTCTTTTCAGCATTTTTTCTTTTCCCAGTTATTTCTTTCCAGCATTATTTTCCCAGCATTATTTTCTTCTGTACGGTTAAATGTATTCTCCGATCGAAGCAAAGCCTACAATTTATGCAGGAGTGTTTCTATCTTCAGAGTTATTACCAGGTTTATGTTTACAAATTCTTATTGCTTATTAATTAATATAATTATGTTTATTTGTGTTTGTCCTTTATATTATTCTGCGATTTGGTTTAATATCATGACAGGCTAGAAATCTTATACCGGTATGTAAAGTCAATCAACCGAGGGAACGAGTAACTTAGTCGGGACTATTTTTACTACGAAACTTTCTTTTCTGGCCTAAGTTACTATTTTTCAAATCATTAAATTGTTTTGTTACGGAAGTAAAAAACAGATAGAGGTTAGGGTCAACAAAGTTGAAGTTTGAGATCTTTTAACTGGACAGTAGTAATTAGGCATTGGCTTAAAATACAACGGAAGCACTTTAAAGTTAATTAAGATTTTGTTTAGTTTCTAAAAAGTGTTTTTAACTCCTGCAGGATGGCGGAAGCGTACGTCAGGACTTAACTGTATAGCCTAGATCAACAAAACGACAGTGTGAGACGAGGGTTTTTAAACTAGATAGGTTTTACTGAAAACTGTTTTGAAAATATAAAGATGCCCGACAGTTCGCTAGTTCCCGAGGTAAGACTAATGCATACTGGTAATTTAGTTAATTGATTATTAAAATACAACTTAATTTAGTGATTAGTTTCCCTACAACCCAAATTAAATATTCATTAGCTTTAGATTTACATAGTAACAATAGAAAACGGTAGATCGATTCATCAGTCTCTGTGGTTCGATATCTTTTAAAACTACTCGACAAGACTGTGCACTTGCAGTCCGAATCATTGGATACATAAGTACAAATCCCACGATCACCCCCAAATATATTTATTTTGAAACCCTAAAATATTTATCAACCCAATTTTATTTCAAAAATCCTAAATTGGACATCATCAACCTAAATCTAAATGCATCCAACAAAAATGATTATGTGTAATTGTTGTATGTATGTACTGAGAGACGTTAAAAATGATGAGCAATGCTTTGTATCTTTTTGGTTTCAATTATGAGAAATGGTGCATGAGTGCTATCTATATGATGTGTGTTAAGTGAGAAACAAAACAAGAAAACCAAATTAGATATTTTTACACGCTTTTGAAAAATAACAGTATATGTGTCGACCTGAGCAAGTAATGTGTCGACACATAGTATAAATTTTACTCCTATTAGTCAACCTGAGAGTCGTATGTGTCAACCTATGCTGAACAAAGACTTTTGTGAAGGATATAAAAACACAAAGAAGGGGGTTTGAATTGGTGTTTTTAAAACTCAAACAAAATAACACTTTGATTTTAACCTGGGTCGTTTGAACTCAAACTACTCCAGTCCACCCGTCAAGGTGATTACGCCTCTCTCAACAAGGTCTTAATCCACTAATCAAATTATTTGATTACAATCCACAAAGACCACTATCAATTTATTCTTGAGACTAAACCACAACTTGGCTTCACAAGGAATTTAAACAAATTGAAACAAAGATTGTGTTACAAAGATTGCTTTTAAAAAGTTGTATCACAACTGTGATGTTTACACAAGATTACAATACAATGAATAGTATAAAAGTTTGAGAGCTTTTTGAGTGTTACAACTGTTTTTGCGTGACGAAGAGCAGCCTTTAATATTATGAGAGACTCCTTTTTATAGGCACAACGATAGAGACCCATTGGATACATCAAAGTTTAGTTTTGGAATGTTGATAAGTGAAAGTAAATGTTATTCCTAAACATACAGATCTTGTCTTGATTTTTCAGTTACTCCTTTGATTGTAATAATTGAATTTATACCGTTGATATATCATAACAAGCTTAATCAGAGTTTTGGCCTACAACTTGGTGCTTCAAAAGATAGTGTAATACGGTGGGAGAACTGATTTGGGTGTTTTGGGTTTGTTCGCAATTGTTATGGATAGCAAGAGTCGCCACCGACTTTTCTTTTATCCAATAAGGAAAGGGTGAAAAGAACAGGAAAGACCTTTGAGATTATTTTCTTGAGTTCGGGGGGTAGATTAAAAAAAGGGAAGGTATTAGCACCCTTTTCATCCGTAGTTATCTATGGGCTCTTAGTTGCTTGTTGTTGGCTCCTAAATTCAACACCCATGTTCTATTATCAAATAGATCATTAATTATGAGTCAAAAGAGTTTCCTACACAAAAAGGCTTCGATCAACTGATCACATCGAAGGCTCATCAAAGAATGACAACATACTTAGAGAAATTCCTCTAAGTTGGAATCATGTTGTCTTCGATGTCGAAGGACCTTCCCACCAAGGTCCCTGAGGCCCAAGATCGAACGGTTTGAATTTTGAATTGTTGGAGGGAAAATGGTTCCCAACAGTTATCAAGCGCGACGTGTCATGAATGTAGGCGTCGAAGGTTGTGAGCGTGCCATGTGGTGTCATCACGAAGCGGTGTGACTGCCCAGCAGTTACTTAGGTTTTTTTTAGTATAAATACTAAGTGTTCACGAAGTTATTAGTGGTGTTCGTCATTGTATACAAGTCACTCATTTAGATTCAAGTACCCAGCGTGAGAGAAAGAATCATTGAGAATGTATGTGTGAAACACCATTTACCTTAATCAAAGTCTTTTACATTCAAGCAATTTATCGCTTTCACTTATTTACCTCAGTCGAAGTCATTTATTTAACAACCCTTTAATGCTTTTATTTACTTTATCAAGCTTTTCTCCATGCAATTTATTTAAAGTGTCTCTACTTTACTTGCATTAATCACCATTAGGATTAGTCGAAACTCTTTATTTCAAAACCTTTAAACTCCAAAAATCAACCATGTCTTAGGATCAATCTGATCGATCCTGCGAGTCACCAAATAAGTAACCTTTTGGAAGATCAACGTTTGTTTACCATTTTTCACGGCAAATAAATTGGCACACCTGGTGGGACCTTGTGTTGATTTTTTCACGTTTAATCGTCTTATATGAAATATCCTCCTTCTTCGAGAGTATTGCATGTTATTGAGAAGTGGTAGAATATAAACCAACGAAGCCAATACTAGGAGAAGAGTTAAAGAAATGGAGAATCTGCCAAACAATGGAGAAATCCCACAAACAAACGTGGGAGCAACGGTTATCCCAACCGTAAGTGAAGTGGTAACCGCTGGTTCAACGCCAGCAGTAACGATTACACAAACGGGGCCATTACCTCCATTTACAGGCCCCAGAATGCCCTTGGGAACTCCCCCACCTAGGGGAAAGCAAGGAACCAGACCATATGTTCCCCCAGGTTTTTCGACAGTCGGGTTAAATCGAGAACCACCCTACGGCATGCCAACTTCTGAATTGGCTAGCCTGACGAACGCTACGTCCACCTTTTCAGACCCTTTAGTGAGCGCCTCTTCGCCACTCCAAGGCTTTGGGGTTGGTATGGAGAACAGGGGTAGGAACCAACTCTTAGGAGGAACGTCCCACGTAATTCCTGGCCTTACGAATGCCTCGACAGCAGTCTTGAGGCAGCAAATGGATGAAAGCAACCACGACATGGTTCAAATGTTGGAATAAACTTTAAGTACAATGCTAAATCCTCTAATACATAATACCACCCAGTCGAATCAGCAAATGACAGCGCAAATGTCGCGTCTGGCTGATTTTTTTGGGGTACCCCAACAAATTCGACAGCCCCAAAGGGCGCAAATAAGGGGAAACCAAGGCATACTTCTAGAGGAAGAAAACACTATTAACCAAGTCCAGCAGCCTGTCGAAGAGAACCTTAGGGTACAACTGGAACAACCCGGGGTCGAAGAGCCGAGAGTCATAGCCCCAGAAATAAGGTTGGTTAATAGAAACCAAAACGCTGACGAAGTAGTTCAGCAGATCCAATACCAGAATGTTGGTTTGGAGAATAACTTGACAGCCATGATTGAAAGAATCATGATGCAAAATAGGATGAATATGGGCTTCCGTAGGCCCAATTTCACATCCCCGCTGTCAGAATATGTGTTACAAATGGACTTGCCTCCTAGATGCAAAGTCCCTAAGTTGACTAAGTTTTCAGGGGACACGACAGAATCCACTGTCGAACATGTGGCAAGATATTTAATCGAAGCGGGAGAAATCTCAAACAATGAGAACCTAAGGATTAAGTATTTCCCAAGTTCCCTAACAAAGAATGTGTTTACTTGGTTTACAACTCTCCCTCCCAATTCGATCCACCATTGGACCCAGTTGGAGAGATTGTTCCATGAGCAATTCTACATGGTACAAACCAAGATAAGCCTGAAAGAGTTGGCTAGTGTAAAGAGGAGATTCACTGAGCCTATAGATGAATACTTAAATAGGTTTAGATTTCTCAAGGCAAGATGCTTTACGCAAGTGCCAGAGCACGAGTTAGTCGAAATAGCCGCAGGAGGTCTAGATTACTCCATTAGGAAGAATTAGACACTCAGTATCTGAGGGACATGGCCCAATTGGCCGATAGGGTTTGACAGGTAGAACGCCTTAAAGCTGAAAAAGCTAGGGCGACGAAAACTCATAAAAGAGAAAAGATAGCATATGTCGAAATGGACGAAGAAGATCCAGAAAAATTCGACGACCTTATAGCCGTCGAAGAAAGTGAGGTTGATTTAGCTAAGTTAAAACAAGGGCCACCATACTCTTGCAAATTACTAGTCCCCTCAAGTGGAAAAAACCCCACTGGGTCTGAAAAGGCCAATGATAGGTTCCCTAAAAAGACTTACAGTTTCGATATTACGAAATGTGATGAAATTTTTGATTTACTTGTAAAAGATGGCCAAATGATAATACCCCCAGGGGTAAAAGTGCCTTCTCTTGATCAAAGAAAGAAAAGAGGCTATTGTAAATATCATAAATTTTTGGGCCATAAAACATCTCAATGTTTTCTTTTCAGGGATCTCGTGCAAAATGCTATTGAAGAAGGGAGGTTGAAGTTCGTTGATAAGGCCCCCGTGAATGTGGATTCGAGCCCTTTGTAGGCGGAGGCCCACTATGCTGAAAAGGCCAGGGATAACTATGGTTGAAGTCACCAAAGATCATATCAATATGCCAATATTTGGCAGTTTTTCTGGGAACCTTTCTAGAAAAACAATCGAAGCAGTCCAAAAGGCCGCTGAAGGCCCAAAACCGGAAACAGGTGGAGTCTCAAAATCTGGAACTAAACCCACTTCCTACTTGGATGCGGTGCAAGGCCAGACAAAAGACCTGGAGGCTCAAATGAAGCAAATGACTCTTGCTACTAAAGACAACATAAATGTCAACATGGTCGAAATTTCTGAATCAAAAGTCTCAGAGGAAGCCATCAGGAAAGAGCAAGCAAACAGGACAGCGTTCCCCCTAGAGAACGAAAATCTGGCAGAATTCTTGCAACGATGCCAGAAGAAGAAGTCAGAAGTAATGCTGTGTCCTCGATGCAACTCTATTTTTGACAAAAAAGCTGCTGAACACATCAAAGGTATGAGAGCAACAAACAAAAAATGGAGCAGAAATGCCCAAAAAAGTGCAGGCTCTGATGTTCGACACGATCCTAGAAGAACCTATCAAAAGGGTTCAAGACAGGAAAAGAGGCCACTAACTTTCAGGCCTCCAACCAATGTGCCAGTCGATACATGGCTCAAAACATCGGGTTGAAAGAGACCCAACGAAGAAAGGTGGCATCCCTTTGAAGTGCCAAGAGGTTCATCTTTGACACTCAAGAAATAACCTCATGTAGGTGCCACCAAAGTTGCTCAAGTATCGAGTAACTACAAGGGAAAGAACCCAATGTCTCGATCCGAGTGGAGAAGGTACCAAAGGCGGCGCAAGGCTGAGAGAGAGGCTGTCAAAGAACCAAAACCAGAGTCGAGTTCAAATGTCCCCCAGCGAAAGCAAAGAAAGCCTTTGGAGAGGGAACCAGTGACCAATAGATTGGTATGGCCTGATCAAGACGAAGCTGGTGACGAAGATAGTTTCGAGTCCGACGACACATTAGACATCATGGTAAATATAGTTTCAATATTGCCAAGAGAATTCGACTGCCAAATGGAAGTCGAATCAAACGACTGGGAAGTCGAACAAGAGATGGCCAAGCATCGGCCAGTATGCTACTTTGTCATGGGTAATGGCTGCACTGAAGAGCAAAATGGTTTCTTCGAACCACCAACTGAGGCGATGAAAAGTCACCTCAATCCTTTATTCATAAGGGCAAAGCTCGAAGGGCCCACTATAAACAAAATCTCGGTGGACTGTGGGGCGACTATCAACATAATCCCCCACTTCATGCTAAGAAAAGTAGGAAAGAATGATGAAGACATTAAGCCTCATAATATGGTCCTATCGAACTACGAGGGTGGAATAGGGACCACCATGGGTGTGATTCAACTAGACCTCAAAGTGGGATCCATCTTTTGACCAACCATGTTCATGGTCATATCGGCGAAACCAAATTGCAACCTGCTGTTAGGCCGAGAATGGATACATGGTGTCGAAGCAGTACCATCATCGATGCACCAAAGGGTGATATTATGGCATCCCGATGGGATTGTCGAGAATGTAGAAGCAGATCAGAGCTACTACTTATGCGAAGTTAATCACCTAGGGAAAGCTGACTTCGACAAAAATTTGTCTCACATTGGGCCATGTCCAGCACTTGACTTCGACATGGAGCCAGCGCCAAATGCTTTTTGTTCCTTGTACCTGCATCTTGATCATGGGTTTCAATGGGATAAAGAAGACTTGTCCCACATTGATTTCAGTGGGCTAACTGACATCCAGCCAACTGTCTGGGGAAGCGAATTCAGTGATAATGACTGAGTCACAAGCGTTACAATGAATTTCGGCTTACGTAGCCGAAACAAGAATGATAACGGCTCTTGAAGCCGAAGTAAAATATATGGCCACCAAGGCCAATGGCCAGGAGCCACCAGATAAAGGTCCTGGAAAAGATTTCGACCCAGAACCTCCTGATATCATGACAGAAGGAATGCAGGAACAGGTGTTTGACGCCATCTACGACGATGAGCCTTTGGGTTTCGAAAAGGACCCCCTGGCGAACAACATCAAAATGTTAGCACAGGATCCTTTAGAAGAAATCGATTTGGGCGAAGGGTTAGATAAAAGGCCCACTTACATCAGCGCCAAAATAGACCTGGAGCTCAGGGTTGAAGTGATCCAATTACTGAAGAAGTTCAAGGACTGCTTTGCATGGGATTACAACGAGATGCCTGGTCTCGACAGAGGATTGGTAGAACTTCAGTTTCCAATCAAACCTGGGAAAAAGCCTGTCAAACAGACTCCAAGACGCTTCGCTCCAGAAATACTATCGAAGATCAAAACGGAAGTCGAAAGAATGTTGAAGTGCAAATTCATACGAACTACGAGGTACGTCGAATGGATTGCAAACATTGTGCCAGTGATTAAGAAAAATGGTACATTGAGGGTGTGCATAGATTTTAGAGATCTGAATGCTGCAACACCCAAAGATGAATATCTTATGCATGTGGCGGAAATGCTTGTCGACTCTGCCACTGGCCACGAGTACCTGAGCATGCTCGACGGTTACTCAGGATACAATCAAATTTTCATTGTTGAAGAAGATGTGTCGAAAATAGCTTTTCGATGCCCTGGGGCCTTAGGCACTTACGAATGGGTAGTAATGCCTTTTGGCCTAAAAAACGTTGGGGCAACATATCAGCGAGCAATGAACTCTATCTTCCATGATTTTATTAACACTTTCATGCAAGTATATATTGACGATATTGTTGTAAAATCTGTTTCCAGGAAGAACCATATAGACCACCTTCGACAATCATTTGAAAGAATGAGAAAGCATGGTCTGAAAATTAACCCTTTGAAGTGTGCGTTCTGTGTGAAAGCTGGAGATTTCTTGGGCTTCATCGTCCACAAGAAAGGAATCGAAATCAACCAGAACAAGACGAAGGCAATCTTGGAAGCGAAAGCGCCAACGAACAAGAAGGAACTGCAATCTCTGCTGGGTAAGATCAACTTCTTAAGGAGATTTATATCTAACCTAAATGGAAAAGCGCAAGCCTTCTCACCTTTACTTCGATTGAATAAGGAAGGGTTCGAGTGGGGGCAAGAGCAACAAGATGCCTTCAACAAGATCAAAGGGTACCTCACCAAGCCACCTATTTTGGTGCCTCCTTGTAGCAATAGGAGTATGAGATTGTACATAGCTGCATCTGACAAAACTTTGGGAAGCATGTTAGCCCAAGAAGATGAAAATGGAGTCGAAAGACCCATTTACTACCTTAGCAGAGTTTTGAACGATGTAGAAACTAGATATAGCGAAGTTGAAAAATTATGTCTATGTCTTTATTTCTCTTGTACAAAGCTTAAACAATATATAAAACCAGTTGATGTGTATGTTTCGTCCCATTTTGATGTTTTAAAATACATGTTGTCAAAACCCATCCTGCACAGTCGAATTGGCAAGTGGGCGCTAGCATTAACTGAGTATTCATTGACCTTTATGCCTCTTAAGGAAGTAAAAGGACAAGTGGTAGCAGACTTTATAGTCGACCACTCAATTCAGGTTGAAAATATAAATTACTTGGAGATAGAACCCTGGAAATTTTACTTCGATGGTTCCAGCCATAAAGATGGAACGGGAGTAGGGGTCTTAATTATTTCTCCAGAAAAAATTCCAACAACATTCAAGTACAAGATAGAAGGTACTTGTTCGAACAATGAGGCTGAATACGAAGCTCTAATTACTGGCCTTGAAATATTGTTGGAATTGGGGGCAACTCGAGTCGAAATAATGGGAGACTCAGAGTTAATCATTAAGCAAGTCACAAAAGAGTACAAATGTATAAGAGAAAATCTCATTATGTACTTTATGATAGAAAATCGTTTATTGAAAAAATTCGAAATGGTTAATATTCGACACATACCTAGATTGGAAAACCAAGTAGCCAATGATTTGGCACAAATTGCATCTGGTTATAGGATTTCAAAAACGAGATTACAAAGAGCAATCGAAGTTCGAGAAAAAATAACAGCAACCAGCTTGTCTCCAACTGATTTGGAATCGACAAGACTAGGATATGCTGATCAAAGGAATTTCGAAATTACGTTCATAGACAATTTATCGGAGCAAGACTGGAGGAAACCCATTGTAGATTACCTACAAAATCCAGCAGCTTTGACAGAACGAAAAATAAAATATAGGGCGTTAAATTACGTACTCATGGGGAATGAGTTGTTCAAAAAGACGCCTGAAGGGGTATTATTAAAATTCTTAAGCGAAACCGAAGCATACATAGCCCTTTCGACTACGCATGCTGGAGCATGTGGAGCTCACCAAGTAGGTCATAAGATGAAATGGTTGTTGTTTCGACAAGGACTATATTGACCTACTATCTTGAAAGATTGTGTCGAGTTCGCGAAGGGTTGCCAGGAATGCCAAGTCCATACTGGTATCCAACATGTACCAGCAAGCGAGCTTCACTCAATAGTGAAACCTTGGCCTTTTAGAGGATGAGCGTTGGATCTTATTGGAGAGATTCGACCAGCATCATCGTAGAACCAGAAATATATACTGGTAGGCATTGATTATTTCACTAAATGGATCGAAGCTATCCCTTTAGTCAACGCAAACCAAGAAAATGTCATTGAATTTATTCAAAAGAACATTATCTACAGATTTGGAATCCCTAAGACCATAACAACTGATGAAGGGTCAGTGTTCACTGGTCGAAAGATGCAGGAGTTCGCTCAAGAAACAGGCTTCAGACTCCTAACATCAACACCTTATTACGCGCAGGCAAATGGTCAAGTCGAAGCGGCGAATAAAATAGTAATTGGCCTGATAAAAAAGCATGTAGGAAAGAAGCCAAAAAATTGGCATAAAACGTTAGACCAGATCTTGTGGGCCTGTCGAACGTCCCCAAAGGAAGCCACGGGTACAACACCATATCGGCTAACTTATGGTCATGACGCAGTACTGCCAGCAGAAATTTGTCTTCAATCAGCAAGGGTTCAAAGACATCAAGATATTCCCTCTGAGGTTTATTGGGATATGATGTTGGACGAATTGGTAGATTTAGATGAAGAAAGGCTACGAGCTCTCGACCTACTGAGAATTCAGAAGAAAAGAGTGGAAGACTCTTACAATAAGAAAGTAAAACCTAAGGCATTCTCTCCTGAAGAACTAGTTTGGAAGGTAATTCTTCCTATGGATCGAAAAGATCGAAGCATGGGAAAATGGTCACCCAAGTGGGAAGGACCCTTCAAAATTATTCAAACTTTTTCTGGTGGAGCATATGAGGTCGAAGAGTTAAGCGAAGATAAAAGACTCTTGAGAGTAAACGGAAAATATTTGAAAAAATATAAACCTATGCTCCAAGAGATCAAAATAAATAATAATTAATGATTAAGTTAACCATAAAGCCAAAATGGAAAATAACATTGGTAAACCAAAATGGCTACAAAAGTTACAAAAATGACAGTACATGCTCAATGAAGTACAGGGCAAATTAAAAAGGGACGGAAGCTTTGAGACGAAGATATTTTGCTCGATGTAACTCCAGTCGTTTGTTGCACAAGGCATTCGCCTGAGAGATTTTGGCAATCTGGTCATCTAGAGCATGGGCCCTTTCGGCGAACTCTAGGCCTCGAGCAACTTCATCTTGGCTCTCCGAGTCTGAAACAGTCGAAAGAAGTTCTTCCTTGCCCTTAGTGTTAGCGTTTAACCTGGCTTCCAACTCCTAGATCCGAGCCCGTATAGAGGCATTATCCTGATTGATGGCTTCGATTTCCTTTTGCTTGGACGTTCTCTGTTTCGACAATTCTGCAATTCGAGAAGTCGATTCATCTACTTCAGTCCAAGCAGAAGAACTCTTGCCATGCAGTGTTTCTAGTTGGCTGTTGAACCCCCTTCGACGATTGTAGTCCGCAGAGACTTGGTCAATAATGGAGTATAACTCCAAGATGAAGCCGAAAATCTCTGTAGAAACAGCAAGCAAATCGACTGCACCCAAGACAGCCCCCAAACAAGATTGGGCAGTAGGATCCCCCTCCAAAGCTTTCATTAGGTCCCTCTTGAAGAATTGAGCCTTAACTTTCTTCAAGACCTCATTGAGAGGAGAAGTCGAAGTAGACTTCCCTGATGCAGTAGAAGCATCATGACTAGGGTCAGATGAATTTTCCCTGCTCTCGACTATGGCGTTCAGGTAGCCAATTAGATAATTTTGCTTCAAGAGGGCCAATTCCTCTTTAGACCTGGGCTTTGTCGAGGTAACCTTTTCCGCGGAAATGGTGGCTTGGGGATGAGCATTTTCAGCAGCATTGGTGTCAATATGACCCTCTTCATCATGTTGCTCTTCTGTCTCGTTGACCACTTGGACTTCCTTCTGGTGGTGCTTCTCAGGGGCACCCTCTGTCTCAGCAAGAAACTCATCATCCACCAGTTCCTCTTCGCGTTGTCTGCTATGGTCAGCAGAGTCCTGCGGCCCTGAAGTTTGACTCACTTTGTTAGCATAACTGACGAAAGAAGAAGTATGGTAGGTAGGTTCTCCTGCGCTGTTTGCGAAGGTACCGAAACCTTCGACAGGATGCCCAGTTGGCGCTGAAGTTCCAGTCGTTTCCTAAAAATAGAAAGAGAAAAATATTTTGATTAGAGAGAGGTACAATTGGAGGTGATCATCGACACTTAAGTTAAAAGTGGTCGGAGGCATTACATGTACAGGAAGCTCAGCCCCAGGGCTGGAGTTGTCTCTCTCAATAGGATTACTGAGCAAGACATTTAGCTCCTCCTCTGTGGGTTCTTTGATGATCACAGGGGGTGGCCTGGGTTTATTCCCTGTGACTTTAGTTCTTACCACAGGTCGAGGTTCAGGGGCAGGGGCAGCCTTTTTCATCCTTTTCCGTTTGAGAGGAACAGGAGGAGATTCCTCCTCTTCGCCACTCAAAGTTTCAACCGTTACTATGGGTTGCTTCTTCGGCGCAGGTTCCTGAAAATCCCAAACGGAGTCGATTTAAAACACAGCATCGGAAACCATGATGTTTAAAACCAAAGAGGGAAACAAGGAAAAATTGTTACCTGTACTGGAGGTTTTGCAGAGGAACCTCCACCCTAATTGCTGTCTATGGCCTTCTTAGCCACCGGTTTTCGAACAACTAAAAGAAAAACGTTCACAAGTTATATTTGACAGATATAAGTTGAAATGGAAAGACAAATATAATTTGAAGAGGGAACGTACATTTCTTTATTTTATCAAGGACCATGACGAAGGACTTCTTGAGTTCGTCTGCAAAGTCCTTCTCGTCGAGGAATTCTTCGACGTAATATCTCTTCCACCAGTCTTCAAAAGCTGGTGAACAAAGGAAGTTGAGTTGGTAATCGAACAATGATAGTACGGTCCGACCAACGTACCTACTAATATGCCTAGTAGCGGCATCTTCAGAGTAGTCATTAGAAAAGAACAACAATGATTTCTCCTGAGGATAAATTGGAGAAGGAAGCGATTGGATAATGCCAAATTGTCGAGAGACAAGATTCGGCTGATAGGCAATCAGGCTCAGCTGATTTTTTGAACTCTTGAAACGCAACGGCATTATCCTTGGAGGGAGAAACGCTTCCCACATTGTTGTATGCTCTTCGAAGTGAGGATCCTCTAGTGATTTAGGATGGGGCCTGGTAAACCATCCTGGACCACACTTTCGACCAGCGAAAGGGGCCATGGTCGAAGTAAATTCCTTCCTCCCCGCAAACATCTGAATGAAGTTTGCGAAGGTCTTTTGTAGTTCCAGTCCATCCTCAGCAGGAGTCAACAAGGCAAGCCTTGTGCCTTCGACGCGCCTTCTAGCTATCTCAGGAGCCTGTTCATTTATTTGAGTCTTCTGGGGTAGAAAAGACTCGAAAGTGGCATTCAACCAGAGTTGAAGTAGCCAGAAGGGACCAGCAAGCAGCAGGCTGGCTCTATTCTCGATTACTTTTAATTGAGTCGCTCCACTACTTATCGAATCATACAAGTTCGCCAATATTAATTCGGCCAAACATATGTTTTGGCCGTGATGAAGTTGAGTAGCGAGGGTGACCATCTTCTTCGTCACCTGCAAGGATTTCGTGCAGAACACGAAGCACGACAGCCAAAGGGCTAGAAACGCGATGTGCTCCACATCAGTCACCACAGCCGTCGATTTGTCGTGGTAATGATTGGTGTAAGTGGTGTAGGTGGGTTTGGTAGCAGAAAACCCAATCTCGTCTTCAGACATTTCCTTTGGGTCGAAGTAGTCCCCAGTTGGTCGAAGACCAGCAATGGCGGCCACATCGAAGAGGGTGGGCGTAACCATTCCACAAGGCAAGTGGAAGGTATAGTGAGTGTAGTCCCAAAACAACAATGAAGCTACCAGCATGTCGGGACAGTAGTTAAGACCAGTTTTGGACAACATGACCAGGTCATAAATGCCCATGCCTTTCCAAATCGAAGTCTGGAACTTTTCCATCTTGTGGAGCCAAGTGGTATATTCTGGTGTAAGACTAGGGCAAGATCGAAAAGCCCTAACCCCCCTGTTAAAAAACCGAAGATCTATTTTCTCTTTTGCAGGATCTTCAGTATCATCTTTTTCTTTCTTTGAGCACCCAATAGGTTTGAGTGTCGCATGCGCAGGGAAGAAACCCTCAATCTTTGTGGGGTCAGTAATGCATGTTGAAAGAGGGCCTGACATGGCAAAACCCTGGTTGGAATATCCAACGGGAATCAGCAGTTGAGAGCCATAGGTTTCGCGCTCAGCCTCACCCATGGGTTCAGGAACCCTTCGCATTCCCATAGAATTAACTATCGGAGCGGTTGAGAAAGTTTCTGGTTGAGCAGTCTTGGAGAGAATGTTAGCTCTTGGGGCATTGGGAGCACGGGTACGTGAAGCCACTTTTTGGTTTGAGATGAGGGTGGATGAAGAATAAAGATTACTGGGTTTGGAGAGGAAGAAGCAAAGGGTTGTTTACAGAAAATCTCGTTCAATCGAAGGTTTAGATGCAAGAAAGTGTAAAGAGTCCAACTGAGGCACTTAGTGCTATTTATAGTGATTGAAAAACCACATGGCTCGAGGTCATTTAATGCCACAGACGGGAGTGGGGTACGTGGCACATATTTGGCGCTGTAACCATTCTGAAAAACGGAAACGTTGCAGCATGCTTCCTCGATTTTAGAGAATGGTCATGATGACAGCGTGTGAAAGGCCATCATGCGTGCGAGGTGCCTTATTGAAGTGACGTCTTGGGAAAAGTTGAAATGATGATTTTTTGAGATTGTCAGATGGTTGGTAGGAGACGAAAAGCACATAAACTAATTTGTGGCTGAGAGTGAAGAACAGGTGACTAATGAAATATCAAAGAATGCCTCTTTCTTCTAAGCGTCGAAATAAGACATTCTTGGGGGGAAATTTGTTGGCTCCTAAATTCGACACCCATGTTCTATTATCATATAGATCATTAATTATGAGTCAGAAGAGTTTCCTACACAAGAAGGCTTCGATCAGCTGATCACGTCGAAGGCTCATCAAAGAATGACAACATACTTAAAGAAATTCCTCTAAGTTGGAATCATGTTGTCTTCGATGTCGAAGGACCTTCCGACTTAGGTCCCTGATGCCCAAGATCGAACGGTTTGAATTTTGAATTTTTGGAGGGAAAACGGTTCCCAACAGTTACCAAGCGCGACGTGTCGTGAACGTAGCCGTCGAAGGTTGTGAGTGTGCCATGTGGTGTCATCATGAAGCGGTGTGACTGCCCAACAGTTACTTAGGTTTTTTTTAGTATAAATACTAAGTGTTCACGAAGTTATTAGTGGTGTTCATCATTGTATACAAGTCACTCATTTAGATTCAAGTACCCAACGTGATAGAAAGAATCATTGAGAATGTATGTGTGAAACACCATTTACCTTAATAAAAGTCTTTTACATTCAAGCAATTTATCGCTTTCACTTATTTACCTCAGTCGAAGTCATTTATTTAACAACCCTTTAATGCTTTTATTTACTTTATCAAGCTTTTCTCCATGCAATTTATTTAAAGTGTCTCTACTTTACTTGCATTAATCACCATTAGGATTAGTCGAAACTCTTTATTTCAAAATCTTTAAACTCCAAAAATCAACCATGTCTTAGGATCAATCTGATCGATCCTGCGAGTCACCAAATGAATAACCTTTTGGAAGATCGGCGTTTGTTTACCATTTTTCACGTAAAACACTTGCTAGATCACTTTCTTTTGTTTGAAAATGTACTTGTGGTGTGGGTTTTGAAAGTATTTTTTGAAAAAGTCTTTGTAATGATTCTAGTTTCTATAAGAACGCGTACAAAGTGTTGTATTGAAAATAGTTCAAAGAAGTATTTGTGGAATGTGTTTTTGAAAGTGATTTTAAAAATTTGTCTTTGTAATGGTTCTCGTTTCTATAAGAACGCGTACAAAGACCTTTGTCTTTTGAAAAAAATTTAAAATGAAAGTGTTGGTGTATAAAATATTTTTGTTGTAAGCAAACGAGCAACTAGGAGCATCCTACCTACTCAAAAGGTCTTAATGTTATTTTCCTCCTCCTTTAGATGTTTCTCTCTTACCATTGATTTGGTAAGAAGCCCCATAATTGGATGTGAAGGGAAGGGCATGAGAAATTTGTATAGTCATAGAAGGAAACCTATGGGACATTTTAGCAATGTCGTTTAGGGACTAGATCATTTACCGAAGGTAACATTAAGGGTTATTGAGGGACTACGATCTTTTATCGAGGGTCTTTGCTAAAACGCCCATATTCGAGGGACATGACTATTTTTATGAGGCAACAAGTGATATTACCCTAGGGGTGCATGTGTGTGAGTAGTGTGTTTGATTGCATGCATTTTGTCTTTGATTTTTATAGGTTATCTACTTGTTGTTTTTATCTTTCCATACATCCTAATTACAAACATTTATACCAAAATAATAAAAATGCAAAAAATAAATCCTACACTATCATAACCATATTGAAGAGCAAGAAATGTAAAGGTAAAACAAAAATAAAAGGAAGAAAAAAGAGCTCTTTCGATTCAGGCAGCCACACTCTTTGATTTTGCACTTCTTGGCTTCCTTCTATTTGGGCCTTGAGTCAGTAAGGTCATGTCTTTCGATTTCATCCATGGCCTCCTTCCTTCGATTGGGACCCAGAAGTCAGCATGACCACCCTTTTGGCTGCTTCTTTCGTTTGAGACTTGACAATCAGCATGGACATCCTATTGGCTACTTCTTTCATTTGAGGCATGGGGTCAACATGAAATGTGCTCTTTGCCTTAGGCTCCTTGCTGCCTCCTTCGACTGCAGGCATGCTAGGCCCTCAGGTTGAGATTCGAAAGGCTTGAGTACTTAGCCAATCGAAGGGTACAAAGAACCTGCTTTAAACTTTTAAAATGCAACATTCAAGTGTAACTTTCAAAATCTACATCCCAGGGGTTAGCACAAAATTATTGGCTTGCAAAGTCCAAAGCCTAACTAGTCAGAGTTGAGATTTTTAACACATAGGCAGTCAGAATCGAAGGTTAAAACATGGTAAAGCTCCCTATATTAAATATCTACATTTTTCTTTATTGGCATGTGCACATGATATTTAAATGAAATAGTTTCAATTTTAAAGAGAACTTACCTCTTGAAGTTCTTAAATCGAAGGAAACAGCAAGTGTCTTCCTTGGCGGTGAATAGAAGTTCGTTGGGGCCTTCCTAAGACTAGTCCAGTTACCGCCTTGCTTGAGTAGTCAATGAATCGAAGGAAGGGTATATGAGTGAATCGAAGGATACTAGGTAAGGGAGTGAATTAAAAGATTTTTATATTGTGGTTGGGGGAGTGGGTCGAAGGTTAGCTCTCTGGTCACTTGGGGAGTGAATCGAAGGATTCACTTAGTGTACAAAGGTGGTTGAGTTTTTCGAAGTGTTTGGAATATTTCAAACAAACGTTGGGAGGTGTTTGAGATGTGTGGTGGAGGCTCATATTTATAGGGGCCCCTAAGATGTGTGGTGGAGGCTCATATTTATAGATAGCTTTGGCTGATGTTTTAGGAGGGAAACCAAAAAGTTTAAACAAAAAAGGTATGATGTGCTTGTATCATTCGAGGGACAGTGTTTGTATGCCATTTTGGTGCAAGAAATAAGGCAGTGTTGCAGGACTGTTGTACAACAGTTTTGGAGTTTTATCGCTAGTGTATCAGGCCTGAACTTGGCAGCGCATGGGACTTGGTCAGCAAGTACCTTTGGGAATCTCACCCTTTTGTTTTGACCCCCTAGCCATATCCTTCGACCAGACTCCTCAACAATATTTCCTTTTTTTTCAAATCAAAGTGTCCTTCGAAGGGCTCATATGGGTATCCTTTGACCAGGCCTTTTGTGGGTTCCTTCGAATGGTCCAAATACATGCTCCTGGAGTGGATCAACACAACATGCCATTCGATTGGGACATGCAGGCATGTCTAGAGAGTCCTTCGAATGTGCCACCATGGTACTTCATTCGTACGAGACAATGGCATAGTGTAGAATTTGTATGTTAAAGCTAACTATTTCCAAGGGAGATACTTCCCACTTTAACTTACCGACAAGGGGTCATATGGCTAAACGAAAGGGTGTATATAGGGGGTCCCTGCTTTGTGACTTCATGCAAACATGCAAGAGATCTTTGCTCAAACGAAGGCTTGCATGAAGGGAACCACATGCTCAAACGAAGGGTGTAACCAAAAACTTGTACTGAAGGATTCACGCGCCCCAAATGAAGAATGCATGCAGAGGATAAAGGGCACAATCAAAGCTTGCCACAAAGGAGGGCCACATTCCCCAAACGAAAGAAGCATGCGGGAGGGTAAAATGTGTAATCAAAGGAGACCAGAAAAAGAGGCCTTCGCCTCCTAAATTGAAGGACATCGAGAGGAGACTTTTTGCCTTGTGAATTGAAGTTAGTTGAAGATAAGTATTGCCCTATCGAAGCTTGCAACAAGTTGTTTCAAAAGGAGACTTTGGCCTTGTGCATGATAACATGGTGGGGAATTCTACTTTTTAAATTTGGATAACATGCAGGAAAGAAGCTATATTGCCAAACGAAATATTTGCACGGAGAGAATAAAATGTTCAAATGAAGGCATGAAATGAACTTGTCCAAAAGAAGTCTAGCGCCTAAACAAAGCAGGAGATGAACTTGCCCAAAAGAAGTCCAATGCTCAAATGAAGGGTGCAACCAAGCTTGCATCGAAGGAGCCAAAGTGCTCAATCGAAAGATGTAAAATCGTAGGGAACTTGTTTTTCATTCAATTTTGTCAAAAAGAATATTTTCATCTGCTTTTCCCTTTTTAACAGTTTCCTCTTTAACTTGATGCTGAAAAATCCAATAGTACTTGTGTAAGCTTAAATTTTTTAGAATCCTTTGTGAAAAATGCCTTGAGAAATGAGAGGGAAAATTTTGGGGTACAACAGCTTCCCTTGTTCAATTTTCTTAAACCTGGAGAGTTAGGTTGGCGAATATGCCATTCGTGACTGGAAGGTAGAAAATGATTGAACACTAGAGTGCCCAAAAATTTTCACTTGATGATGTGGTGGTTGATTATTTAGGGAATGGGCCTAAGGACGCCATTTGGAGAAATGATGGATAGTTGTTGGAGATGGGCTTATAGATTCCATCGAAAGGTGATTGTTGACAGAAATTAGACTAAGTCTAAGCTTGACTTTAACTGGAAATGGATCGGAGTAAATGTTTGGAATGATTTGTCTGAACAAGAGAAGGTGTTTACCGGAAAAGAATCAGGATAAACCATTGATCGATTTAAACTAAACCAGCATAGATCTTGAATTATCTTTAACTGGGAAGAATTAGGATAAATCTCTGGAGAGATTTATTTGAACTAGAGAATGTGTCTACCAAAAAGGAATCAAGATAAACCATTGATCAATTTAAACTGAATCGATAGAGGTCTGGAAAAGAATCAGAATAAATATTTGGAGCAATTTATCTGAACCAGAGGAAGTGTCTACTAGAAAGGAATCAGGATAAACCATTGATCGACTTAAACTGAACCAACAGAAGACTTGAATAATCTTTAACTGGAAAGAATCATGATAAATCTTTGGAGTGATTTATCTGAACCAGAGAAAGCTTCTACTGGGAAAGAATCAGAGTAAACCATTGATCAATTTAAACCGAACCAGCAAAAGTCTTGAATAATATTTAACTGGAATGAATCAGGACAAATCTTTGGAGCGATTTATCTGAACTAGTGAAAGCATCTACTGGGAAGGAACCAGGGTAAACCATTGATAGATTTAAACTAAAGCAACAGAAGTCTTGAATAATCTTTAACTAGAAAGAATCAGGATAAATCTTTAGAGCAATTTATCTGAACCAGAGAAAGCATCTACTGGGAAGGAATCAAGGTAAACCATTGATCGATTTAAACTGAACCAGCAGAAGTCTTCAATAATCTTTAACTGGAAAGAATCAGGATAAATCTTTGGAGCGATTTATCTGAACCATAGAAAGCGTCTACTGGGAAGGAATTAGGATAAACCATTGATCGATTTAAACTGAACCAACATAATTTTGAAGTAAGTATTAGTCATGTAGATAGTCACCCAGTTCTGTTTCGGGAATTGATTTACAATTGATTTGTTCACGGATAGTTGTCCTATCTTGTCGAAAGTTTATTGATGATAATTTTTTTTCGATTGATCTTTCCTGAAAAGGTAAATAGTTAGTTGTATGCAATGTCATGGTGCATGAAATGCACGGCGTAGTGATGTTTCTCAAAATAAATTATATTGCGATATATGCATTTGTGTTGTCGATGTTATGATGTATGGATGAATGTATGAACATATTAATTGTTCTGCTGTAGTGTTGTTGGACTGGGAAATTAAATCCCTGACTACTGCTGGGAATAAGGATTGTAAGTATTCTTATTTTGTTGAAGTTGAAGTGTTGATAGATGGGTTTCCATTATTTAGAGAAACAAACTCTGTTGGGGAAGGTAAATGTCGTGCATTGCTTGGGGATTTTGTTGAAATCCTATTTGGGAATCTTGAGAAGCAAGGAAACTTTCACTGGGGAATCTTTGGAGCGGTAATGGGAAATTTTTCTCTGTTGGGGATATGAGAACACGTGATACCCTCAGGCTGCATACTGGAGATACGACAGTGATCCTGTAGCAGGATGTCTTTGCTTCTACTCCTGCTGGAGAATGTACCTGTGGGGATTTTATGGAATGACCTATAGATATTATCCTGTTTCTTAAAGCCATTAGTAATTGTCTTTCTGTTTTTTTTTCTCCTTTTTTTTTATGCACTTATTTGTAAACAGTAATTACCTTCAAATGCATATATTCAAAAATAATCACTGGACGTTTTTGCAAACAAAACAGGAAAGTAAAAGAAAAACAGATAGTTTTGCACTTTTAAAGGAATAGCTTTCTATTAACTTGAATAAGCATTTTTATACAAAGAGACGAATATCCTAGTAAGTGAATGTCGTCGTAAAAATAAAAACTAATACAAATAAAGACATCTATATGAAATAATCCCATGGGGTTCCCATTCCGCTATAGCTTTCATGTCTCTGAGCGTCTCATCCACTTGTTGCTTTGTCCGAAGCTGATTGGTTTGATTAGTACTGTTTGAGTTTGACACTTGATACTGAAGGTTGGCTGTAAGGTGATTCAACAGGACATAGTCATACGCTTTAAATCTCTAACTTTTACCTAGACCGCCCTTTCGGGTTTTCAGTCCACCAGGATACCCTTTTTTGCCCAAGCCGCCTTTTCAGGTTTTCAGTTTGTCGGGTGTACAAATTTTTTTTTGTTTATCCCTAATTTTTGCCTATTCCAGTCAACCTAGAGGGTCTTTTTCATGCATTGTATCTTTTAACTATGTCTATTTTTACAGGGTGTGGAAGGTCGTAGTCGTCCATAATGGTTAAAATCATTGCCCCACCAGAAAATATGTTTTTGAGCATAAATGGTCCTTCGTATGTAGTAGTCCATTTTCCCTTGGGATCACCTTGTGGCAGTAGGATACGCTTGATTACCAAGTCACCAACCTGATTTACCTGACGTCTGATCTTCTTGTTAAAAGATTTAGTCATATGTTTTTGGTACATCTGGCCATGGCAGACAACGGTAAGCCTCTTCTCATCTATCAAGTTCAACAGGTCAAATCAAGTTTGAATCCATTCATCTTCATTCAACCCTACACCCCTCATGATTCTCACAGAAGTTATCTGTACTTCAATTGGTTGGACAACTTCCATGTCGTATACCAAAGAGAAAGGAGTTACTCCTGTTGATGTGTGTGTCGTGGTACGATAACCGTGGAGAGAAAATGGTAACATCTCATGCCAATCCTTATAGGTCACTGTCATATTTTGTATCATCTTCTTGATGTTTTTATTAGCTGCTTCTACAACGCCATTCATCTTCGGCTGATAAGGAGAAGAGTTGTGATGCTGAATCTTGAATTTCGCGCATAGTCCGATGATCATAGTATTGTTGAGATTGGTACCATTATTTGTAATTATTCTCTCAGGAATACCATACCGACAGAGAAGATTTTGTTTGATGAATCGGGCTACAACGTTCTTGGTAACAGAAGTAAATGAAGTTGCCTCGACTCACTTCGTGAAGTAATCAATGGCAACCAAGATGAAGCGATGTCCATTAAAAGCTATAAGTTTGATCTCTCCAATCATGTCAATGCCCCACATTGCGAATGGCCAAGGAGCAGTCAGGATGATTAGAGGAACCGAAGGGACATGTACTTCGTGAATGCTGATAATAATCCTCTTCCATGGTGGACTAGTAGTATCCTGCCCGTAGGATCTTTTTATCCATCGTGTGCCCACTAGAATGGGTGCCAAAGGTACCTTCGTGTAAATCAGCCATGATCTTTTCTGCCTCAGTTTTGTCTATGCACGAAAACAAAGTAGAGTCGTGGTTACGCTTATAGAGGATTCTGTTACTGAGGAATAATTTAGCAGAGAAACTTCTTAGGAACTTCTTATCATTGACTCAATCTCCCCCCGATATTCTTGGGCCTCGAGATATATCTTAATTTCATGGATCCAATGTTTGTCCACTACTTATTCATTCTCAATCTCGTGACAATATGTTGGTTCGTCCATCCTCTCAATAGTGATCTAAGGAGCCTCATTATCCCACCTGATTTTGAACATGGATGACATAGTGGCTAGCGCGTCCGCTAGATGATTTTCCTCTCATGGAAAATTCTTAAAGGTAATTTCCTCAAAATGTGGGATCAGTGTCAACATATGTTCTTTGTAAGGGATGAGATTAGGATGCTTCATGTCCCATTCTCCTTTGATCTGACTGATCACTAAGCCTGAGTCTCCAAATACACTTAAGGATTTGATCCCCAAATCTATGGCAGCTTTGAGACCCATAATGCATGCTTCATATTCATCCATATTATTGGTATAGTTAAAAAACAACCTGGCAGTGAAGGGAGTACGACAACCTTCAGGGGATATAATCACAGCGCTGATGTTGTTGTTGAGTGCGTTGGAAGCTCCGTAAAAAATCATGGTCCATCGGGATCCTTGTTGAGGTCTGTCATACGGTCCAGGTTTTTCACAGCCAGTTACTAATATGATGTCTTCGTCCAGGAATTCGAAGTTCATGGATTGATAGTCATCTACAACCTGATGAGCCAAATGATCAGCTAGTACACTCCCCTTTATTGCTTTTTGGGTAATGTATTGAATGTCGTATTAGGTCAGGACCATTTGCCATCTTGCTATTCTTTCAGAAAGGGCGGGCTTCTCTAATATGTATTTAATAGGATCAATCTTGGATATCAATAAAGTAGTGTGATTCAGCGTATACTTCTTAGCCAGCGAGAAGCTCGTGCCAGAGCACAGCAAGTTTTCTCGAGCAGTGAATATCTGGTTTCACAGTCGGTAAACTTTTTGCTCAGGTAGTATATTACATGCTCTTTTCGGCCAGACTCGTCATGCTGCCCCAGCCGACACACCCCATGGAATTTTCCAAAACTGTTAGGTACATGATCATAGGTCTTCCATCAACTGGAGGCATAAAAATAAGAGGCTCTTGAAGGTACTCCTTGATCTTGTCAAAGGCATCCTGGCAGTTGTCATTCCATTCCACCACTTGATCTTTCTTACGTGATTTGAAGATTGGTTCACAAGTAGTGGCCAAATGGGAAATAAATCTGGCGATGTAGTTTAGCCATCCTATGAATCCCATAACTTCCTTCTCAGTGTGAGGAGCAGGCATTTCTTGTATTTATTTTAACTTTGCAAGGTCTACTTCAATACCTTTTCCGCTGACAATGAAGCCTAAGAGTTTACCGGACCTTACTTCAAAAGTGAATTTATTCAGATTCAACCTTAGTTTGTATTACTTTAGTCTTTCAAATAGCTTCTGCAGGTCGTCCAGGTGTTCCTCTTCAGTTTGAGATCTGGCTATCATATCATCCATGTAGACCTCTATCTCGTGATGGATCATATTGTGAAACAAAGCTACCATAGCATGCTAATAGGTTGCCCCGATGTTTTTCAGTCCAAGAGACATAACTTTTTAACAGAAAGTGCCCCATTGTGTGACGAAGCTCGTTTTCTCCATGTCCACAGGTGCCATTTTGATCTGATTGTATCTGTAGAAACCATCCATGAAGTAGAATACTTTATGATGTGCAGTATTGTCAACCAGAATATCGATGTGGGGAAGCGGGAAGTCATCCTTGGGGCTTGTCCTATTCTGGTCTCTGTAATCCACACACATACGTACCTTACCGTCCTTCTTAGGTACTTGAACGACATTGGCGACCCATTGTGGATAGGAGGTGATAGCTAAGAATCCAATGTTGAACTGCTTCATGACTTTAGTCTTGATTTTTTGTGACATTGCTTGCGGCATATGACGAACCTTCTGTTTTACTGGAGGGCAATCTTCTTTTGTCGGAAAACGATGGACGATGATATCAGTGTCGAGTCCTGGAATGTCTTTGTATGACCAGGAAAAGACCTCAACATAGTCATGTAATATCTGAGTTAAGAGCTTCTTGACACTATGCTCCAGGTTGGCACCTATCTTGACTTGTTTCTTGTCCTCTTCAATACCTAAGTTAATTGTTTCAACCGACTCTTCATGGGACTGTATGGTCCTTTCTTCCTGTTGTAATAATCTGGCAAGTTCCCCTGGTACCTCAAAATCTTCCTCACCTTAGTCCCCGGCTTGGTAGATCTGATTTTCAAAGTCATGATAGGCCATAGCAGAATCGGTTCCCATGGGATCCTGAGTGGATGTGGATCTGCATTTCAATATGTGAGTGTGTGTAAGAGCATAGTTATCTTTGATAAAATAAAAGGTAAAGAAAAGAAAAGAAAGAGCGTAAAATTTGCATGCAAAAATGTCCCATTATTTATTAATGACATGAAGATGAAGTAACAACCCTCACAAATGGACCATTGTGCCTCGGGTAAGACACAAGGTTTTAAAGTCTAAATTGTATAATATTACAAGTCAGAAAAATTTAAAAGATAATTACTCTTGAATAAAAGTAATAGGAACAAATTCTTTGGCCTCCCAATTGTTAAGTCCACCGCCGATGGTTTGAAAAATCCACCCGTCCCTGTCACAGCTTCTATCACTGTCTTCCAATGCATTGACTCCCTGATTGCTGATACGTAATGATGGTCCCCCAGCGCAAGTACGTCGAACAGCTCTCTGGGCCTCCAAAGTAAAACCCAAACCAAATTTGTTGGATTTGTATGGAATATACAAAATTTTACCCCAGATGGTACATCCACCTTCCTCAACTACTGCTCTAGCATCTTTCAAAGAGGCCATTTTCAATTGAGGTATAGTAACCTTTGGAGTCTTGGTAGTAGTCTTGGTCGCAGCAACCGTCTGTGGAACCTCCTCAAAATTCCGACATGGGGTCTGAATGAAATCGCTGTCCATTTCAACATACCTTAAAGAGTTCAGGTGGCTAACCATGTATTCCTCCTCCCCATGGATGGTGATGATCTTTCCCTAGACTGGGTACTTCAACATCTGATGTAGGGTAGAAGTGATGGCACCAGCCCCATGCATCCAGGGTCGACCCAACAGACAGGAATAGGATGGCCGGATATCTATCACATAGAAGGTTGAATAAAAAGTATGAGTTACAACTTTGATAGGGATGTCTACTTCTCCGTGCACTCTTCTTTTAGAACCATATAAGGCCATCACCACAATTTTGTTGGGATTTAATGTGAGTCCTTCGCAATATAACTGGTCAACAGCATTCTTGGGTAAGACGTTCAGCGACGAACCTGTATCCACCAGAACATGGGCTAATGTAGTGCCCCTGCACTCAATAGAGACATGCAGGGCATCATTGTGTTTCATTCCCTTGGGAGTTAAATCAGCGTCAGAAAAACCCAGTCCATTATCAACAGTTATACTGGCCACACAATTCTCGAATTGATCAATGGAGGGCTCTTGGGGCACATGGGCGGTCTTCATAAATTTTACTAAGGTGTTAGTGTGGGCCTCAGAGCACAAAAGTAAAGCCAACATTGATATTTTTTAAGGGGTCTGCCCCAACTACTCCATGACGTTGTAATCACTTTTATTGATTATCTTTAATATCTCTTCAATTTCCTTCCTAGAAGCATCAGGAATGACTTCTGGATGCGCCTTCGTCTGGACAGGCTCAAACAATACTTCTTTGCCTGATGTCTCGGTCGACTCAGTAGCAGGGATAACAACATGACTAACAATAGGAGTAACATTGGGAATATTGACAAGTGCGGTAGCAAGAATGATCACATGAGTAACAATGGTCTTTGGAGAGATCTCGGGGGAGAAAACCATTCCACTTCTCGTTATCTTACTGGTTCCAACGATATTGTCAATGTCAGAATCAGTACCTTTAGGAACATTGTCTTCAATAGCCAATAGATCTTGCTTGAATCCACGGTAATAGACGTCATCCCCATAGTTCTAGGGAACAACTTTACCCAAGGAATATGGTATTGGCCCCAGCATGGTGATGATTAGAGGAGTAGACTTTGGAACATATGTAATCCTAACGGGTCTCTTGTTCGAGACCCTGGGAAGATTTCTTTGTTAACCATTAGGCGCTGGATGCCCATCTTCAGTAACAAACAACCATCTGGTAGAGACATACATAAGTTACAACTTTCATCATATCCCGGAAATAGACCGACTTGCAATAGGTTTTGTTTAATATTCAAAAGGGGAGTAGTTAAATCATCCACGGAGGAAACAAAACAGTCATCACCAACAACATTGACTCCTTGGCCATGTTTAGGCATTGGCTCCATTATTACATTAGGTGTTTCTAGGGGGTCAAACTCAATCTCTTTCGCCTCAATAAGGTCTTCTACCTTATTTTTCAAGGCCCAACAATCGTTTGTATCATGCCCCAGACTTTCAGAATGATAGGCACATCGAGCATTCGGTTGTAGTCGGGAGAAGCAGTATTGGGGTTCTTGGGAGCTTCTTTGAGAGTCACCATATTGGACTTCAATAGATGTGGCAAAACTTGGGACAAGGTCATATTGATCTGGGTGAATCTTCTTATGGGCGTCTCTGGCCTGCGTTGATAGTTTCGTTGGTTATTTGATACAAGATTGGAGATCATAACAGCCTCTACCGTCGGGGGATGTTCAGTTTTATTTTGATTAATATGGTCCTAAGCAACGCAGATCTCCTTCTTTCCAGTAAAGGGTTTCTTCATCGTGCTTGAGGATGCCTCCCTTTGAATTTTTTCGCTCTTAATAGCGACTTCTACCCACTCACCAGTCATGATTAGTTCAGTAAATCCATTTGAAGACCTTCCAATCAGATGGTTAAAGAATGGACCAGACAACGTGCCCAAGAACATATCCACCAACTCTCTATCAGATAAGGGAGGCTGGACTCTTCATGCAAGATCCCTTGATTTTCGGGCATAATTTTTGAAACCCTCACCAGCACCCATAGACATACCTTGCAGTTGTATTCGTGTTAGAGCTAGGTCAGCATTATACTGGTATTGCTTGTAAAAAGCAGCAGCCAAATCTTCCCAATTGCGAATATTGGTTCCTTCCAACTGATAGAACCAATCCAACTGCGTCCCTGGCAAACTTTCTTAGAAGAAATGTACCCATAGGTTCCTATCAGCAATATGCAGTTGAATCTTCCTGACGTATGACGTTAAATGCATCTTAGGACAAGAGACACCGTCATATTTAGCAAATGTAGGGACCTTGAATTTTTACGGGATGACCACCCCTGAGACAAGTCCTAGCTCTTCAAAATCCAACCCGGGTACCCTCTGGATCTCCATATCATTGAGGCAATCCTCCAGCTATTTGTATTTATCATCAGCAGGAGGATACTGTTCTTTAGCGTAGTCAACTTCTTATTCTTCTTCAGACTCTAGGTTGTCATTTCCTTCCTTGTTCTTTCCTTCTTGATTATCTCCTACACCCGAAGAAGTTGCAAAGTCTAGAGTTCGCTTGGCGGGTCCTCTGAACCTTCTTCCCAAATTCAAAACACCAATCGGTTTCTTTGCATTCTTCTTCTTATCTTTGATCATAAGAGCCTTTAGGTCCTATTGTCCTTTAGCCAGAGACAAGAACATCTGTTGGAATTTAGAATTATGCGCTTGAAGATCCTTTATTGTTTGTTCAATATCCATCTCACTGAAATAAACAGTAGAAAGATAAGGAGACATGTTGTGAAAAAAAATTGTTTGTGTTATGATGAATGAGAATGCATATGTGAATGATTTTAAGGAAATTTAGAGATTTAAATTTTTTTAGACAAAAGGAAACACACATTGTATTAATAAATCCAAGTTCGAGTACATCATGCCTCTTTGGGCTTACAACGAAAGAAATAAAATACAAGAACAAAACTCCTAAGATAAAAAGGTTGAACGCATCCTCTTAGGTGCAATGTAGGCATCCAAACTCCGATCTTAATGAATCTACTTTGTGAGTTCCAAAACCTTCTTCTCACTGGCGTGGAATTGGGCTTCAAAGGTGTCCCGCTCTTTTATTAGTTGAATCCAATCCTTTTGCAAGTCTTCAAGCGAGGTACGCATGTTGGGATAAAGAACAGTATATGAAACATCTCCTTCAAGAACAAGCTCCATGATAACAGGAAGGATGAAGTGGTAAGGCATTACGAGACTCAGAGTACGAGATCGCACCAACGTAAAGTAAGGCTCAAGGGGAATAGATTTTTTGTGTCCTAATGTCTTACTATCCACTTTGTTTACCATCCTCCAAGCTCGTATAAACCTTTGACGGCAGCCTTGGTCGTCACTTATGTAGTCGAACACCACACCTTGGATGAGCGCATCATGAGGACCACCTCTTCGTGCATACCAAAATTATCGCAAAGCTAAGCAAGGGTTGTAAGTGATACCTCCCATAATGCCAAGAAAAGGGACATTAGGGAATTCCCCACAACGGTCGATGATAGTAATATCTTCCAAGGATCGAGAACACCAGTGGATATTCGAATGTCTGAGTGACATCAACCTATTGGACCATCTCAAACCTTGCTCCTTCATCACAACAGATCAGGGTAGGTGTGAAACAAACCACCTAGCCAACTGAGGAGTGCAACACATGAGGGTTCCTCTTCTCTTCATGGTCCGAGAATGGAGAGAATGCAAGATATCTCCCAACAAAGTAGTTACTGGATTGCGATATATGAAAATTTTAACTGCATTCACATCTATAAGTTGGTCAGGATTTGGAAATAGTACCCTCCCATAGATGAGAAGAGCCAATATTTCTTCAAAAGCTTGTAAATCCAGAGTGTTCCAACAGTCTTGAGATTTTTCCAACAGGAAATTGGCCAGGAACCCTTTAACACCACTTCTTGTTTCCAAATTCCCCGTGACGTTGAATTGTTGCAAGTGTAAGGCTCGGGCATTCTCTTCAGGGCTTGGGTCTCTTTCAATAACGTTAAAAGGTAATTGACTTAGAATAGGAATTCCCGAGAGTTTAGAGAATTCTTCCATAGTAGGCACAAGTTGGTAATCGGGGAAGGTAAAGCAATGGTGCAAAAGGTCAAAGAACTGGAAAAACACCTACATCATGTCTTCATCAAAGCTTGAGGTAAATAGGATGAGAAGTCGTCCATCTATTTTGGTAAACGAAGAATTCTCTTGGACCCTTGATGCTAATTCTTTGAGCTGAAAAGGTACTCATACGAGATTGACTTAAATTGTATTCCTGCGAGTGGGAGTCATGTCCTACAAAACTCAACAAAGATGAATCTTAAGATCCTTGAAATGGTTAGTCTAAAATGCTATGGTATGATTCCATGATGTTATGTACAAGCATATGCACAAGTTAATCAAACAAGTCTATAGGTTTAGGCTTGCATGAGGTTCATAGGTAAGTACCCTCTTGAAGTTTAGTTGGTTCAACCTGTCCTAGGAAGTTAATGGGTTCTAGGGAATCTCAATATCACCGATCTTTCTTCATCGGGCATTGTTTTAGAGCAAGCCTTTGTATTGGCGACCGAAATATATCAAAAGTCCGATTTCAATGAGCGTAGTATCGAGTATCAACCAACTTCGGACTGCACCAACGCCGGCTACCTCACTACTTCCCAATGGTCAAGTTGTTCAAGTAAGGTTCTAAAGTCAGTTAGTGTTTCATGACACCACACAGCGGACCCGTATTCTCCTTGACTACTCAAGGGCTACCGATACCAACAAATATGTCACACTAACATAGTTATTTCTTAGACCATGCCGGTATTACCCCGCACAGTTTTCATAACTTATTGCTACTTACCTAAAAAGGTGCCCCAGATCCGGGTAGAGGATCAAAGCAAGCCCAAACAAAGAACCATAATATAAAGCAAGAAAGTCAAACAATTAAAAGTAAGTAAAGGTGATCTAGCCCTAAGGTAACCCCACTTTTAAGTAAGTCCCCAATAGAGTCGCCAGTTCTATAATACAGTGGGAGAACTGACTTGGGTGTTTTGCGTCTGTTTTCAATTATTGCAAATAGAAAGAGTCGCCACCGAATTTTCTTTTATCCAATAAGGAAAGGGTTAAAAGAATAGGAAAAACCTTTGATATTATTTTCTTGAGTTCGGGGGTAGATTATAAAAAGGAAAGGTGTTAGCACCCTTTTCCTCCATAGTTATCTACGGGCTCTTAGTTGCTTGCTAGATCACTTGATATTGTTTGAAAATGTGCTTGTGGTGTGGGTTTTGAAAGTACTTTCAAAACGTCTTTGTAATGGTTCTCGTTTCTATAAGAATGCGTACAAAGTGTTGTTTTGAAAATAGTTCAAAGAAGTGTTTGTGGAATGTGTTTTTGAAAGTGATTTTAAAAAGGTGTCTTTGTAATGGTTCTCATTTCTAAAAGAACGCATACAAAGAGCTTTGTCTTTTGAAAATGTTTCAAAATGAAAGTGTTGGTGTATAAAATGTTTTTGTTGTGAGCAAGCGAGCAACTAGGAGCATCCTACCTACTCAAAAGGTCTAAATGTTATTTTCCTCCTGCTTAAGATATTGCTATCTTAACATTGATTTGGCATGAAGCCCCATTATTGGATGTGAAGGGACGGGCGTGGGTCATTTATATAGTCATAGAAGGAAACCTATGGGATGTTTAGAAATGTCGTTTAGGGACTAGATCGTTTACCGAAGGAAACATTGAGGGTCATCGAGGGACTACATCATTTATAGAGGATCTTTGCTAAAATTCCCATATTCGAGGGACATGACTATTTTCCGAGGCAACAAGTGAGATTACCCTAGGGTGCATGTGTGTGAATAGTGTGTTTGATTGCATGCATTTTGTCTTTGAGTTTTATAGGTTATCTACTTGTTGTTTTTATCTTGCCATACATCCTAATTACTAACATTTATACCAAAATAATAGAAATGTAGAAAATAAAACCTACACTATTACAACCATATTGAAGAGCAAGAAATGTAAAGGTAAAACAAGAATAAAAGGAAGAAAAATGAGCTCTTTCAATTCAGGAAGCCACACTCTTTGATTTTTCACTTCTTGGCTTCCTTCGATTTGGGCTTAGAGTCAGCAAGGCCATGTCTTTCAAATTCATCCTTTGCCTGCTTCCTTCGATTGGGACCTGGAAGTCAGCATGACCACCCTTTTGGCTGCTTCTTTCATTTGAGACTTGGCAGTCAGTATGGATATCCTACTGGATACTTCTTTCTTTTGACGCCTGGGGTCAACATGAAATGCGCTCTTTGCCTCAGGCTCCTTGCTGCCTCCTTCGACTGCAGGCATGTTAGGCCCTCAGGTTGAGATTCGAAAGGCTTGAGTACTTAGCCAATCGAAGGGTACAAAGAACCTGCTTTAAACTTTTAAAATTCAACATTCAAGTGTAACTTTCAAAAGCTACAGGCCATGGGTTAGCATAAAATTTTAGGGAATTTCAAAGTCCAAAGCCTAACTAGTCAAAGTTGACATTTTTATCACATGGGCAGTCAGAATCGAAGGTTAAAACATGGTCAAGCTCCCTATATGAAATATCTATATTTTTTCTTTATGGGCATGTGCACATGATATTTAAATGAAATAGTTTCAAGTTTACAGAGAACTCACCTCTTGAAGTTCTTAAATCGAAGGAAACTACAAGTGTCTTCCTTGTGGTGAATGGAAGTTCGTTGGGGCCTTCCTGAGACTAGTCCAGTTACTACCTTGCCTGAGTATTAACTGAATCGAAGGAAGGGTATATGAGTGAATCGGAGGTCACTGGGTAAGGGAGTGAATCAAAACAGTTTTATATTGTACAAAGGGGGTTGAGTTTTTAGAAGTGTTTAGAATATTTAAAAAAAACGTTGGGAGGTGTTTGATAGTTTTGGGGAATTTCTCACAAGACTTTTCATGCAACTATCCAGGGCCCCCTAAGATGTGTGGTGGAGGCTCATATTTATAGATGGCTTTGGCTGATGTTTTAGGAGGGAAAACAAAAATTTCAAACAAAAAAGGTATGGTGTGCTTGTATCTTTCGAGGGACAGTGTTTGTATGCCATTTTGGTGCAAGAAATAAGATAGTGTTGTCGGACTACTGTGTAGCGGTTTTGGAGTTTTATGGCCAATGTATCAGGCCTGAACTTGTCAGCACATGGGACATGGTCAGCAAGTACCTTTGGGCATCTCAACCTTTTGTTTTGACCCCCTAGCCCTATCACTCGACCAGACTCCTCAACAACATTTTCGTTTTTTTCAAATCAAAGTGTCCTTCGAAGTGCTCATATGGGTATCCTTCGACCAGGACTTTTGTGGGTTCCTTCTAATGGTCCAAATACATGCTCCTGGAGTGGATCAACACAACATGTCATTCAATTTGGATATCCAGGCTTGTCTGCCAAGTTCTTCGAATGTGCCACCATGGTACTTCGTTCGTACTAGACAATGGCATAGTGTAGAATTTTTGTGTTGAAGCAAACTATTTCTGAGGAAGATACTACCCACTCAAACTTTCCTGCAAGGGGTCATATGGCCAAACGAAAAGGTGTATGTAGGGGTTCCCTACTTTGTGACTTCATGCAAACATGCAAGAGATCTTTGCTCAAACGAAGGCTTGCATGAAGGGAACCACATGCTCAAATTAAGGGTGTAACCAAAAACTTGTACTGAATGATTCACACGCCCGAAACGAAGAATGGATGCAAAGGATAAAGGGCACAATCTAAGCTTGCAACAAAGGAGGGCCACATGCCCCAAACGAGATAGGCATGCAGGAGGGTAAAATGTGTAATCGAAGGAGGCCAAAAAAAGAGGCCTTGGCCTCCTAAATCGAAGTACATCAACAAGAGACTTTTTTCCTTGTGAATTGAAGCTAGTTGAAGATAAGTATTGCCCTGTCGAAGCTTGTAACAAGTTGTTTCAAATGGAGACTTTGGCCTTGTGCGTGCTAACATGGTGGAGAATTTTGCCTTGTAAATTTGGCTAACATGCAGGAAAGAAGCTATATGGCCAAATGAAAGATTTTCACGGAGAGAATAAAATGTTCAAACGAAGGCATGAAATGAACTTGTCCAAAAGAAGTCTAGCGCCTAAACGAAGCAGGAGATGAACTTGCCCAAAAGAAGTCCAATGCTAAAATGAAGGGTGCAACCAAGCTTGCATCAAATGAGCTAAAGTTCTTAATAGAAAGATGTAAAATCGAAGGGAACTTGTTTTTTCTTCAATTTTGTCAAAAAGAATATTTTCATCTGCTTTGCCCTTTTTAACAGTTTCTTGTTTAACTTGATGCTGAAAAATCCAATAGTACTTGTGTAAGCTTGAATTTTTTTAGAATCCTTTGTGAAAAATGCCTTGAGAAATGAGAGGGCAAATTTTGGGGTACAACAGATAGTATTAGAACTTCTTACTAAGCGTGAAATTGGTCTATGCTTGCTATGTTTTGTCCTTGGTTCTATCATGAGATCTTCTTAAGAGATACATTTCCAACTTGTACTCTCTTTATTCAAAACTTCTCTGTAGTTCAGATGAGACAATTAGAGAGCAAAATTGTTCTTTATAAATATTATTTATTTGTTATCTTCAAAACTATATAAGTAAGATGCAGAACCAAACTATGTGAAGGAAAATTGTGATCAAAAGCGCAGCGGAATTTAAATTTTTCCTTTAGCGATCCTTACGAATGAGCATGGTCAGTGATAGAAATATTTACCTCTTGTGGCGATTCAGACCTTTGATGTTGTGATCACGAGCGTTGATGAAGAACAACGCCTCTACTCAGTCCACACGAACAGATCGCTTCCGGTCACAGTGCTAGTTGATCACGAACGGAAACTTTGAGTGAGAGAGAGAATCAAAAACGAAATTGCATCAAGTGAAATTGCTTCATCACAAGGGATCTATTTATAGAATCACTCGTGTGGGCTACAAGCTAAAAGCCCAATTAAGACTATAAGCTAAAAGCCCAATTAAGCTTATGGACATCATACCTTATGACGTACCATATATCACTTATCCACGTGGTACCTTACCACTTTTCGTTTTACACTTAAGTGCATTGTACCTTATGGTGTTCCTTATTTATTCTATCTCTCATCAACCTGTCCTTATGTGTGTGACCCTGTAGGTTTTCGCGACGTTGGTAATTATATTAAATCACACATTTAATATAATAAACAGTGAGCGGTATCTAGCAACACATCACTGTTACCCAAGTCACGAAAATGTCATGTGATCTGACCAAACCTTTTCTGTGATAATATTTGTCTTGTACAATTACCCTTTTGCCCTCATGTCTATATTGAACACAAGGCATACACTGTGTCACCCTTGTCCAGTTCAATATTGGGCCCTTAGACATTTATTCTGTTATGCAGGATGAGCAAATTCCATCTAGGTCACTCATGTCCCTTAGCATGCTTTGTGAAGTACCCATCAACCGTCTTTATAGTCATCCAATTACGGATGACGTTTGATCAGCAATAAAGTACTTGACTCTACATCTAGGGTCCATAGTGGTTTCAGGTCGAAGGGTGGTACACACCATTATCATCATGAGAATAACTTATGACACTTTGCATAACATTCTATGTAGTATTCTCATAACGGGTCAATCCAGTATAAATATTACTCCTAATATTCATACCTATGTCAAGACTTGATAACTCCTTATCTATGATCCATGAGATGTGATCATCAATCTATCTTCATAATAATCTTAATGCTTTAATGTTATCCCACTTCACATTAAAGCTTGACTACTGATACTTTAAGAATAGTGTCTTATGTTTAATGGGATCTCATGATTAAGTCACACTTAACATTTCATTAAACAAATAAACCATTCTAGGGACTTTATTATTTTGGAAAGCAAACATAATAAAGAAATGCCTTTTATTATTAATAAATAATTCGATACAAGTACCAAAAGTATTAGCATCTAGGGCTTACACCAACAATCTCCCACTAGCACTAGAGCCAATCAGGCATACCCCTAATACCCATAGATCTAGTATGTCCATCATGCTTCAGCTGCGCAAGAGGCTTTGTTAATGGGTCAGCAACATTGTCAAGTGTAGGTACTCTGCATATTTTCACATCTCCCCAATCGATTATCTCTCGAATGAGATGATAACGCCTAAGTATGTGTTTGGATCGTTGGTGAGATCTAGGCTCCTTAGCTTGTGCGATAGCACCATTGTTATCACAATAGAGATCAATGGGATCCACAATGCTATGGACTATGCCAAGTTCACTAATGAACTTCTTGATCCAAACAACTTCCTTTGCTGCAGTTGAGGCAGCAATATACTCAGCCTCAGTTGTAGAATCAGCAACTGTATCTTGCTTTGAACTTTTCCAGCTCACAGCGCCACCATTTAAACAAAACACATAACCAGATTGCGATCTAAAGTCATCCTTATCTGTCTGGAAGCTAGCATCGGTGTATCCAATTACAGCAAGCTCTTCCTGACCTCCATATATCAAGAATGAATCCTTAGTCCTTCTCAAGTACTTAAGGATATTCTTGATAGCTACCCAATGAGCATCACTGGGATTAGACTGGTACCTACTCATTGCACTTAAAGAATACGAGACATCTGGTCGAGTACATAGCATGGCATACATGATAGATCCTATTGAAGATGCATATGGAATCTTATCCATGCGATCCCTTTCTTCCTTACTTGAAGGGGATTGTGTTTTTGACAGACACATGCCATGTTGCATAGGTATGAATCCTTTCTTGGAATCATGCATATTAAAGCGTCTCAACACTTTTTCTATGTATGTACTCTGACTTAGGCCAAGCAGTTTTTGTGACCTATCTCTATAGATCCTGATTCCTAATATATAGGCTGCTTCACCTAGGTCCTTCATTGAAAAGCATTTCCCTAACCAAGTCTTCACTTGTTGCAAGGTAGGGACATCGTTTCCAATGAGTAATATGTCATCTACATATAATACCAGGAATACGATCATGCTCCCACTAACCTTCTTGTAGACACAAGGCTCATCTTCATTCTTGATGAATCCATATTGTTTTACTGTTTCATCAAAACGAAGATTCCAGCTTCTGGAAGCTTGCTTCAATCCATAAATTGATCGTTGTAATTTACATATCTTTTGGGCTTCTTCTGGTATGTCAAATCCTTCAGGTTGTGTCATGTATACATCCTCAAGAAGATTCCCATTAAGGAAAGCAGTTTTGACATCCATCTGCCATATTTCATAATCATGATATGCAGCGATAGCAAGTAAAATCCGAACAAATTTAAGCATTGCAACTGGTGAAAAGGTTTCATCATAGTCAACCCCATGAATTTGTTTATAGCCTTTTGCAACCAGTCTTGCCTTATAGGTATGTGCCTTACCATCCATGTCAATCTTCTTTTTGAAGACCCACTTGCATCCTATAGGGTTAACTCCTATAGGAGGCTCTACCAAGGTCTAAACCTGGTTTGTGTACATGGAATCCATTTCAGATTTCATGGCTTCTAGCCACTTCTCGGACTCAGGACCAGTTATGGCCTCTTGGTAGGTCATAGGCTCATCTTGATCCATGAGTAATACATCACCCTAATCACTTATGAGATATCCATATCTCTCAGGTTGTTGACGTATCCTGCTTGACCTACGCTGGTCTTGTTCTACTTGAGCAGGTTGCTCTTCCATAACTACTTGTGTTTCCTGCTCTAATTCCTCCATAGGTGTATCAATGCTTTGTGGTTCTTGAATTTCTTCAAGCTCTATTTTCCTCCCACTGATTCTTTTGGAAATAAAATCCTTTTCCAGAAAAACTCCAGTTCGAGCGACAAACACTTTGCCCTCAGAAGGATTGTAGAAGTAATACCCTCTTGTTTCTTTAGGATACCCCACAAATAAGCATTTGTCAGATTTGGGCTCAAGCTTAGTTGAAATTTGTCGTTTCACATTAACTTCGCAACCCCAAATCTTCATGTAAGACATATGTGGTTTCTTACCACTCCATATCTCATATGGTGTCTTCTCAACCTTTTTGGATGGAACCCGGTTAAGTGTGTAAGCTGCAGTCAATAGTGCATGTCCCCAAAAGGAGTTCGGAAGATCAGCGTGACTCATCATGGATCGGACCATGTCTAACAAGGTTCGATTTCTTCTCTCAGATACACCATCCCATTGTGGTGTTCCGGGAGGAGTAAGTTGGGATAAAATCCCACATTCCTTTAGATGGTCATCAAACTCTAGGCTTAAATATTCACCGCCTCGATCTGATCGAAGAACTTTAATATTCTTACCTAGTTGGTTTTGTACTTCATTCTTGAACTCCTTGAATTTTTCAAAGGTTTCAGATTTGTGTTTCATTAAATACACATAACCATATCTACTGAAATCATCAGTAAATGTGATGAAGTATTGAAAACCTCCTCTGGCTGGTATGTTCAGTGGTCCACATACATCAGTATGTATGAGGGCCAAAAGATCATTAGCCCTTTCACCTTTTCCTGTGAATGGGGACTTTGTCATCTTTCCAATTAAACAAGATCTGCATGTCTCATATGATTCATAATCAAAAGAGTCCAAGAGTCCACCTTTATGGAGTTTGGAAATACGTTTCTCATTTATGTGGCCTAAGCGACAGTGCCAAAGGTAGCTTGGATTTAACTCATTAGCTTTAATCCATTTAGTATTAATGTTATAAATTGGCATTTCATGATCAAGGACATATAGTCCATTGTTCATTTGTGCAGAAGCATAGAATATATCATTCAAATAAATAGAGCAACAATTGTTCTTTATTATAAATGAAAAACCAAACTTGTCCAAACAAGAAACGGAAATAATATTCCTACTAATTGCAGGTACATAATAACAGTTCTCTAACTGAATTATTAAACCACTACGTAAAGTCAAAACATAAGTTCCTACGGCTAAAGCAGCAACCTTTGCTCCATTTCCAACTCGTAGGTCAACTTCACCTTTTGCCAAATCTCTACTCCTTTTTAGCCCCTGCACATTAGTACAAATGTGAGAACCGCATCCAGTATCTAATACCCATGATGCAGAATTAGATAAATTAATTTCAATAACAAAAATACCTGAATTTGAAGTCCCTACTCCATTGTTCTTATCTTCCAGGTACTTTGGGCAGTTTCTCTTCCAATGTCCGGTCTTACGGCAATGGAAGCAAGTTCCCTCCTTTGCTATGCCTCCACTAGGCTTCAAAGCAAGAACAATAGGTTTAGGCTTGGCAACTTCCTTGCCTTTCCCTTTACCAACCTGCTTGGTAGGCCTCTTATTCAGCTTCTTTCCATTACTGACCATCAGAATGGACTTCCCTTTTGTCTTCATATTCTGCTCAGCAGTTTTCAACATGCTTAGCAATTCTGGAAGACTCTTATCCATGTCATTCATGTTGAAATTCATGACAAACTGATTAAAGCTATCTGGCAATGATTGCAAGATAAAATCAGTTGCAAGTTCCTTTCCAAGCGGAAACCCTAACCTTTCAAGGTTCTCCACATACCCAATCATTTTGAGTACATGGGGACCTACAGGGTTTCCCTCAGATAACTTGCTGTTAAAAAGGGCCTTTGAAACCTGAAACCTCTCATTTCTTGCCTGCTCTTGATAGAGCATTTTCAGATGTCCGATCATATCGAACGCTGACATGTTCTCGTGTTGCTTTTGCAACTCTGAGTTCATAGTAGCTAGCATGAGACAAGCGGCTTCGTTAGCATCATCAAGATGCTTCTTATAAGCATCTATTTCTGCCTTAGGTGCCGAACTAGGCGGTTCCTCTTCAGGAACATGTGTCTCCAAGACATACAGCTTCTTATCGTGCTTGAGGACAATCCTCACCGGCTTAACATGAAATTCGTCTCTCTCATGCATCAACATACAAACACATGCATCAATATACATAAAAGGATATAGTTATGGCCCCTAGCGCAATTGTTCTCCCAAGCCAATGAGAGAACCTAAGCTAACCTAATAACGATCTAAACTTCTCCAAGCAAGATCTCCAAGGTTACCCTCCTTTGATACTGTATTCTTCTCTTTCTTCATAACATTACATTACATAAAATAAACTCGTTTTACATACGAGGGACTGAGATGAGAAAAGAAGTTACATCAAGAATTTTAGAGAGAGGCACGACACGCAGGCCGTATTTTACAATCCCAAAACAAAATAAAGGAAAAACCTAAGGCCATAACTGATCACCACAAGACAATAATAATAAACACACTTTTATTATTAGTTTAAATTTTGTTAATTAAAAAAAGGCAAATTAAATTTCGACGATTGATCACACTACGCAAAATTTTAATGAACAATTCATTTGAAATCGGCGTCATTTTCGCACAACTCTTGTGCATTCACAACCCTAATCGCATAACTCTGCAACAACACAACCCTTGTGCCGTCATGAACCCTAATGCAACAGTTTCATGTTGTCAAACACATCTTGATTGATAATTCAGTATGATTAATCACATGCCATTGCTTCACCATACTAATGTCGGATTCCGAAGCATATGAACAGTGATCGGTCAAAGGAATAACAATCATCAAGTGTTTGAATGAATGAAACAGAAACAGTATATCCCATATACCATCGTTGCATCAGATTTACTTATATCATATATAAAAGTGATCGATCTTATTTGTGTAACCTATGGACGATCGATGTATCGCTGCTTCACCATACTAATGTCGGATTCCGAAGCATAGTCAACATCAATCATCCAAATCGTACACAACAGATGCCAAATTTAATTAATCGTTTATTATTCAATTCATTTTGGTTTTAATCGAATCAAAATAGAAAATATAGAACATAAACAACTATGAGATCCATGGTTTCGTAAATGGCTCTGATACCACTGAAGGAAAATTGCGATCAAAAGCGCAGCGGAATTTAAAATTTTCCTTTAGCGATCCTTACGAATGAGCATGGTCAGTGATAGAAATATTTACCTCTTGTGACGATTCAGACCTTTGATGTTGTGATCACGAGCGTTGATGAAGAACAATTCCTCTACTCAGTCCACACGAACAGATCGCTTCCGGTCACAGTGCTAGCTGATCACGAACGGAAACTTTGAGTGAGAGAGAGAATCAAAAACGAAATTGCATCAAGTGAAATTGCTTCATCACAATGGATCTATTTATAGAATCACTCGTGTGGGCTACAAGCTAAAAGCCCAATTAAGACTATAAGCTAAAAGCCCAATTAAGCTTATGGACATCATACCTTATGACGTACCATATATCACTTATCCACGTGGTACCTTACCACTTTCCGTATTACACTTAAGTGCACTATACCTTACGGTGTTCCTTATTTATTCTATCTCTCATCAACCTGTCCTTATGTGTGTGACCCTAGAGGTTTTCGCGACGTTGGCAATTATATTAAATCACACATTTAATATAATAAACAGTGAGCAGTATCTAGCAACACATCACTGTTACCCAAGTCACGAAAATGTCATGTGATCTGACCAAACCTTTTCCGTGATAATATTTGTGTTGTACAATTACCCTTTTTCCCTCATGTCTATATTAAACACAATGAATACACTGTGTCACCCTTGTCCAGTTCAATATTGGGCCCTTAGACATTTATCCTGTTATGCAGGATGAGCAAATTCCATCTAGGTCACTCATGTCCCTTAGCATGCTTTGTGAAGTACCCATCAACCGTCTTTATAGTCATCCAGTTACGGATGACGTTTGATCAGCAATAAAGTACTTGACTCTACATCTAGGGTACATAGTGGTTTCAGGTCGAAGGGTGGTACATACCATTATCATCATGAGAATAACTTATGACACTTTGCATAACATTTTATGTAGTATTCTCATAGCGGGTCAATCCAGTATAAATATTACTCCTAATATTCATACCTATGTCAAGACTTGATAACTCCTTATCTATGATCCATGAGATGTGATCATCAATCTATCTTCATAATAATCTTAATGCTTTAATGTTATCCCACTTCACATTAAAGCTTGACTACGGATACTTTAAGAATAGTGTCTTATGTTTAATGGGATCTCATGATTAAGTCACACTTAACATTTCATTAAACAAATAAACCATTCTAGGGACTTTATTATTTTGGAAAGCAAACATAATAAAGAAATTCCTTTTATTATTAATAAATAATTCGATACAAGTACCAAAAGTATTGGCCTCTAGGGCTTACACCAACACTATGTTCTAACAATCTCCCCCTTTTTGATGAAGACAAAAACATATATTTTGAAGAACATAAAACATAAGAGTCTCCCCTTGAGTTGAATACTCAGATAAAAGTAAACAATTGGTACTTCCCTGAAGATGTTTGTCCATAGCATTTTATGGATGTTTTGACAAGTCCTTAGCTTTTTCCTATTACTTGATCAAAATAGAATAACATAGAAGTTATATCTATCAAAATGTTTGAGACTTAGTCTCAGCAACTGTGATGTCCAAAATATCTTACGTTCTCCCCCCTTTTTGTCTTGAATCAAATAGAAATAAAAACACGTAAATAATAAAATGCAAGTTGTATTAAAAAGTGGATTGAGATAAACATAATGAAATGGAGTATCAGAAGATTGAAAAAAATAGAAACACATTTTCAGAACTAAGGTTGAAGAGGTGGAAGTCTTGTGAACAAGGCTTCCAAAAACTCTTGATCTGATTATTCAATTCCTCTTGTTTCCCAAGCATTCCCTTAATTTCCTTGCTAGTCTCATCCTGCTTGTCTAACCTTTCCTTAAAAACAACATTTTCTTTCTTCAGCTCCTCCATATTTTTCAGCACATGAGAAGATGATGTTGTTTCATCAAAAGAGACCATATTTTCCTAACATACTGCAGTAGATTATTGCGCATGAGATTCTTAGACTTCCTTGCCTTTATCTTGAAACATGACCAGAGGAAGAGGTTCAGGAGTAGGTTCATTAAAATCTGATGTCTGAGGGGCTTCCCAAGGGGTGTTGTCCAAAAGAACGAGGGGTTTCTTTTCCTAGTGTCGTAGAACTTATTCTTTGAAAATTTGAAGGCGATCATAGAAGTTCTATTGAGAAATTTCATAGCTAAGCTCCTTTAGCTTCAGAGATTCAAAGTTGAACCATTTTCTAAACTGGTTCCAGTGAGAATCAGAAGTAGCTGGATTAAGATTATCTATGCAAGCTATCTTTAGAGAGTTAACCCATTTCTATATTTCTGTTTCAAAAATCAGCAAGGTTTTACCAACATCTGCTTTGGAGATTTTCTGTTTTGGTTTGGGAACAACAATTTTCTGAGAGCTTGTGACGTGATTGTCCAAAGATTCTAAAACAATGATTGTTCTAAGGGGGTCTTCTAGGTAGTTATTTGGAGAGGGAGAGTTAAAATGGATTGTGGGTGAATTTGGCGGAGTCGAATGATAAGGAGATGGAAGATCTGGATTGGAGAAGGTATGTGAAGAAGTTGTGGGAATAATTGGTGGTTGAGAGGCCATGAGAGGGCAAGTGATGCTAGGGATGGATGTCGTGCAATCAGAATCAAAATTTAGATTTTCGGTTTGGGGATCTTCAAACAGCGTATCAAATTGATCAACATTAGAGAGAAATTGTGCAAGTTCAGGCTGAGTTTGGTCAAAATGGGTAGAAGGTGGATTGTTTAGAGGATTATTTAGAGGTAATGAAGTGTCAAAGTCTAGGTCAAAATTGGTAGAAGGTGGATTGTTTAGAGGATTATTTTGAGGTAATGAAGTGTCAGAGTCTAGGTCAAAATCATCAAAGGTTTAAGGATATAAATCTTCTATGAGCTTTGGAGATGAAAGGGTTTTAGATGTTGATAAAAATACTGATTCAATAACAAAAACAAAAGACGAGTTACCTTTCTTTTTGGTAGCTTTCGGAGTCTTCTAAGAAGTTCCTTCTCCAGCAGCTTTCCTTTTTCTTGATTTTCTGGGAGCAACTTCCAAAGGTTGTTGCCTTAGATCAAGAATAATCACATCTTGAATCATACTGTCACTTATGCATGTTTCCAGATACCTGAGAACAATTTCTGGTGAAGAATTTGCTCGAGTGAAGAGAGGAAAATCCTTCAGAGGCACTCTTCCGGTGGTAATGACTTCATTGGTGGTGAATTTTGGGTCCTTCTTAGTAGTTTCAATAATCTTCATCTTCTTCAGATTCTTGGTGTTGATATGTTTACCAACACAAGCTTCCAGGGAGCTAGCTTGTTGAGCCTCAGTCAGATGTTCTATCAGTCTGTTTTCTATCAAAATATATAAAATGAGTCTTCCCATAGGGATCCAATCTCTCTTTATTATTTCTTCTTCTCTTGTTTCTTTTACATTGGTCTTCAGATGATTGAACAGAAGATGTGGAAAATGAACTTTTGCTTTGGTGGCGATGAAGTATAGAAGGTATTGCTTATCAATGTTGATGTAGTCTGGAGAACTGGTTGGCTTCCTATGATTGATGCATCCCAGAATTATTTCGGACCAAATTCTAAGGTAATCCTTCATATCTTTGATTTTTTTGGATGGTTGGCCAGAAGTAAAGATTTCCTTTGAGACCTTGGTTAGGTCAAAACTTTTGTCAACCATGTCACTGCATTGAATACCTCTACTATCACGACCTATGAGTTTCCCAATGAGATCTTCAGTGATGATGATATTTTTTCCCATGATGTAGGATGTTACCTGATGAATTGAAGTTCTGGAATGGATCCTGAATTCTTTAATAAGTTTTGAAAAAATTGGACCTATGAGGCGATCAAAATACTTAGTCCATCCTTGGAACTCAACATCAGGGATTAAATCATACCCATTTTCCTTCATGCTTACTAAATCAACAATAAGCTCACACAGAACTTCTAGAGAATAACTGAGTGTGAGAAAAGTTCTTGAGGGTTCAATGTACCTTTTTTCATTTGAGGAGGAAGAACCAGGAATGTTTTGAGAACCTTGTGAAATTTGTTGAGAAGAAGCCATTTGTTCACACAAACTCCTTTAGTTTTTTTTTTTTTATAGATGAACGATTTGATGAGAGAAAAAATGAGTGAGAGTGAAAGTGTGATAGTGATTATGAACGAGTGAATTATATATATATATATATATATATATATATATATATATATATATATATATATATATATATATATATATATATATATATATATATATATATATATATATATATATATATATATATATATATATATATATATATATATATATATATATATATATATATATATATATATATAGCCAACAGAAAGAAAATAGTAGTTTTAGTTAAAAAGAAAGGGATTTAACAAAAATGATTACGTGCATCTAATGATTCCTGAAAAGAGGGATAACGTGAAGATATTGAACAGTTACCGATTTGACTTGATCCTCAATGCATCACTCAACTGTTTCAGTCCTTTCAGAATTTGAACACTTGCTCAACCTTAGAGGAAGACCTTGCGTTTAGATTTTGGCAGATGTTTATAAAGTGAACTGGATGCTTCTATCTTAGAAATGAACCTTTTATGGAGAATGTTCAGATCTTCTGAATTGATCCTGATACACTTTCCTTCTCACTTCCGAAAAACTATGATCAGATGTTCACACATGGAAAATTAAAGCATAAAGTTCTGAGGGTTAAAGTATACAGAAATAACATTATCATTATGGACATAATTTCATATTGATATGTTTCATAATGAAATTAAATCTATCTTTAGAAAGGGGTTTTGTGAAGACATCAGCCCATTGATTGTCTGTGTCTATAAATTTTAAAGAGAGAATTCCCTTCTGAATATAGTCCCTAATAAAATGATGTTTAATTTCTACATGTTTAACCTTAAAGTGTAAAATAGGATTTTTTGAAAGACAAATAGCAAAAGTATTGTCATAGGGGATAGAAATGTTACTCTCATATATGTTGAAGTCTTTAAGCTGACTTTTCAACTAGAGCATCTGTGTGCTGAATCCAGCTGCTGCTATATATTTGGCTTCAGTAATTGTGAGTACAATGGTGGATTGTCTTTTGCTGGACCACAAGATTAAATTGTCTCCCAAAAATTGGCAGCTTCCAGGAGTACTTTTTCTTTCTATTATGTCTCCGGCAAAGTCGGCGTTACAGTGCCCTACTAATTTGTATTCTTTGGATTTTCTATAGCAAAGACCAAGATTAGTAGTACCTATCAGATACTTGATGTGGTAATCGATTTTAAAATTTGAGAGTCGCCACCCTAAATTTTTATCCTAAGGAAGGGAATATAAAATATAACACTAAAAAGTTAGAGATTTTAGGTTTTTTTGGACTCGGTTCTAGACGAAGGGAAGGTGTTAGGCACAACTCATCTACCTTGTTCATAAGGATACTAGATTTTAGAAGCCCAATTTTTAGGAAATAGGGTTTTAATTTTTATTAGGTTAACTCGCCACGATTTTAGTCGTATGCCTACTGTAATATGGTGGGAGAACTGACTTGGGTGTTTTGTGTTTGATCGCAATTGTTGGGGATAGCAAGAGACGCCACCGACTTTTATTTTATCTAATAATGGAAAGGGTGAAAAGAACAGGAAAGACCTTTGAGATTATTTTCTTGAGTTCGGGGGGTAGATTATGAAAAGGGAAGGTGTTAGCACCCTTTTCATCCATAGTTATCTATGGGCTCTTAGTTTCATGCTAGATCATTGCTTTTGTTTGAAAGTGTGCTTTGTGGTGGGTTTTGAAAGTATTTTTGAAAAGATCCTTTATTTAGGCCAACTTTGTAATGATTCTCATCTCTATAATAATGTATACAAAGTGTTGGACTTTTGAAAGTATTTCATAGAAAGTGTTGGTGCATTTGAAAAGGTGTTTGTGTTTTAAGATGAGCAAGCGACTAAGAATGTTTCTACCTACTCAAAAGTCTTTGTTCTTTTACTCCTCCTTTAGATGTTACTATCTTACCATTGATTGGCAAGATGCTTTATCTTTGGATGTAAACGGACGGGTGTGGGTCATCGTGTAGACATGATAGCAATGTGGTGAGATATCTTAGCGTTTCTCTTGAGGGACTAAGACCATTTGAAAGGCAACATTCGAAAGCGTCATCGAGGGACTATGATCTTGTAATTTTTTATTGTTTTTTCTAAGACGCCTCACATGCATATCACGATCATTTTTCATAAGGCAACAAGTGGAATTACCGTAGGGTTGCATGTGTGAATATCGTGTTTGATTTGAATACATTTAGTCTTTGATTAGGAGTTGTATACTTGTTGTTTTTATCATCCCATAAAAATCCTACTTTACTAGCATTTATATGAAAGCGATAAATTGTGGAAAATAAATATCCTACGCTATTACAATCACTTGGGGAATGGGGTGTACAAATTTACAAATGGGGATTGCAAGAAATTAAAGTCTTAATTATCTATTACAATCATATTGAAATAATATACAAGAATTGAAATGTAAAATATATATGATTTGTTTTTGTTAAGAAAAGAAATAATTTTGCTTAAGGAAATGTTTTTAGTCTTTTTGTTTTAAAAAAAAAAGCAAAGTATATGAATATAAAGTAGTTTTTTGGTGTTTTTGATTAATTAAAACAAAAGTGATGATAAAAACTAATAAGAGAAAAAGAGTGATAGACAACGTGTTGCTGAAAGAATTGAAATAAGAGAGAGTAGAAGTTTTGACTCCGGCATGCTGCAAATCAGAAGGGAAATGTTAGAAGAAATGGGGAAGGTCAGAAGTTCTTGGATTCAGACACACTAAAGTTCTGGGGTTACTGGGAACAAAGGAAAACCTAGAAGTTCTGACTGCTGAGAGAGCCTAGAAGTTCTGATGTAGCTGGAAACCTAGAAGTTCTAGTGTTACTAGAAGGCTAGAAGTTTTGTTAATGGGTAAGTGAGGTGACGATGCTGTTGGATAAGAATATCTAGAAGTTCTGGTCCAGGAGTACTATTTTGACAAATAAATGGAAGGGTTTATCTAGAAGTTCTGGTCCAGGAATATTGTTTGACAAATGATTGGGAGGGGGTTTATCTAGAATTTCTGGTCCAGGGTTATTGTTTTGACAAATAATGGGGTAAAAATGGTAAGAAGTAAACACAAAAGATGCTTCTTGGGATAGAACCCATGACCCTTGAGACTAATGCCTTATGCGCGCACTCTCAACCACTGGGGTGGCTATACATCCGGTATTAGAGGCAAAAACATAAACATATATTACAAAGTATGTTCTGAGGATGAACTTTATCTTCTTCCTCGTACTAGCCAGAGTATCTGCAAATTAGTCAATTCTTAACAAAAAATTGAAAATGCAAACATAGAAGTTATGGAAAATTTCATCTTGGTTTCAGAAATACAAAGCATCACAAATGTAAACCAGAAGCAAGCATGAATTTTGCTAATCCTAATTATGAACCCTAATTTCCTCAAGAAATTCTTATTTGAAATTCTCTTTACTTAGGCCATATAAATGAAATCTATGAATAAGCACAGATTCAGAGCCATGATATCTACATTACATTTTTGAAAATGCAAGCCTAACAATGCCTAAGTAATAAGGTGAATAACAGAAGAAACTTACCTTGCTGCTGGAGATTGTTCTGTAAGTTAGAGCCTGGCTCAAACTGCTGTGATGTTCTGGTCAACTTCCTCACATTCTCAGAAAGCTGAAGCAACCCTTAACTTGAGTTATGGCTGAATAAAATGCTCTGGAGCAGTCAAGATACAAAGTTCTAATTTTTGAAATGGAGAGTGGTGAAGGCTGTATTATAATTTGGAAACAGAAGTTGGGAAAGCTTCTACGTGTATATAAGAACTTGTGTGGATGATTTGGCCAAGAAACACACAAGGAAAATTAGAGTTTGGACGCAAAAACTAAAAACTAACAGGTTTTTGTTTGGACTGCACATTCAGGTTCTTGGGAATTTTCCGCAAAGTTTCAGGGCTTTATCTCTCGATATCCAATCCTCTTTCAATTTTAAAATTAATTTTAATTTATAGGAAAAGGATTTAGAAGCTTGGAGAAGTCAGGAGTACAACCATCATGTGTTATGAATCATCGACTTGTTTTTGAAGCAAGTTTAGACAAGCATGTTTCAAGGAAAGGCAGGGTGATTAGCAGCTTTAAACACACCTAACCTGATTTTGTAGGCATGATTTGTGGGGAAGTACACTCAGAAGCAAAGTAAAGTATGGGCTAAAAATAAACTTTGTACAAAAGTTTGCTTTTCAAGGACAACAGTGGTACTTTTCATGCCACACGTGGGAAGATCTTTTGGATAAAGGTTTAAACACTGAGATAAAGACTCAAAAGTTTGTGTGAGAATTAAATGATGATGAGATTTAACAAGCAATAAGGCCTGCAATATGAGATTATGCAACCCAACTTGGAACTGGATCAGAAGTTCAGCATAAACGTAAATTGGATTAAGACCAAATGTCCAACTTCTGATCTTTGAATCTCCCTGCCCCAGCATGATCTGAAGGAGTTCTCATACTTTTCAGAAAGCTTGTAACATGCTTTGTAATCCCTCCCTGAATCATCATGGAAAACTATGATTGTACCCACGTGAAAACTAGCTCAGAATTTCTAATCAAATTCTTGACTTGGAAATGCTCAGAATTTACTAAGTATCTTAGTTTCGTGGACGCGTTTTCAAGGATTTATAACTTGAAATCCCATTATTTCTAGGAGAAGTTATGTTCTGCAATATTTTAGATCTCATTGGGGTCTACAACTATTGTGTCAGAAGTTCTTCCTGAATCATCTTGTATCATGAAGAAAATTTGGCCAAAAGTTCTGAACTTATTATAATTTCTTAACACTTAGAAAAATTTCTAAGTGTTTAGAACTTTGACTTTTCCAAAGTAATTTTGACTTTTGATTTTCTTGATGAACAGACTTCATATTCTACCATGTTCTCATGAAATGTGATTCTTGAAACTTGATTTTGAACAAAAAGTCAAAGTTTGACTTTTCAGTGTGCATTCTGACCATTTTTCCCTTGTGCCAATTCCAAACCTAAATTGATGTATTAGTGCTGCAAACTTGAGTCATGGAAGATCTTGTGAGAAAATTATTGAGAAATGAGAGAGAAAATTTTGGGGTGCAACACCTACGTATCCTCCTAGGAGGAATCAAAGTCCTAATTCGTAGTTCACCGTGGGTTGGTGTTTTTTATAGGATTGCGTAGGAATGCTTTCGAATTATCCTTGAACCTTGTATGGATTGAAAATTGTGTGAGCGTAGACGTAGTTCGTAGTTAATTTTGAAAGAAATTATCCTTAATTTATTTTCAAAAATAAAATTTAGTTTTTGATTATGTTAGCTCAAAAATGTTTTGATGTTGGTTAGCTATATTAAGATGTATAGCAGAGGAAGTCTGATATAGTCTCCTCGTCACGTGGCCAAATATTGGTTACGCATTGCTCGTTGTGATACGGTGGGAGAACTGACTTGAGGTTTTGCGTTTGTGTTCGCAAATATTTCGGTTTAGCAGGAGTCGCCACCGACTTTTTATTTTATCCTAAGGAAAGGTCAAAAAGCACAGGAAAGACCTTTGAGATGTTTTCTTGGGTTCGGGGAGTAGATTATGAAAAGGGAAGGTGCAAGCACCCTTTTCATCCATGGTTATCCATGAGCTCTTAGTTACTTGTTTAGATCACTTGCTTTTGCTTTTCAATTGTTTGAAATGGTGCTTTGTGTGTGGTTTTGAAAGATGTTTTGAAAAGAGGCCATCTTTGTGGCAACCTTTGTAATGATTCTTGTTTGAATGTATACAAAGGTGTTTTTGTCTTTTGAAAAGATTTCAATGTTTGAAAGTTTGATTTGGGAAATATTTTGAAATTGTGTTGTGAAGTGTATTTGAAAATAGCAAGGATGTTTTTGCAAGTTTTTTGATCAAGTAACTAAGAGTTATCTACCCTATTTTACTCAAAGGTATTTCCTACACGTCTTTAACCCTTTTGACAGTGTTGTTTTACCATTGCATTTGGTAAACAACCTTGTATTAGGATGTTAAACGGGACAGGCGCGGGTCATCGTATAGACCATGATAGCAATTGTGTTAAGTATCTTTGGCAAATTTTTTGAGGGACTTGATCATTTTGTTTTAGGCAACCAAGACAGCGTCATCGAGGGACTATGATCTTTTGTTTTGCTTTTGTTTTGCCAAAATACCTAACACGCATAACATGGCCCATTTTCAAGGCAACAAGTGGATTGTAACTCTAGGGGTGTATGTGTGCCTTGTGTTTGATTTTCATGCATTTTGTCTTTGATTAGGTCAAGCTATTTTTTGATTCTGGATTTTTGCATACAAACCTTAATTCTCTAATCATGGCATAATTGAAAGCGTAAAGTGCGAGAATTAAAAGCCTAAGCTATTACAACATGATTATGGGGATGGGGTTACAATCTTTGAATGGGGGGATATTTGACAAGAAATGTAAACCCTAATTTACTATTACATCCAAATTGAATTCCAAGGCATAAGTATTAAATGGACAATATTTAAATGAACAAAATAAATATATCAAATAAAAAATGAATTATGCAAAAAAGGTTTTTGTTTATTTATGTATGTAAAAATATTTAATGTAAAAAATAAAGAAATAAATAAAAAGATTAATTTTATTTGGTTAAGGGTAAAACCCTAATATTCTTTAAGAAAGTAAATGTATTAATTATTTTATTTATATTCAATAAAAATAAAATAGTATGTGTAAAAAAATAAAATATGTTTAGAAAAAGTATTTTTAAGTATATTTAATAATAAAAATAAAAGTGTAATATTTTATATTTTTATTCTAAAATATATATATATATATATATATATATATATATATATATATATATATATATATATATATATATATATATATATATATATATATATATATATATATATATATATATATATATATATATATATATATATATATATATATATATATATATATATATATATATATATATATATATATATATATATATATATATATATATATATATATATTAATTATATTAAATATGTACAATAAATAAAAAATATATAAAATAAAAATATATTTTAGAAAAAATATTTTCAGTGTGGATAAAAATAAAGAAAAATATAAAAATACAATTTATATATTATTTTCAAGTTTTAATAAATAAGATAAAAGTATTTAAATGCTTTTTATGTTAGAAAAATAAAAATAAAATGCAAAATAAATGCGAATAAATTATAAAAATATTTTTGAGCATTTTTTATATTTGGAAATAAATAAATAAAATCAGATATGAAAACAAAAATGCAAGAATATAAAATTATAAGAAATTGGGCCAGAGGGTGCAAAAAGGAAAAGGGGAGGTGCCAATAGTGAGCCAGGCCAAGCCCAGCCCACCACTTCATCTTCAACCTCCAGATTTCAAACAAACGCGCGTTCCTGTTATCCAACATGGACATCCTGCATACGAGCTCTATTGCAAAAACACATAACATCAAACTTGTAGAGAATTTCAAGACGATTCTAACCATATAAACAACTTGTCTTAACTCTAAAAGACCAGAGAGAATTTCTCTAGCCCTAAAATCTAACCTAATTTTTTCAGCATGTTCATGGATGAAATTCTCTTAGCATGCTTAATATAAATGAAAACTGAGCATATGTGCAGCTTCATGGTAATGAATACTACATTTCTTATTCACAAACCTAAGGCTAAATGTTCCTAAATAGAGAGATATGAAGTGGACAAAAACCTGTTTCAACTGACTTCGTGTAGGGCAATGTAGAGCTTTTCAGCAAGGCTTGAGATGTCTGGGAGCTTGCTTGGACTTCACTTGACCTTCTCCAATAGCCTGCTTGCCTTGAATGTACCTGAATCAACCTATATAACTCAACCTGCACAAGCTCAAAATGAAAATGGCAAACACTGTAAATGGGGTTACAGTTGGTGTTCGAGGTTTGAGATAACTTGTATGAGTTGAATGGAAGGTGTTTGAAGCAACTAAGGGCAAAACGCACGAGCTAATTGAGCTATATAACTCAAGTTGCAGATTCTTCCCTATTTTGCCAAGGGAATGTGGTTTATGGCTATGGGGTGTTTCGAGGCTCAAGCAATCGTGTTTCTGGCTCAAAGGGGTGTGAGAAAGATGTTCAAACTGTTTGCATAAGTTTATCCTTGTTGGTGTTCAAGTTCTAAGGTTTTGGACAAGTTTCTTATTTTTAAAGTAAAATGTGGAAGTGATATGTAACAGGCTTGTACAGGCTTTACAACCCCTTGCAACCTCTTCTCTTGGCCCCTATAATTTGTGGATTTGATTAGCTGCAAAAGATCTGGACCAATGCTCAAAGATTGTGGTTTGACATAAAGCAAGATTATGGCAAAAATGGAAATGTGCCTTTTTCTACTTAGGGCATAATTTTGTGTACAATGTCCTAATGACCAAAAAAAAAAACTTAGATCAATGGATTTGCATTAAATTATTGAGTGTGAAATGGTTTAGAGGCCTGTAAATTAGTGTAAGGCATGCCGACTTGAAATTGCAACATGTATGAACATGAATATGCCATGGATGAAAATTGAGTTTTTGCCAACTTCAAGCCTTCGATTCTCCCTAACCACAAATGTGTTTGAGGATTTCTTGGATATTTTGGAAAGCTTGCAACATTCTATACAATCCATATTTGAAATGAAACTGGAGCTTCCAAGTGGAACTATGTGCAAAATGGCCATGAAGATAGGTCAAAATCCGGCCTAAACTAGGGCAAAATTTCACTAAGTTAAAAGTTTTAGGGACCCTTGTTCCAAAAATCATAACTTGAGATCCAAGCTTATTTTGAGAAAACTTTGTGAATAAAAGTTGTAGACTTTTTGAAGGACTGAAACTTTCATATTGGAAGTTTTGTTTTAATCCAAATGCATCATGGTGAAAATGTGGGGCAAAGTTAGGAAAAATTAAGAAAATTTCATAACTTAGAAAAATTCTAAGTTATGAAAATTTTCAACTTTAAACCCTAATTTACAATTTTGGGTTTCTTGATGAACAAGTTTCATTTTTTGACATATCTTGATGAAAAATGACCTTTGGCTCTTGAATTTGACCAAAAAGTCAAAGTTTGACTTTTCAGTGTACAGTCAAATTTTGATCAGTTAACTGAAAAATTCATCTTCAATCCAATGCAATTGAGGTCTTTTGAACTTTTTGAATAGGTCAAGATGATTTCATTGAGTCCTTGAGTCCATGCTTGAACCCAATTTGCCATTGGCTAGTTCAAAAATTCAGAAATTGCCTTTGTACAGTCAAAACCCTAAAAATGACCATTTTGCCCTTTTGGTGATCTGATCAAATTTCTTGTGGAGTTGTGATCCAAACTTGATCAAATGGTTCATATGAGTTCATAATGTTGATGTGGATCAAAATTCATGAGGTTTGACTGTAAATTGGCCACATTTGACTTTTTCCCCAATACAGTTGATTTCTAGGTCAACTGTCCAATTGATTGGGCAAAAATTTGATTCAAGGCTTGAAACATGGTATGGACAAACTTATGAGTCCAACATGAAGTATGAAAGTCACTTTGGGCATTGTAGGTAAAAAAATCCCTGTGCAAACTCAAACCCTAATTTAGGTCATCAGTGCAAGGAGATGTCTTGAGCAGAGCAAACCCTAGCTTGATCTTGAGTTCAAAGAGTCTTGTGATGAGAAATGTTGATAAAATGAGAGGGAAAATTTTGGGGTACAACACTCGTCATGAAGGATACGGAGGGAGTCTGATAAAGTCTCCCTCATCATGGGGCCAGATATTAGCCACGTGTTACTCGCAGATGAATTACCTGGTGAGGTGCGTGGTTTTTAATATCTTTATAAAATATTGAATTAATTTAATTTAAGAAAAGGTGATCTCTTTTGAGTGTTCTTTTTTAATTAAAACAGATAAAATTATATTATTTTTTTTATGAAATTAATCTAACTTAATTAAAAAATTAAAATTAATTAGATTAACTAAACTAATAAAAAATAAAAATCGTGTCTAATTAAAAATAGGGTGTTTTTGAGAAAAAGGCCTAATTCTAAAAATGCACCTATAATTGAAAATCTAAGATACCTAAATACAAAATAAATAAAAAATAAATAAATAAATAAAATGATATCAAACAAAAACAAAGGAAATGTAGATTAACAAATCTGTACGTTCTTCCTCTTTTTGCTTCATAGTTTCTCTCTTCCATTACTTTCTCGACCGACAAGAGCTCATGTTGCAGACACAAAATAAAATACCCCATAAAGATCTAAAAATGCAAAAGCTTGAATACCTCAAGCAGAAAAAAAACTTTACAGTGAGATGGAAGTCAACGACGATGTGAACGGTGGCTGGGAGGTGTTAATTCGTTGGAGAAAATGATATTCTTACGAGGTCCGTTCGGTGGTGGCTTTTGGAGGCGTTAAGAGTGCTCTTCACCTCTTCTTATTCTATTTTTCTCTCTTCTCCAAACAATAATCCACATTGGCGGCGGATTAGCCTCACGATCTTTTGTGTGCGGTTATTTTGGTCTGATTCGTAGGCCATGGGTTGAGTGAATTTGGTCAACTCTTTTGGATTTGTTCTCTATCCTGTAATCAAAGATGAGAGAACAAAAACAATAATAAAACTACACAACCTATCAACTGTTATTCTGTCTTATTTTTAATGAATGTAGGTTTTTGTTTGGATTGTAATATGGTGATGAAACTTGAATGTTACTTGTTATTATTATCTGTGATAATGAGAAAATCGACATGTTAGTAGTAATGAAACTGTTAACAAATGTGATGGAACATTTTTTATAAAGAGTAAAAAAAAAGGTATTTAAAAAGTTACAAAAAATTGAGATATGTATAATGGAATACATATGTGTTGTGAATAGATCTACCAAAATTGCTTAGATCAAGAATCATAATTTGGAAAAGAAACCATCAAAATTATCATATGGTTTAAAAAGTAAATAAATTAAAATTAAAATTAAAAAACCGAAGATAAAAAGGCGTTGGTGATTGTAGCGGTAGAAATTTTTAGACTAAGCCATTGGATTGACTAGACTTGTACAAATCAAAATAGAAATCGCCATCACGCTTTATTGTTTTCAAAGGAAGGGGAAAAGAGAAAATATGCCAAAATAAGGGGAAGAGATTCTAGGTAAGGGGGTTGGTTATGCAAAGGGAAGATATTAGCACCCGAAACATCTATGGTACTCCGCGATAACCTCTTTGAAAAATTTGTATATTTTGGCTATAAAACTTTGTATAAAATAGATGGTGGAGGTGAGAAAAGAAGTATATTATTTTTTTTCATCCACCACGTATGCGAACATTTAGTGCCTACGTACCACCATCCTTGCAATAGGGGATCATGGTACACGTAGTTCCTCTTTTAAAATATTCTTAAACACAAATGGTTTGGTCAAATTTATGAGATAAGACATCATCATCATTGTCCGTGTGGAAAACATACTTACTACCCACAATTATGAGGAAGGAGAATTTGCGTCATCTCAAAGTGGAGGATATGTCTTGGATTTTAAAATCAACAATGTCTCACTTAAGCCCCAAGTGGAAAATATCTCTCTTCACTACATATTGTAGAAGTATAGTTGTTTGCATCACTACAAGGATTGCCAAGAGTTTAATCTTTTGAGAAAATTTTAATGTAAAGAGCAAAAGTGGCAAAATGGTTTTAAATGAGATTGATTGACTTTTAGTCTTCTCACGAAAATGTCAAAGTATTATTAAGTTTATTATCGTTTATTTATGAAAATATTTTGAAAATGCATGGACCTAAGTCCAAGTTTATTATGATAGTGGTTCAAGTTTAGAAACAAGAATAGTTTTTAAAAGGAGGGAGAATATTTTTGAAATTAAAGAAGATGGGAGGAGATGAGTAGACTATCCTAAAGCATAAGGTAAAAGCTAAGAAAAAGAACCATATAACCAACAAGAAGTCAATACATGACACTATGAGTCAAGATAGAATTCCCATTCTTTATATTGAAACCAAGAAAGGATACTAGACCTCTTGAAGGAATTAAACTCCAATTGTATTAAGTCTTCAAAAAAATTGGGCAGAGTAACAGCTGTATACAGATGAGGTCCAGATTACAGACAAATTATATGTAATCACAATATCCTGCACACAAAATAAACAAACAACCCAATATCTTGAGGTAACCCTCAAGAACTCCAGAAAATTTATCAATTAAGGTCACAAGGTCTTCAACACATGATCAAGGTCTCTAATCCTAAGTCGAAGAAGTTCAATACTCAATAATACCAAGGATAGTAGCCAAATAGTCCAAGTATCATTAATTCTTTTAGGGTTCAAGTTGATTATTAAGTATCTTATAACAGAGAATAAAAGCTCAAGTGAGCAAAATAAAAGGACATAAAAGTAAAAGGCTCAAGTGAGCAAAGATGAAAATAACATGAAATATAAATGCTAAAGTAAATGGTACATTAAATAAAAGCATAAAATAAAGTCAATTGTTAGATATTAGTGGTTATTTGGATGACCGTCTTGAAACATGAATTTGGAACTCATTAGAGGATTGGTAGAACCAAAGCCTCTAAAGAACAAGTTGTATTTGCTTTTTGTCAAGTATATCATCCATTTTAAGAATCTCAAAGTAACTTAATGATCAATGATGTTTAAGTGATCGACTTTGACCAAAATTGATGAAGTTCCATTAAAGGATTGGTAGAACCAAAGCCTCCTAATAATGGATCTTAAGGTTATTGGATCATAGGATTAAAATTAACATACTTGGGCTTGCAAACATAAGTTTGGGCCACGAATGATCATTTTCTCAAATCGGGACAAAATTTAGCGCTATGTTAAGCAATCGTAAGTGGACTTATATAGAAGTCGCACCTATTTTGAGGTCAGTAAATAGCAATATATGTACTTCATGTTTTGAGACATGATATGTTAATCATGCTCCACCAACATTTAGTACAATAAGAATGGGATAAGATGAAGAGGGAAGGGGAAATGACATATTTGAATCAAAAATTTAATCAAACTATTATTAAAATCATTCATCCATTTTTATGGAGTTAAAATCAACACCATGGATCCAATGATGTTAACAGAGCTCGTGATCAAAAATTCAACCCAAGATCAGCAATAAAATATACACAAATAAAATTGTATTTAACATTTAAAAATAAAGACTTTTAAAAATGATTAAAAATGAAAATAAGAGAGAAAAATGTTAACGGTGTTAAAATTAATCAAGAAAAAATAAGACTATAGAAAAATCAGAAATGAACTCAAATATTTTTATAATATTTTTATTAATTTTTTTAAAGTCAGAAACTATTTTTAAAATTAAAATAGATAGGTAAAATAAATAAAAGTGGGGAAAAATAATAAAGTCATAAATAAAAAATTAAATGAGGTCACAAATATTTGTCACAATGTCATTGGATCTTTCCCTATTTTTTCAGAATTTAAAAATGCATAGAAGTATTTTTAAACATTTAAAACAATTTAAATAAATTTAAAAATTATAAAAAATATCAAAACACAAAATAAAAATGTGAAAATATAAAAAACAGAAAGAGAAAAATCAATAGTGTTTTCCATGATTTTTTTAGATCTTTTGGAGTTAAAATGAATTTTCTATGAATTTTTGCAATTTAAAACAATTAAATATAAAAATTAGAAATAAAAAATAAAGCCAAAAGTATGTGGACCAATGGATGAGAGTCAAAACGCGTTATTAATCAAATCTAAGGGATCTGGCGCATTGTGCATATCATACTCATTACTGAATAAAGCATAAGATTCAATATAAAACCAGAAGGATGACACGTTGGTCATCTTCAACCTCTAGCCAGTCTCAAAAACAGGTCGCTCAAACTGTAAAATTAGAGCACGAGACCGATATCATTCGCTTCGTCTCATTAAGATGAAGACAACCATACCTTCGTGAAAAATTTATATAAATTATAGCTCAAAAAATTTGGTATAGAAGTTTTGAAAAGGGATTTAAAATTTCATGGTCAAAATGTGCTTCCAGTTAAAGACAAATGTTGTAACTAGAACTAGGGTGATGATAGCTTTACAAGAGTATCAAAGTTTGATAAAATTTGTGAAGTAATCTACCTATTGAAGTTAAGTTGCAGAGCTCTGAAATTGGACTTCTATAGATCAATATAGGTCACGATTCTTGAAGTTAAATGTGTGGTTAGCTTCTGGGAAGTTCAATGAAGGTGAATTTACAAAGAAAAATGATTGAGGGATGCTACAAAAGCAAATTCGAAGTAGCTAGAAATTAGATTCAAGAGAGAGTTTGGCAGGGTGATCTTGGCTGTTTGAGCATGAAGAAATGAATGAGGGATGATCCTCTATTTATAGGGGAGTGAATGGGATCCTCAAGCGTGTGAAATGATGCAATTTGGAGGGAAATCGTGTGAGTCTGCAACATGAACAAAGTGTGACTTGTTTAGAATCAAAACTCAACAAAATCTTGTGTTTCAGGATGCTAAACACCTTTGGAAAGTTTCTAAACATGATTAGAAGCAAAAATGCGTGGAATATCTGGGATTGGAAGCCATAACAAGGATTTCAAAATCTGACTTGTGGTGAAACTTCAGTTTCAAGTTACCAAATTCAAATCAATGGCATTCTCAACTCAAGGTGTATTAGGTCTTTATTTATGAAGCTTTAGAAAGATGAGCTTACAAGATTTTCAATTGAAAAAGAATGGGAAAAAATGGTTGCTTGAGATGAAAGTTGCAATGAGTCAAAGTTGCGATAAAGAGGTTGACTTTCTATACTTAGAAAATTTCTAAGTTTTTCTTCAAAAATGACTTATAATGTCTTGCATACAAACATGGCCTTCCACTTGGAATTTTCTCTTGACCAAAAAAGATGGCATGAAGTAGATCTCTTAAATGAAATTTTGAGACTTGAACCATTCTAATCTCCAAAAATTGAGAGAGTCATGAAATGACCTATAATATTTTGTACTCTTAGGGCATCTTCCATCCATTTTCACATTTTTCACTTTGAAGGTAGGTTGAGTTTCACACATTCAAGAACATTACGGAAAAAGAATGGGTTCAAAGTGATAAAAATTGACCAAGTTATGATCATTTGAAGTCACATAAAGGAATTTCAGGGTTCATCTAGAGGACTTGTAATCTTTCTTCATCATCAAGTTTCTTACACACAAAATTTCCTTGATACTTTTAAAGTGATTTTATAATAACCCTTTAAAGAGAAGGATGTATTTGGAATCACTCAAAAATACCAAAAGATGAGCAAGATATACCCCTTTGAAGTTCAAAATCCTAGCTCCTAGAGTAGCAAAATGCCTTGAGATATCTTTGCAATTTTGATCAATCATTTTGCACAAAAACTTTTGTCGTGTGATTATAAGTTTTTGAGGATGTTAAGGATAAACCATTTCAACCAAAACCATTAACAAATCTTGAGAATTGAAGGAGATATGCACTTGTGATCATTGAAATCAAAGATTTGTCCAATTGAGTCAAACTTCTTTAGCCAACCGTTGTACTTTTGAGCTAAATTTGACAGCTTGAGGCATAATGAATCATGAAAGACTTTATCATGATGTTACTTTAAAGTATCTTTCCTAGAGGCTTGAATCTAAATGAATCTTTGTTGAGGAAGGTACAAAGAAGGAACTCATGAATCAAAAAGCTGACTTTAATGAAATGCATTGTGCTTTCACCTACATCATCAACAATTAGGATACACATACATTGTATTTGTTAATTAAAGAGTAATTAAACATAAATGATCATAAAATACAAATCAATATGCTTGGTGATTCCCCATATAGCAAGACCAAAAATAGGGAGAGGAAACAAACCCTAGTTTGGGACTTTGTTGTGATTGAATTGATATGATATGATGAAGGAATCTAAGGGGAAAAAATTGGGGTACAACAATGATCTCATTTAATCATTGGTCAAATAAAATAATTCAAAGAAAACACCAATAATTTTGAAAAGAAATTTTGGATATGCAAGTGTGTGGAAAAAAAAGTGAGTGAAAAAAAATTTCAGAGCTTGTGAATGTTGTGTGTTTGTGAAATTTATGGATGTCCTAGAAGTGTTAAAACATGTTTTATTTATAGATAAAAAACATCCAAATTGGAAATAAATAAAAATTGACCAATCATAAATTAAGTGTGACACAAATTGACATCAAATGGACAATAAGAAACACTTATTTAGAAAAGGTAATATTATTTCATATTTACTATAATTTTTTGAAAATACCATAATCAAAATACGAAAATAATATTTAAATAATAAAAAAAGGTTTTTTTTATGATGGAAATAAAATTAGTGATAATAAACAAAACATATCAACAAAATGCACTAAGTGAGATTTAAACCATTGACCTTGTATGTGTAGGCTTGCTTCTTTACCAATTTTGATATGCCATTTCATTTGAGATAAAAAGGCAATTTAAAAATTATGAAAGGTGAGCATGTATTCGCTATTTATAAAATACAAATAATTTGAAATAAATTATTATATTTTTGAATAGTCTTAAAAACAAATAAAACTAAAAATGTTAGTAATAACCAAAATATTTATGAAACCAAGTTATAAAAATGAGGCGGGCAAATTTGGGGTATGACAGTTTTCCCTATTTAATTGCTCTTCGATTGAAGCGTGCGAGAATACGTAGGTTTCGCATGTTCGAATTGGAGGGTTATTAAATAATGGAAGACCCCAAAATTTGTCTGAAAGATTATAAGGATATAATGTATAACGTTCCCACGAATGTGAAAAATAAGCATAGATGATGATGTATCATCTTACCAGCGTTTGAACCAAAGTTGATTTGACTTAGATATGAAAACGTGAATATCCCGTCAATATCTAAAAGAGATTGTAGAATTTTGTATATTTATCGTAAATTAGAATGTAAATGATACAAGCTTGAAAAGTTTACTTACTAACGCTTGGAGACTAATATGGTAAGTTTTTGTTTGATTAGATTTTGTTTATTCATTGCAACCTAAGGGATGGGTAAAGCAAAATCCGATAACACATTGCTACGTGGAGACTGATGCAATGGATTAAGCAGGTTTATTCACATATTTATCGCAACCTAGGGGATGGATATCTGAAAAAGAGCTTGATGACAACAAAGTTGTATGGAGACTGACGTAATGAGTTATGTAGCGGACTTCACACATTCCTGCATGGAGACTGACGCAATGGGTTATATCACAGAGAAAGCTTGATAACAACATTGCTGCATAGAGACTGATTCAATGAGTTAAACCGCAGATTTTACACATTACTACATGGATACTGACGCAATGAATTAAATTGCATATTTCGCATATTGCCGCATTTAGTCTGACAAAATGAGCTATATTGTGAAGAAAGAACATATTGATGCATGGAGACTGGAATAATAAGTTAAATTGTAGATTTCACACATTATCACATAGAGACTGACACAATGAGTAGGATTACTAGTTTCGCAACATTGCTTCCTGTAGTCTGACATAACGAGCTAGATCGCAAAGGAATGACATATTTTTGCATGGAGACTGACACAATAAGTTAAATATAGAAAATTTCACATATTGTCGCGTAGAGACTAACACAATGTGTGGAATTACTAATTTCGCATAATTGTTGCCTAGGGTCTGACACAATGAGCTAGATCGCAAAGAAAGAACATATTGTTGCGTGGAGACTGACACAATAAGTTAAATATAGACATTTTCATACATTTTCGCATAGAGACTGACACAATGGGTGGAATTGCTAATTTTGCAACATTGTTTCCTGGGGTCTGAAACAATGAGCTAGATCGCAAAGAAAGAACATATTGTTACGTGGAGACTGACACAATAAGTTAAATATAGAAAATTTCACACATTGTCACATAAATACTGACACAATGGGTGGAATTGCTGATTTCGCAACATTGTTGCCTAGGGTCTGACACAATGAGCTAGATCGCAAAGGAAAAACATATTGTTGCATGGAGACTGACACAATAAGTTAAATATAGAAACTTTTACACATTTTCGCATAGAGGCTGACACAATGGGTGGAATTGTTGATTTCACAACATCGTTGCCTGGAGTCTGACAGAATGAGTTAGATCGCAAAGGAAAAAACAAATTGTTGCATAGAGACTAACACAATAAGTTAAATTACAAAGTAGGAAACACATTGTTGCATAAAGCCTGATGCAATGAGTTATATTAAGGATTTCTCACATTGCTGCATGGAGCCTAACATAATGAGCTATATCGCAAAGAAGGAAAATAGATTGTTGTGTAGAGCATGATGTAATGAGTTAAATTATGGAGGAAGTTGTTTTTATGATCCAAATCTTAGATAACTAAATCAGAGATGAGATCAGATTTTTGTCGGTTGTATCAATTTGTAACCAAGGTAATAATCTGATGGAGAGCCCAAAGATATTGGTTATGCCCAAAGCATGTTTTGATAAATGCCATGTGTGATATATGTGCATGATGTCTTAAATCAGTATGGAACCCATAGTGTATATGCACTGAGTTTGTATGCCCTAAGTATTTTGAAAATCTTTTTGATAATTTTCCTTCTTAAACCATCGGGTTCTTGTAGTCACCAACTTCCCAACATTGTTTGTTGCCAATTATTGTATCTCCAAGTTGATTTGAATTTTGTGAAAAGTGTCAGTAAGATCTTGATGACTGTATCATAGGTGCAAGCATGGGTATGGACGTAGATGTGGATGTTGGTGTGGATGTTGTCATAGTCGTAGATGTAGGTGTGGGCGTAGAATTTTGCGTGTATTTTCTTTCGATATTTTTCTAACTAGAAAAAACTTTGATGCTTTATCAAATGTTCTTTGGTGTTTCCGTATGTTAGATGCACCAAATGTTATGGATGACCTTGAGATTTAAATATGGTTATGTGTACGTCATGCTTGATATGAGGCTCTTTAACGGGAAATCTATTGCCAAGATTTCTAAGGAATCTACTATCGAGATTCAATTGAAACTACCTTCTGTCGGGGTCTTCTGGATAATCATATGCCGAGATTACCAGGAGAATATACTATCGAGATTCTGTTGACATACCTTTTACCGAGGTCTTCTTGATAAACAACTTCCATGATCAACCAGGGGAATCTACTTCTGAGATTAAATTAGAATACCTTCTGCCTAGGTCTTCTGGATAATCAACTGCCAAGATCAACCAGGGGAATCTACTGTTGAGATTTAATTGAAATACCTTCTGCTGAGGTCTTCAGAATAATCAAACTGACGTGATCAACTAGGGGAATCTACTGCAGAGATTTGATGTAGAATTACCTTCTGTCGAAGACTTTTGGATGATCAACTTCCATGATCAACTAGAGGAATCTATTACCGAGATTCAATGTAGAATCACCTTATGTCGAGGTCTTCTGGATAATCAACTATCGTGATCAACCAAGGGAATCTACTGCCGAGATTAATTTGAAATACCTTATGCCAAGATCATCTGGATAATCAGCTGCGATGATCAACCAGGGGAATCTACTTCCGAGATTCAATATACCTTCTGTCGAAGTCTTCTGGATAATCAATTGCCATGATCTACCAGGGAAATCTACTGCCGTGATTTGTTTAAAATACCTTCTGCCAAGGTCTTCTGGATAATCAACTGCCATGATCAACCAAGAGAATCTACTGCTGAGATTCAATGTAGAATTGATAGATTGATTGACAATGATGATTGTCTTCACATAAAACAAGGTTTTATACTATGCGCTCAAATTTGATCGATGCATGAAATGTAATGATTGATTGATGAATGAAATGTAATGATTGATAGATGTATGTAGTGAGTGGCTTAGATATGCGTAAATGGATGTTTGATTTTGAAAAGCGAATGTGTAATTGGGCTTCTCTTTTTTTTTTAGATGTTCTCAACCCATGCTGTCGGATTTCATCAGATGGGTGAGATGGCAAGTATAGCTTGATTCTAGATTGAAGCGACTGAATGCATGATTTATGCAGCTTTATGCTTTATGATTATGACTCACATGGTTTTTTTTAATGGTGCCTTCGCAATGGGATCAATGGTGATAAAAGCGTAGAGGTTTTCTTATGTAACAAGGTTACTTGTTATATGATGGCTGGATGTCGTGCTATCATGATTTCCCGATATCCGATTTGAACTCGAAGATTGTTGATGTAGGAGAAAGATCCACTAGAGGTTATGAAAGTACACGGAGAGCTTACCCCTATATGGACTGTCTTTGTTTAATTTATTGGTAGGGTCTTGGACGAGATTCTCATTGATATGAGTTTGGAGAAAAGTTTGATCATAATATGAATGATCCTACGATTTTAGATTATGCCCCTGATTAAAATATTCTTGATAATATTTGTCTTTGATGAACCATTTTGAGTTAACTTCGTTTGATCAAGCCTTGTAGTGGTTTGCCCCACCATTCGAATGTTGAAGAATGTGCCCCTCAATCTTCAGGATCTGGAGGAAGTATCCTCAGAGAAAAACATAGACCTCTGCATGAACTTGACATAGATTGCCTCAAGTATTCGAAGCTTGAAAAGTTTGTACTAGAAGTTTCTTGAAGAGGAACTTATGATCCATATGGCGTAAGATAAACTTGATATGTACTGCCCCAACACCAAAACTTGAGTATTGAAAGGTTGTCCCTTGATCATTAGGGCATTGAGAAATTGTGGAAAGAGGAAACTGAGCTCTACCATGTTGTGGTAGGAACTTAATTTAAGGAATTCTCCCTCAAAAGGTATGCCCCTGATTGAACAATGCTTTTAAACATGATCCAAGCTAATTGAATCTCGAAATGATCTCCCCATGTCAATTGGATCTTCTTGTGATACATACCTACGATCATTAGTATGGCTTATGATTATAAGTTTCTTCTTTAGATGCTCTCCCCCTAGTTAGGAGCGTTTTGAAATGAATCGCTTTTGATTAACCCAATTTTTTAAGATCTCCTTGATGCTAAGTATTGATTCGTAGATAGTATTGTACCTTTTGAAAAGTAATTGTTATCGATGCACATGCAAGTTTTAAAATCGAAGTTTGAATAGAAATGGATGATTAGAGATGGAGATTCGAAGAAGGAGTTAGTAATAATTTTAACAAACACAGGAGTCGGTTTAACACATATTTTGTCGAGTATGCTTTTATAGTGAATCTAGCTTCAATTAGGACTTTTTAAGGTTGTAACGTGGCCTGGTTCATGGTTAACGAAACAAAAAATATAAGGCTCAAAATTTATTTATCCCACCCCATTCTTCTTGATGTTCTCCAATCCTAATTTCAATTAATGCAACAAGTGTGTTCAATCTCTAAGAGAAATTTTATAGTCGTGCAGATGATTAGAAGCATAGATAAAGATCCTAGCACTGATGAAAAGCATTGATAAGATCCAAGATTTAATAAGATCTAAGCGTTGATGAGAAGCCTTTGAGGTGGCATTCACAAGATTGTTCTCCAATTTTTGTTTTCAGTCTCTTATTTTTGCATGGACTAATTTTTTGAATTTTTTGGTCCATCAGGATGCCCTAACTTTTTCCTAAGTCAAGTTTTGATTTCCTTTTACTTAGTAGGTTTTCTCCTTTTTTTAATGATTTTTTTTGCTTTTAATTTTGAAAATTTGTGACTGCCACGCTGATTGTTGTAAGCTTCATCTTTATTGTTTTCCTCGATTTTGAATGATGTATTGAGGAAGAAGATGTCATGGACTTTGTCTTCGTTGATTCCTCAATCTTGGATGATGAACACGAGGAAAAGGATGCGCTCAAACCTTTTCTTAGATCGTTTCCTCGATGATGTATCGAGGAAAGAGATATGCTTGAACCTTTTGTTTAGATAAATCACTTCTCATGAGAAAATAATGCGCCATTGAATTAATTGAAAAACTACCCCGCCCCTGGTTGAAATTAAGGTTTTTTTAAAGAAAAATAGAACAAAACTCCAACTCCTGGCTCGAGGGGGTTGACTACCGATTATCTACTTATATCTCCATTGTTTGGGAAGTGAAACAATGCCTTACATCGTCAGCCCAGTCTTACTATTAAAAAGCATACGTCAGCAAAATTCAATTATTTAGTTTTCGTCATTCTCCCTCAAAGTTTAAAGAAAATTGAGAATGTAAAAGTGAAATGGAAAGTGATAAAAAAGTAATATGAATGAACTGATTTCAAAAACATGCATGATTATTTTATTAGAATTACTGGTTCAAAGATACAAATTTACACCGAATGAACCTTAGAAACTAGGAAATTACAATTTGTAACTGATAAATCCAAATGACCCTATGGAAGAGCTCTTTTGTTGATCCACGTGACTTCAGGAGATACTTCGTAGTTTTTGGACTTGTCAAAGGATGGGGGTGACCTTTGACTTCTCTTTTGGCATACCAATTATGTTGATAGGGTTGTTGTAATTGTTGTTGAGGCGGGGGAATTTCCCACAGTGGTGGCATCTGAGATGTTGAATAGGCCTATGGCTGGGATGACGAAGGGTTACCTTTACTCCTCACTAATAGTTGCATGATCAAGTTCATTTGAGTCTTCAACTGGTGGACTTCCTCCTTCAACAGTTCTTGGCCTCTTTTGAGTTCCTCCATGGCTTCTTCGGACATGCTTTGAGTTTATTTGTGAGTATCGAGAATCATGCTAGCTGGATCATAGTTGGATAAGGGTGGAAGTGTAAATGATATGAACATTGTGAAAATGGATGAAAATGAAAATGTATGAAGATCCTTGAGTATGCAAAAACATTTTTTTCTTTTAGGTATGAAAAAAAGTTTCATGGATATCAAATGTGATATAAACTTAGTATAAGGTTAGATGTAGGAGTACCCTATACATGTTTAATGATATATATGATGACTCCCTACATTGACTCAGATATTGAGACAGGAAGACACTCCTTGAGGATTATGGCCAATGAAAGACGATAAGAAGTCCCTATAGGATATGGTTTACGACAGGAATGGAAGCCCTACGGGCTAGAGATAGTAGTAAAAGAAAAGATAAACCTTGTGGGCTTAAAGATTGTAGTGGGATTTGTGAAAGGTATCCTTAGAAGGTAGGTTCTTAGTATTTACCTAAGGATGTTCTACCCTCCCCATAAGGTGGTTTTCTTAAGGGTATCATGAATAACACTAGAGGAAAATGCACAAGGGACTCCCTTAAGAGGAATCTCTTTACAGACCGAAACTTTCGTCTCCAGGTCATGAAAGGTCTCATCATGAGATTTTGGTTTGAGGTTTATACAAAGAGCCATATGCGTCATTCCAAAGTCCTACTTCCCAAGAGGATGTCTCTTGAGACGTATTTCTTTTTCGAAATTCCACCGACTCTAGGCGAAGTCGTCGCATAAACTTATAGGGTTGAGGTATCCCCTTGGCTAATAGATGAACCTTCTTTCTAAGGGTTTTTGAAAATATTTTTTGCGAAAATTAAATCCCACCACAGATATAATATGAAAATGAATAAAAATAATATGCAGATAAATAAATAATTAAGTAAGAAAGAAATAAAAACCCAATAAACAAGAAAATCCTAAAAACCATAAAACTGAAAGATAAGGCCTCTAAACCTAGGGTTGAATCCCCAGCAGAGTCGCCAACTGTGGTAACCGGTTTTAAAATTTGAGAGTCATCACCCTTAATTTTTATCCTAAGGAAGAGAATATAAAGGATAACCCTAAAAAGTTAGAGATTGTAGGTTTTTTTGGACTCGGTTCTAGATGAAGGGAAGGTGTTAGGCGCCCCTCATCTACCTTGTTCACAAGGATACTAGGTTTTAGAAGCGAAATTTTTAGGAAATAGGGTTTTAATTTTTATTAGGGATCTTCGAAGGGGTTTGCCCTAGCTGCTCGACTACTTTGTAGTCTCTTTTCTTGATAATCTTCAGAATTTCCTTTATCTCATGTCTAGAGGTTTCTACAATAATCTTCTTGGGCGCCTCCATTCGGGCAGGCTCACCTGTGATCTCTTTGCCCCGAGCGTCAGATGACTCGACGACAAGGGTGATAATTGGAATATGTACTGGGACGGTAGCAGATGTACTGGCAGATGGTATAGCAACAGGATTTTGAATAGTCGTAGGGGAAATCTTAGGAGAGAAAAGTCTTCCGCTTCAGGTGACTTTGCTAGCCCCGACAATATTGCTGACATCATTATCAGCCTCTTCAACCTTCAAGTCTTGTTTGATCCCATACTAATACACATCGGCCCCATAGTGCCACGGGACAACCTTATCCGAAGTGTAAGGGATAGGACCAGGAGTAATAATGATCAAAGGAGTAACTCTTGTAACGGGTGTAATCCTAACAGGATTTCTCGAGGAAGCCTTGGAAGGATTGGCGGAAATGGTTATGATGGAAACATCTTCAACAGGAATCAACGGAATCACAGTTTTCTCGAACAAGATCTCTTTGTTATCCATTAGGCGTTGAACACCTGATTTCAGTAAATAGGAACCAGCAGGCAGGATGGAACATAGGTGGAAATCTTCACCACATCCTGGAAATAAACCGGCCAACAATAGATTCTTCTTTACAGTCATCAACGGAGTATAAATGTCTTCCACAGAGGTCACAAATGAATCATCGTCCACAACATTTACTCCATTACCATTCTTGGGCATAAGAGCAGTTATGACATTAGGCTTTTCCGGTGCGTCAAACTCAATTTCTTTAGCTTCAATCAGATCTTTCACCTTATTCCTCAAGGCCCGACAGTTGTTCGTATCATGACCCGAGCTATCAGAGTGATAGGCACAGCAGGCGTTTGGGTTATACAGCGGAGATGTGATGTTGGGATTCTTTGGGGCTTCCCCCAGAGTTACCAGGTTAGTCTTCAACAATTGCGGTAGAATTTGTGACAAGGTTATATTGAGCCGAATATACTGTCTTTGCGGTCTCTCTACTCTTTGCTGATTGTTGCATTGTGGGGCAACTGTAGGTCTTGATATTACTACCGCGTTGACTGCTTGGTGGTGTTTAGATCGATTTTGGCTCCTCGAGTTGTAAACTGCACTAGCTTCTTTTTTGAAATGCGTCTTTTCTGTACTTGATGAAGCACCTTTCTGTATCTTGCCACTATTGATACCAGCTTCTACCCTCTCCCCAATCAAAATCAATTCAGTGAACCCAGACGATGAACTACCGATCAAATGATTGAAATATGGACCAGACAAAGTCCCAAGAAACATATCCACCAACTCCCTATCAGACAAAGGGGGTTGTACTCTTCCAGCCAGATCTCTCCACTTCTGAACGTAGTCCTTAAAACCTTCACTCGCACCCATGAACATACTCTGAAGCTGAGTGCGAGTGGGAGCAAGGTCGGCGTTATACTGGTATTTCTTGTAGAAAGCATTAGCAAGGTCTTCCCAGTTGCAGACATTAGCTCCTTTCAATTGATAAAACCATTCAAATTGAGTCCCTGATAGACTATCTTGAAAGAAATGGACCCACAGATTCCTATCAGCAGTGTAGGGTTGAATTTTTCTGACGTATGAGCGGTGATGGAGGTTTGGACAGGACACTCCATCGTACTTAGCAAAGACCAGAGCTTTGAACTTGTGAGGGATCACCACTCCCGATGCCAGCCCCAAATATCCGAAGTCCAAACCGGGAACCTTCTGAATCTCCATAGCACTTAGACAGTCTTCAAGCTATTTGTACCTATCCTCAGTGGAAGGGTACTGTTCATCATCAAAGTCAGTATCGTTATTAGAAACCACAGGGATAGGACCCTTTCCTTCCTCTTGAATCTCTCCTCCTCTAGATGAATGAGATAAATCAGTTTCCTGTCGTAACCTATTCCTAAATCTGTGACCCATATTCAGGAGGACCACCTTCTTCTTCTCCTTTAAGATGAGAGCCTTCAAATCCTGTTGTACTTTGGCCAAGTTCAAGAACATCTCCTGAAATTGAGCATTATGTGCTTGAAGAGCTTTGATGGCCTGATCGGTATGTATTTCAGAAGACATTTCGCGCTGAAATAAACAGCGAAGAAGATGAGAAACCTGTAATGGTACCTGTAATGAGGTGCATGGTAATGGAATGCGTATGAAATGATTTCAAAGAATTTGGGAGATTCAAATTTGTAAACCAAAATAAAACACACTTTATTAGATTTAAACTTGTAACAATGTTTAACAATGCCTTTAAGGCGTTACAAAAGAAATAACTGAAAAGCAAATCTAAACTAGAAATAATAAAAGTCATCAGAAATCCCATGGTCGTTTTTCCTTCTTGATGACATAATCATTGATAGTCCTTTCATTCTCAAGCTTCCTCGTGAGCTTCAAGATCTTCCTTTCCTGCTCATGATACTTCTCCCTGTAGGTATCCCTTTCTTCCTTTAAATGGATCCAAGATATCTTCAATGCCCCAAGATCGGTAGGAATGTAGGGATTAAGAACTGTATAAGGAACCCCTTCTTTAATAGTATGCTCTACAATCACCGGCAAAACAGCTTCATAAGGCATCCCCAGCTTTTGAGCACGGGCTCAAACCCACTGGAGATAAGGTTGCATAGGGAGAGAAGTCTTTAGTCCTAGCTCTTGATGGTCAGACCTGTTCACCATGCTCCAGGATCGTATAAACCTTCGACGATGCTCATCCACGTCCCCTTTGTAGTCAAAGACAATATCTTTAAGAAGCAGTTCATGAGGACCATCTCTCTGAGGGCGACCAAACTGTTGTAGAGCCAAGCAAGGGCCGTAGGTTATTCCTCCTATAATTCCAAGCAACGGGACATTAGGGTATTCCCCACATCGATCAATGACAGCTACTCTTTCCATATCCTTAGAACTCCAAAGAATGTCCGTATGAGCAAGGGACATGATTCTTTAAGCCCAACCTACACCTTCCTCATTCTTCAATACATACTTGGGGACATGCGAAATAAACCACCTCGCCAGCAGCGGCGTTCAACACATGAGGGTCCCCCTTCTTCACACAGTACGGGTATAGAGAGCATGTAGAATATCACCCATAAGAGTAGGCACTGGATTGTGAGACAAGAAGGTCTTGACCGCATTCACGTCTTAAAGGAATCTGGATTTAGGAAAAGAACCAAGTCGTAGATAAGGAGAGCCAAGATGTCTTTAAATGCTTGAAAGTCCAAACTATCCTAGAAATGTTGAGCTTGATCCATTAGAAACTTGGCCAAGAATCCTTTAACCCCGCTCCGTGTCTCCCAGTTGGATACTACATCAGCCCTTTTTAGATGTAAGGCTGAAGCAATGTCCTCAGGTCTAGGAACCTCCTCCAAACCTGTGAAGGGTATCTGCTCGAGGATAGATATTCCTAGTAAATCATAAAACTCCTCCAAAGTAGGGACTAGCTGATAATTCGGGAAGGTGAAACAGTGATGCAACAGATCAAAGAACTGGAACAGCACACTCATCATTTTCTCATCCAATTTTTAGGTGACCAGGATAAGGAGATGACCATGTCTTCTAACAAATGAAGAAGTACCAGGAACTTTTGAAACTAACTCTCTGAGCTGAACAGGGATTTGCACGAAGTTAACTCGAATGGTATTTCTGCGTATTGAAGCCATAATCTGCAAAACAGAACAAAGATAAATCCCCTCGGTCTTTGAAATGGTTAGTACAATGAAGTATGCATGCTATGTCATGATGCATGATGTCATGATAAAACACACAACAGGTATAGCAAGTAACAAACATCGTAAAGGAACACAAGTCACACAATAGCCCTTAAGTTTCAGGCTTGCATGGAGTTTAGGTACTACCCTCTGGAAGTTTAGTTGGTTTCAACCTGTCCTAATAATAGTAACCGGGTTCTAGAGGTTCTCAATATCACTGACCATCCTCCATCGGTCATGGTTTCAGCTTACGCAATCTTTTCTTGCGGCCGAAACTATCTCGAGAGTATGGTCTCAATGAGTGTAGTATCGAGTATCAACCAGTTCTCAGCTCTATACCAAGGCCGGCTATCTCACTACTTCCTATGGCCAAGTTTGTTAATTATAGGTTCTAAGGTCAGTTGATGCTTAACGACCCATATAGCAGCCCCATATTCTCCTTGTTCCTCCACAAGGGATACCGGTACCAACTAATGTGCCACATCAACATAGCTATTGCTACAACTGTATCAGTCTACACCGTACAGTTCCCTCACAGTTTATTGCTACTTACCTAACAGGTGTTCCCAAAATCCGGGTTAGGATCTATAATAACTCTTATACAAAGCCCACAAAGATAAAGCAATCAAATCAAACAATAGAAGCAATATGATGAAATAATCCTAAGGTATACCCCACTTATTAATTCTACAACAACTCGCTAGTTCTGGGATACGGTGGCCAGAACCGGAACTATTTTGAAATGCTGGTTTGCGTTTTGCGTTTGTGTTTGTAAAATGTCGTGGTAAACAAGAGTCGCCACCGACTTTTATTTTATCCAACAAGGAAAGGAAAAAAGCACAGAAAAATTCCTTTTTCGATATTTTCTGAGTACGGGGGTTAGATTATAGAAAGGGAAGGTATTAGCACTATTTCTATCTGTAGTTCTCTACGGGCTCTTAGGTACTTGCTCATCATTTTCAAAATTGCTTCTGTGTGTTTGTGTGATTTGAAAAGTTTTTGTTTTGACTTCGATTTAACCCTTGCTTCTGTCTTCAAGAGTGTTACGAAGTGTTTTTGAAAGCTTTGTTTGAAAAGGAGTGTAAGTGTGAAAAAGTTTTTTTTGTTTGAGCAAGTACTTAAGAGCTAATCTACCTACTCGAAAAAAGAATTGTTCTATGTTCGTTTCTTTTAGACAGTGGTATCCTACTATTAGTGAGTAGGTAGCACCATCGTTTGAGTTTTAAGGGTCAATTCAAAAGGGACGTACGGTCACTAAAGCAATGTTAGGACGTCTTAGTAATAACCCTAATGATTTAAGATCAATATTCGAGGCAACAATTCCGAGGCAACTTTGATCTTTTGGACAAGAGAGCGACCACTAAAATATCCTATACTTAATGACCGTTTACCGAAGGCAACAGAAGTGCGAGTATACCCTAGGAGTGCGTATGTGCGAGTGATTCAATTTCAAGTTTATTATCTTTGCACATTTAGGGTTAGCTAACCGTTTTAAAGTTAATCATACATTCTTGTCATACATCCCTATTATTCATACATCTAACAGTTAATATTTGCGGAATTTAAAATGCGGAAAATAAGCTACGCTATTACAAGGCTTCAGATATTTACATAGCCAAAAAAAACCCGTCAAAACGATAAATGAAAAAGAGAAAAATCCTAATTAATTTATTACAACTTATGAGCAATTACATTAATATGAAAAAAATAAAATAATAAAACGCGCGCGATGAGTTAAGAACGATAAGAACTTAGGGTTTTGACCCCGTCTAACCTAATTGAAAGAAAAAAAATTGTTTTTGTTGCTTTTGATTATTTTTAAGAAAAAGAATTAGGTTTTTAAATTAAATACAAAATTAATTAATAATTAAATTAATTCAAAGAAAATAATTTTCATGGCCTATTTTTGTATTTTTGGTTATTTTTAAGAAAAGAAAATAGAATTTAATTTAGACAAAACCCTAATTTCTAATTGTTTTTAATTTATTTACAAAAGGAATTAAAGTTACCTAAAATTATATCATCTAATTCAATTAATTTTTGTATAAAAAAATAAATATCCTAAATCTAATTAGATGAAAATATTTTTTGTGATTTTTTTTATAAAAAAAAAAATTAATTTGTGTTAGTAAATGTAAATAAATAAAGAAAATATAAAGAAAATATAAAGAGAAGAAAGAAGAATTGGGCCTGGTTATGAGTAATTTGGGGGGTGTGAGAATCAGATTCTGGGTCCAAAACAGGTTAGTCCACGTTGACTTGCCCAGATTTCCTGTGATGCATTGACCATGGCCTATGATACTCCTTCATTAATGGCCTTCAGATCTGGCCTCCTGGCCACTTGGCAGGTTGGATGATGAGGGCGCATGGTGGTCCTTGGCCTTGTGTACACGCCTGATTAATGAAAGAAAAATATCATGAAATAATGGGGGGACCTGGGATTCGAACCCAGGTCCTGTAACCTTTTCCAAACGCTTCAATGTCAGCTGAGCTACGTGCGTGCTTTGTACATAAAAGAACAAACAAATATTATATAAAAAAAACTTTGCTAAATCCTGCGCGCGAAAATTTAAATGGAGGAATCATGGGCTGCCACGATAGTCATCTTCCTCCTTGCTCCGTTGGTAAAAGGTAAAGGCTTTTACCTACAGACATATGTCTGTAGCTACAGCCCTGGTTTGTTCCAAAATCCTCCCTGGACATGATAAATGACTTCTTATGCCATGAATCGAACTGCCTTGGTATTCTGAGCATCATGATGCCCTTCATGGGGGCCAATTCTGCCTGCACACAAAAACCCTAAAACGAAACCAATAACCCTAACAATGGAAATTCTTGATACAGTCCACAAAAACGAAATTAAATGTTATGGATAGTTTGCAAATGCTTCAAGGAGCAAGAATATACAAATATTTCATGCTATAGATGCCAAAATTATGAAATTCGAATTCAAGAAAAAGCCATTGTCGTGGCTGACTTACAGTGAGTTATAGTGCTGGAAACTCCTTGTTCTTGATTGGTTTCGCTTGCTTGTGATCCAAGGAAGCGATTGGGATGGCTAGAGGGTCTTGAGAATGCCTGGAAGTGCAAAATCGAATCACCACTTTTCTTTGATTTTTTCAAGTTTGTTCTGACTTTGTGCGCCTCTCAAACCTTGTGTTTTAGGTATGCAATTGTATAGTATATACCGAGGAATGAATTAGGGTTGAAAACATGATCTCAATCTTTCTCCATTATAGCTTTTGATTTAGATTTTATTCACTTGAAGATCCTTCCAAAAATAGGCCAAATTCAATCTTTTTGTGCACACAAAGGCCTTGCACGAATTCAATCACTTGCCAATTGGATATAAGACCTGAAACATGCACAATATCTTGAGGTTTCAATGATTTGGATTTTCTATGATTTGTTTTGATTTAAATTGATTTAATTCAAATAAAAATAAAAATAAATAATACAAATAAGATAAATACAAGTGGGAAGAGCTAGGACTCGTGGATCATGCTACCAATTCAAAACAAGTGCAAAAAGTTAGGCCCATATAGCAAAAATTGCAATTTGAGGCATAGTTGACTTTTGACAATTTTGCAAAAAAAGTCAACTTCACCAATGCATAACTTCCTCAATTTTAACTCTTTGAAGGTGTTCTTGGACTTTTTAGATATCTTGAGATGTCCTATAAGCAACCTTATTGGTCTCATCTTAATTTGGTATTCCATGTTCATGTATGAAGCTTTGACAAAAAAGGTGTTTTTGTTGACTTTTCAAAATGACCTATAATGTCCAAATTCATAACTTCTTGTGAGTGCATATTTTGACCTTGGGAGCTGAAGATGGATTGTAGAGAAATGAATCCTATTCATAATGAACTTTGGATGGGTCATTTCTCATAAAGTATGAGAAAGTTATGCTTGGTCAAAGTTGAGTTGACTTTTCCTACAAAACCCTAATTTAGCAACTTTTGGTTCTTAATGAATTATGAGTAATCCTTGATGATTCATGATCAACCATTGATCAAATGATGAATAATACTTTAAAATGAGGATGTTGACCAAAATTCTTGAAGTTTGACTGTATGTGAGCCATAGTTGACTTTTGCCCTAGCACAGTCGATTTTCAGGCCTTTGAGCAATTGACTGAGCGAACTTTCTTTGTAGGGATTGAAAGTTGACAAGGATGATTCTTGAGAACATATTAGGACAATGGTGAGAATTTGGGATCCCTTGGACTCAAGTATCTTGATGCAACAAGAAACCCTAATTTGAGGTAGACTTCCTTAGAAGAGAGCTTGTTTGATCAACCCTTGGACTTCCTTGAGCAACTTGAGGATCTTTCTTGAAGTGTATTGAGAAATATGGGAGGGAAAATTTTGGTGTACAACAGGGTGCAAAAGTCTTTAATGTGAATCCTACTCTCGCTTTTCTTGCTGACATTTATTACACTTTGCATATGATGTATGAAAAGAGAAGAGGCACGCTAAATTGTTGCATCCCGCTTTTATATACTTGGTTCATGACTCATCTTTACAAGGAAGACTATATGATCCCAGAATTGACCAGATATGAGTGGCCACAGAAATTAAGATTTGTCACTGCAAACTCCATATTATGGTATGCAAGGAAGATGGATTGGATCACGAGGCTGTATTAATTACAACCCTACTTTGGCCCTACGACAATTAGGGTATCCTTTGGAAGACAAACCTTCAGACGAACAACACCGACCATTCATCATCCACAATATGGGTATAGAAGACCAAGGGTTGCTCAACAAGGTTATTCGATCCTGGAACAAGGTTAACAAGAGGAAGACCAAAATAAAGAATGCCATAGCAATAGAACCCTACACCAAATGAGTCCAAGATAGGGTGCAAATTATCAAGCTTCCATTCGAGAAAGATCCAGAGTACAAGTCAGAGGTCCCAGAGATAACACCCATATCTTTGGAAGAAGTCGACAATCTGAAAAATTCCTTAAAGCAAGCTCAAAAGGAGAAAGAAGCATTGGAACTCAATCTCCTCAATCTGACCAAAGAAAAGAGACAGATGCAGCTTATACTTGAGTCAAAGGACAAACAAATTGATAAAAGTCAAAAGGAATTGAAGAAAGAAAGTCTCAAACGAAAGCGTACAACTGAAGGGCTGCTGAGTGCAACGTTTAACCTAGATTCTTACAACCAAAGGTTAGAAGAGGCCGCTGCTAAAATCAGAAGGTTAACTAGATGGTGTGAAACGACAACATATGACAAGAAGGTGCTAGAGGAAAATCTAAGAGCCCAGATCCAAAGTTTGGCACAAGCTTCCTTAGATCAAGAAGAGCAAGTAAGGTACCTCGCCACTGAACTTCAAGACAACCAGGAATCAGAGGTCAAAGCACGCCTTGAAATGGTAGAAGCAGAGAAACTCCTGACTCAGAGAACTCATGAATATGAGCATGTATGTTTAGAGCTGCAGGGTATTCAAAAGGATTTCCTCATCCAACAAAGGCTTTACACAGAAATGAGGGGTGAAAAGATGTATTGGGAAGAGCAGTATACCAAGATCACCCAAGCTGGGAGGGATAACCATAAGAAAATCCCACATCTCTATCAGGAATACAGGTACTACAAAGACAAACATGAAAAGCTCGTCTTCCCAGCTAACAATCTCATCGAGGATATCCCTATAAGTTTAAAAGATGCATAGAATGTATTGGTTCCTCTTCTGAAGGATGTTGAAGACTTTCTACAACTTTGTCGAGCAATGGTTGATGGCTTCAAAGCACACATCCGCAGGCGTACCTAGAAAATTTAGTTCCTTTTATTTATGTTTACGCAAACAAGTTTTGATTTCAATTTGTAATATTTTTCAATATCTGGATTATGTTACTCTTAATAAAGGCATTTTGTTTCCTTATCTCGAAGGCGTGTCTATTTTAAAGCTAGTCACCAAATAAAATAATAAGTAAAAATACAAGCATGTACTCAACTGAATAAGACAGTTAAAACAAGAAATCATGATCATGCACATCCATTTGCACGCGTGCATTTATAAAACACCTGCACATCATATCGAAACTCATTTGCTTTAAAAATATCTCTAGTTAAGCCATTGGTAAAAGAAGACCTCCACCTCCTTGGCCTCCATATCAAACAAGGGCCCGTCAACAAAAAGCAATGGAACAGATCGAGGAGACTCAAGCTTTGTTCAAAGAGGATCTTGACCAAGTGAAGGGTGATGTAAGCGCAATGAAAGGAGATTTGAGTCAAGTTCTTCTAGCTTTGAAGAACATTATTGACAAGCATGATCAAATTCCCAGGGTAGCTTTTGAAGAAGTAGCCCAAACCATTGGTGCATCGAGTGGTCACTAACTAAGGAAAGAGCCGGAAGTAGGACTCCAAATGTCCCCCATGGCCCAGCAAGAGGTTGAAATTGAAGGATTTATCCCACCACAATCAAAAGTATGGGCATTACATACCTTACAAGTTCCAACTAATAATGCAGATAATTACCTAGACTTGAAATACGAAGATCATGACCCAGAGGATGCCCACCAGGCACCCTTGAAGACAACTGGTACTCATGCTATAGATAACCCACTGGTAATGAATCCGTATAAAGCCCTGGAAGAAAGACTAAAAGTTGTGGAAGACTTCGACGCTTTCGAAGTAGACGCTCTAGAAATGGGCCTAGTCCCTGATGAGGTGATACCGCCAAAATTCAAAGTACCCGACTTTGGAAAGTATAAAGGGCTCAGTTGTCCAAGGAATCATCTTCGTAAGTATTTCAGGAAGATGCATTCCCATGCCCATGATCAGAAACTAATGATTCACTGTTTCTAAGACAGTCTAAGTAGGGCATCTTTGGACTGGTACATGTAGTTGGAATGAACGCATATCCGAACCTGGGTAGATCTTTCTAATGCTTTCTTGAAGCATTACAAGTATAACTTGGACATGGCGCCTACCCGCTTGTAACTCCAAAATTTGTCCCAAAAGAAGGAAGAGTCCTTCAAAGAATATGCTCAAAGATGAAGGGAGATGGCATCCCGTGTACAACCATAATTACTGGAAAAAGAACTCGTAGACATGTTCATGGGAACCTTACAAGGGATTTATTATGAGAAAATGGTGGGAAGTGTGTCGTCAGGATTCTCAGACCTAGTGACTATTGGCGAAAGAATCGAAACTAGTTTGAAAAGTGGGAATATATCAGTGGGGTCGTCAAATGCTCCTTACAATTCAAAAAGACCGGATTCAAATTTCCCAAGAAGGAAGGAGGGAGAAGTCAATGTTGTGGCCTCACAACCAAGGACATCACAACCACTGGTGATCCCACAAGGACAAAAGAAAGATAGGTTTAAAAGGCCACCCAGAAATTTTGATCCACTGCCCATGCCACCAAGTCAGGTATTACAACACTTGGTTAATGCATCCTTAGTAGAAATCAAGCCTTTAGCTCCTCCAGTCGGGCCACTCCCACAAAGATACAATGCCGACGCCAGGTGTGAGTACCATGCTAATTCTCCATGGCACACCATAGAGTAATGTTGGGCATTCAAGCATAAGGTTCAGGATTTGTTAGAGTCTCAAGACATCACCTTTGAGAAGTCTAACATCAAATCAAACCCTATGCCTTTGCACGATGGGCCAACAATAAATGCAATTGAGGTGGTCACCGACTTTGGGGAAAGCATAAAGGCAAAAACCCCTATCAACTTGTTTAAATAATATATGTTCGAATGTGGATTCTTGATAGAGCATAATAAAGCTTTTGAAACAACGCTGCAAAAGTTGGTGGATCACGGGATAGTCCAATTCGGACTATACGCTGAGGAAAAATATGTAGCCACAATTGGAGGGAAAAGCCATTGTTAATCCCTTGCCAGGGCCCAAGTCTTACCAAGAAAACTCTAATCATCCCGTGGGGTGAATCAGCAGAGATTACAAGGGAACCTAAGAAGACTCTCTTAATACCCACCACTCCAAAAGTCACGATGGTAATTAAGGGACCGTCACCTATCCCTTATGAAAATAATAAGGCACTAGCATGGAGTTATGACTCAGCCGTGTACATCAATGGAGTGAAGCAGGAAAGCAGGCCATCCCCGAGTCAGGGACCTACAATTTCAAACATAGTAGGAACAAGAGGTATGACCCGAAGTGGTCGAATTTTTGGAGCCGAACTATCAAAAAATACGGATGTGATTCCAACGAAGGACAAAGGAAAAGAAATGGTTGATACAAATCAAGAAATAGAACCTCCGAACAAAGACTTTAACGATCAAGAGGCAGAAGAGTTTCTGTAAATAATCAAAAAGAGTGACTACATAGTGGTGGATCAGCTCCAACAAACTCCATCAAAAATCTCCATACTCTCGCTACTCATCAACTCTGAAGCACACTGGGATTCTTTGATGAAGGTGTTAAGTTCAGCTCATGTTGCAAAAGAAATTTCGGTAAATCAATTTGACAATGTCGTAGCAAATCTCACGTCCGGATCCTACCTGGGTTTCAGCAACAGAGAATTACCGCCTCAGGGCCGGGCCCATAACAAAGCACTCCACATTACTATGAAAATAGGTACTACCCATTTGGCCAGGGTTCTTACCGACACCGATTCCGCTCTTAATGTGTTGCCAAAGTCAAGTCTCATAAAGTTAACAATAGACTATGTGATAATGAGACCAAGTTCTACCATAGTAAATCCATTTGACAGTTCTCGAAGCTCGGTGTTAGGAGAGGTGGACCTTCCAGTTAAGATTGGGCCACATATCTTCAATATCACCTTCCAGGTCATGGACATCGAACCAACATACACTTGCTTACTAGGGAGACCTTGGATCCATGCTGTAGGGGCGGTAACCTCGGCCCTGCATCAAAAATTGAAGTTCCTAGTTGAAGGGAAGTTGATCATAATCAACGACGAGAAAGACATTTTCATAAGCCACATTGAATCATACAGGTATATCAGTGCCTATGAAGACTGCATAGCTACCCCGTTCCAATCCTTGGAAATTGCTCTGATGGTAGCATTACCAGTTGAGAAGGGTAACAAGACTAAAGTGACATCATGGAGAGATCTGCAAACGACTATGGGAGGTGATGCCTCGAAAGCTCCTAGAAATTCCTGAGAAGAAGAATCGCTTTGGTTTGGGATACAAATCGTCGAAGGCTACTCTGAAAGGCAAAGCATGTTTCCCTCTGTTCCAAGAAACTTTCGTCAGCAAAGGAACCGAGCATGGCGGGCACGTGGCAATGATATCAAGAAAAATCAATACCAAAAGTGCAATCGACTTCATCAGAGAGGGTGCCCCGGGAGAAGAGCTCAAAGGATGGACTGCTGTGGAGGTTCCTGAGATTGTTTTCTTTTCTAAGTAATATTTCTTGTTTTGGAAGAACCTATGTCAAACCCGAGGCATTGGGGTTGCTTGTAAGGGTTTTCATTGTTCTTATTTCAGATAATATTTATAATTAATAAAAGTTATACTCTGTTTTCAGTTAAGATCCTTGTCTTTCTTTTGCATTTATCTATTAAATTTAAAAATGGAAATATTTTCTATGCATACGCATTTTCCAATCCCAAGAACTAAAATATGCACAAAAACATGAAAAATGTGCAGATCCATGCCCAAAATTACCGATAATGTTACTGCTACGACTCGATACGATTTTGATGTTCCTATCAACCAAGTCGAAGAGGAAGATGACGAAGATCTTGAACTCTCCGAGGAAATGGCAAGGGAAATAGAGAGAAAGGCTAACAACATATAACCATATAAAGAGCCTTTTGAGACCATTAACCTGGGCACAGGGGAAGATCCGAAAGAAATCAAGCTAGGGGAAATGTTGGAGCAGAGCGACAAAGACAGACTAATCAAGTTATTACACGAGTATGTAGATATTTTCGCTTGGTCCTACAGGGACATGCCAGGGTTGGATACAGACAATGTGGTGCAAAAACTACCTCTCAAAGAAGGTTGTTCTCCAGTCAGACAAAACCTCAGAAGAACTCGTCCAGATATGTCCAGAAAAATCAGAGAAGAGGTTCTCAAACAATTTGACGCAGGGTTCTTAGAAGTGGTAGATTATCCACCCTGGATAGCTAACATTGTACCAGTACCCAAGAAGGATGGAAAAGTATGCATGTGCATATATTATAGATACCTAAACAAGGCAAGCCCCAAAGACGATTTCTCGTTACCCCAGATAGATGTCCTAGTGGATAATATAGCACAAGCCTCAGTATTCTCATTTATGGACAGTTTCTCGGGCTATAATCAAATCAATATGGTGCCCGGGGACATGGAAAAGACTACCTTCATGACACCTTGGGGAACATTCTTCTACAAAGTAATGCCATTTGGTCTTAAGAACGCAGGGGCAACCTATAAGAGGGCAATGGTTACGTTATTCCATGATATGATCCACAAGGAGGTCGAAGTATACGTCGATGATATGATTGACAAATCCCATACAGAGGAGGAACACATCATACATCTGCAAAAGTTATTAGAGCGGTTGCGTAAGTTCAGACTAAGGTTAAATCCAAACAAATGCACATTTTGCATCAGATCAGGCAAATTGTTAGGTTTCATTGTAAGAGAGTGGGGTATCGAGGTGGACCCCGACAAAGTAAAAGCTATACAAGAGATGCCCGCACCAAGGACAGGAAAAGAAGTATGTGGTTTCTTAGGGAGATTGAATTACATCTCAAGGTTCATATCGCACCTAACAGCTACGTGCGAGCCAATATTCAAGTTATTACGAAAAGATCAGACAGTAGTATGGAATGATGATTGCCAAACTGCCGAGACAATAAAACAGTATCTACAAGAGCCACCAGTCTTAATGCCGCCATTCCCCAGAGTACCGCTCATCATGTACTTGACAGTGCTCGAAGGGACAATGGGTTGTGTTTTGGGACATCATGATGAAACATGTAGAAAGGAGCATGCGATCTATTACCTCAACAAGAAATTCACTGACTGCGAAACCAGGTATTCACTCCTAGAGAAAACTTGTTGCGCGTTGGCTTGGGCTACCAAAAGGTCGAGGCAATATATGTTAACCCATACTACATGGTTAATAGCAAGAATGGATCCTGTAAAGTACGTGTTTGAAAAGCCAGCTCTTACCAGAAGAATCGCAAGATGGCAGATGCTACTATTAGAATACGACACCCAGTATGTCACGCAAAAGGCCATCAAAGGTAGTATACTATCTGATCATGTATCTCACTAACCGCTATCAGAATATTAGCCCATGAAGTTCGACTTTCCCGACGAGGATGTCATCTTTATAACTGACTACAAAATACCAAGACCTGACGAAGGGCCCGAGCCAGGGGCATGTTGGGCACTCATGTTCGACGGGGTTTCAAATGCACTAGGTCACGGTGTAGGGGCAGTATTAACATCTCCCAAAATTATCACAAACCCTACACTGCAAGGTTATGTTTTGACTGCACTAACAACATCGCCGAATACGAAGCATGTATACTAGGACTGGAAGCTTCCATCGATTTGAGAATAAAGCACCTCGAAGTATTTGGGGAGTCTGTATTAGTCATATACCAAGTTAATGGCGAATGGGATGCTAAACATCCTAAACTAATTCCATATCGGGATCATGTTTTAAAGTTAGCCACAAAGTTTACAGAGATCAGTTGTGTTCAAAGTGACTTGGCCGAATCACGAACCACGTATTACGATCATACATTTCGAAGAGCCCGCACACTTCCTCGCTATTGAGGAAGGACCTGATAATAAGCCTTGGTTTTACGACATCAAAAAGTACATGGAAAGGCAGGAATATCCGGAAAATGCCTCTATCTTTGACAAGCGAACCTTGCGAAGGTTAGCTTCAAAATTATTTGAGCAATGGAGTGGTATACAAAAGAAACTACGACATGGTACTACTCAGATGTGTGGAGAAGCAAGAAGCAGACACGCTCATGAGAGAAATCCACGAAGGCACTTTTGGAACCCATAGAAACGGGCACGCCATGGCTAGAAAGATTCTGCGAGCAGGATATTACTGGTTAACAATGGAAGTTGATTGTTATCATTACACGAAGACGTGTCATAAATGTTAGATCTACACCGACAAGATAAATGTAGCATCGACTCCTTTGAACGTCATGAGCTCCCCTTGGCCATTTTCAATGTGTGGAATTGATATGATTGGCATGATCGAACCAAAAGCATCCAACGAACACTGCTTTATATTGGTAGTGTTATACCCCAAAATTTGCCCTCCCATATTCCTCAAGAAATTGCCAAGCCAGGTCACAAAATTCCCCAAGGGTTGTGCAGCTCAACTGTCTCCTATACAGTCAAAATTAGAGTTTTGTGTGCTGATCAAGAAAATGGAGTGTTCAAAGGCCCAATCAAGTCTCATATGCTTACAAACATGGTCAAGTGTCCTCATATCAAGTTTCAAGGCATTCAGCTCAAGATTACACAGTCAAAACCCTAAATTGCACTACAGTCAACTGTAGGGGCAAAATGGTCATTTGACAGTCACAAGTTCAAATTTTTGGTCAACACATCATTTTGAAGCCACAAACATCATTTGATCAATGCTTGATCATGATTCTCAAAATTTGGCTCAGAAATCATCAAAGATGCAAAAGTTGCTATATTTGGACAGCTGAAAAAGTCAACTGAAATTGACCAGGGCATAACTTTCACATGGATTATCAGAAAAATTCCATCCAAAGCTCATTTTGAAGAGAAAGACATTTCCTACAACTCATCTTCATACTTCAAGTCCAAGAAATGCTCTCACAAAAAGTTATCAATTTCAACATTATAGGTCATTTTCAAAAGTCAACAAAAAGGGACTTTAAGTCAAAGGCCATAACTTGAGATTGGTAAATCAAAAGGACATGGGACCAAAGGCATTGGTTAAAGGACTCAAAGACCTTTCCAAAATGTCCAAGAACATGTGAAAAGCTTAAAAATTGAGCAAGTTATGCCTTGTAGAAGTTGGGAAAATTTTGTGAAATGGCAAAAGTCAACTATCCTTGAAAATCCAATTTTTGACAAAAGGGCCCCATTTTTTCCACTTGGTTCATCCTTGTCATGCCACACACGTGTCCCATGATTAGTTTCAAGACCAAATATTGATTTTTTTATTTTATTTAATTTTTGATGATTTAATTCATTTTAATTCTTTGAAAATTCAAATAAAATTTAAAAACCAATGGAATAGTGTCATGTGAACTTGGACAATTTCTATGTATCATGAACCAACTCAAGAAATCAGGCTAGGGTTCATTTGCACACTAGGTCTAGGTTTTGGCTAAAAAGGAGGAAAAATGGTTAAGAGTGAAAACCCTAAGACTAATTCCTTCATGAGCTTGAATCTAGGTCAAAGAGTAAGCCAATTCCATTCCCTTATGATCACTAAGTCAAACCCTAACCATAAGAGACCAAATGCTGCGCTGAAAAGCCATTGGACAATTGAAATTTTTGGCATAAAACACAAAATCTGAAATCAAGGTTAAAGGATCTTTCAAGCCTTAATTCTTTTCCCATTGGCATCCTGAGGCACCCCTGAACGAATCTCAATCACTAACATCAACAAAAACACCCTGAAACGGTAGCTACAAGTCCAACTGTGAAGCAAAAAATTTCAAATCGCATAGCATAATTCAAGCATTTTCTTTCATTTTTATCTATGTATTCATGATCACACTGATGTTTCTGAGCTAACCATGGTGTTTAATTTCATTTTTGTTGATCATACGAGATTCTACCATTTTCGAATATTAGGGTTACAGTTTTTTTAATTTAGGGGTTTTCAGTCCAGGAACAATTAGCCCATGAAAGTCACACCATTACATTCCAGGCATCTGGACGAAGAGAATGAGATGCTCGCGATTAATTTCTGATTCACGTAGCTCTATTCGTTATTTCCCCAAAAGTCCCCTAACACCACACTTGCAAAACCGTGGCCATACACTTTTGTTTACAGGGACGTGAAGAAGATGAAGATGTGGCACGCTGTAATTCGTCCATTCAAAATTCGCGCGTTTCAGCCACTAGCGCGTTGCTTTTATTTTATATGATTTATTTATGTATTATATATCAAAGTGATTAACTGGCTCAGCTGGCAAGCTATCAATGCGTTAACCTCAATGACCTGGGTTCAAATCCCAGGTCTATGCAATTTCTCTTATTATTTTCCAATGCAGATTCCTATGCAACGCTGGCACTAAGGACCACCATATTCCATCCAGATCAAGCATTACACGTCATCCTGGGAATCAATCCAAAGGCATAAGATGGAGGAATACGCTACACTTGGTCAAATGCATCACACCTGATCAAAAAAGTCAATGGACTTCAAGCAAATGGGCCAGGCTTTTCAAATTTGCACCTCACAATTTTGGGGTCTACCCCCCTGGTTTGCCTTATTAATTTTTATTCTTTCTTTAACTTTTCTTTTTTTTTATTTCTTTTATTTGCTATTTATTTAATTAATTATTTTTACATAAATATAATAAAAACATCATAAAATCAAAAAATGCCAAAATATATAATTTATATTATAATTATTTTCATAAATAATAACATGTAAATATTTAGTTTTAATTAGGTTTTCAACTTTAATTCCTTTTAATAAAAATCAAAACAAAAACATAGAATTAGGTTAATGACTTTTTCCTTTTAACTTTCCTTGTTTTTTGCCATAGTATTAGTATTTTTCATAATTAAACTAGGGTTGCATTTTAGGTTAGATTTTAATACATCCTTTTTAATAAAAATCCAAAAAATAGAATTTAGGTTTAATAACTTTTTATTTTCTTTTTTAATTTTCCCTTTTTTTCAGAATAATAATATTATTTATTTATTTTCATAAATTAAAAATTGTACATGAATTAATTTAGAATTAAATTAGGTTAGAAATTAAATCTTTTTCTTAATAACTTAAAAAACATTAGAACTAGGGTTTAGCATTTTAGTTTTAATTAATTTGTCTTTTTCTTTTAAATCTAAAAAACACAAAAATACTATTCTTCATTTAATTTTGATTTTAGATTCCTTGATTAATTTTAATTGGTTGTAAAAGGGTCCAACGCCCTAGTTTTGTTTAAATCTTTTTATTTCGCGCATTTATTTTATATTGTTTAAATAATTCTGTATATGCCCCAAAGCCATGTAATAGCTATTAGACATTTCTTTTCTGCAATTTATTTTAAAACGGGTTTGGGTTAATTTGGCGTTGTAGACCCTCGCCTTTGTAATAGCGTAGGACTTTTATCTTTTCCGCACTTTAAATTCCCGCACTTTTAACTGTTAAACAATAACATGAAAGAATGAATGCCCAAAAATAAAATCGAATCGTTAGATCACCAATGCATGACAAGACAAACAATAAACTGAAAATGACACACAATTCGCACACACCACCCCTAGGGTACGCCTCACTGTTGCCTTTCGAAAGGTGATCGTCGAGTAGAGGGCGTCTTAGTAAGTCCTCATGATCCGGGAACCTGGCATGAGGGTAGCTTCTAAGGTGTCTTCCCATTGCTCTGGTGACCACCACGTCCCTAAAACTCGAGTTGACCCGAACACCTCCAACGGTGGTGCTACCTACCTCTCAATGGTGGGATGGCACTACTTTAAAGGACGTTTACACAGACGAATTCCTTAGGGTAGGTAGGTTCTCAAGGATACTTGCTCTAATTTCAAACAAATCAAAAACATCTTTTCACCAACACATTTTCAAAAGCTTTCAAAAGCAAATTTTTCAAACACTCTGACGTACGAGTCGAACTGAAACTTTTCAAAGAATATTTTGAAACCCACAATTGAAAAGCAAGCAAACATTTTTGAAAACACAATGAGCAAGTATCTAAGAGCCCATGGATAACCATGGATAGAAAGGGTGCTAACACCTTCCCTTTCTATAACCTACCTCCCGAACCGAGAGCAATCTCTTTTAAGGAATTTTTCTGTGCTTTTGTCCTTTCCATTTGGAGAAAATAAAAGACGGTGGCGACTCTTGCTTCCGCGACATTTCGCGAACCAGCTTTAAAACAGTCAGTTCCAGATCCACCGATCACAGAACTGGCGACTCTGCTGGGGACGTTTTTAAAGTGAGGTGTACCTTAGGGCTAGTTCATAACTGTGTTTTCAATTGTTTTCCTTGTGTGCTTTATTATTGTGGGACTGTCTTGGGAGTTCTATAGATCCTAACCCGGATCTGGGGGATACCTTCTTAGAAAGTAGCAACAAGGCTGTGAGGGAACTGTGCGGGGTATACCGACATGGTTGAAACAGTCTGCTACGTTGATGTGGCACTTTGGTGTGTACCGGTAACCCTTGAGTCAGTCAAGGAGAGTACGGGGCCTCCATGTGGTGTCATGAAGCATCAACAGACCTTAGGAACCTTAATTGAACCATCTCGGCCTCTTTAGGGTAGTGAGATAACTGACTTTGGTGCAGTCCGAGGTTGGTTGATACTCGATACTACACTCGATTGAGGGTTGCTTTCCTGGAATATTTCGGTCGCCAGTTCAGTGGCTAAATCGAAACGATGAACAATGAAAGCAGTCCCGTGATATTGGGAACCTTAGAACCCGGTTACTTTGATAAGACAGGTTGAACCCACCAACTTCAAAAGGGTACTACCCAGACTCCATGCTGGCCTAAACTTTAAGGGCTTCTCTTGTGTGCCTTTCTACTTGAACTACTTGCATGCTTATTACCTGACATTTGTCTCTTGCAGGTTGTGTTTGTAGTCCTTAATTAGGACTCATAACAGGGTATCCTAAGTTTCTTGCAGGTTTTTGCAGTCCTTAATTTGGACTCATAACAGGGTTACTCACATTACCCCATGCATATCATGACATCATACCATTGCATACATCCTAACCCATTTCAAGGATCTCAAGGGCTTGTGATACAGGTCATATAAATCAAACATCTAGCAAGGGGCAAAGAGGATTTATTTTCCTCTAGCCAATGTTGTCAGGGGCTATGACCCACTTGATATGGTGAGCCTTTGACTCTTGAAGAAGAGTTCTCAATAACATGGGTGTCCTTCAATCAAGCTCTAAATTCCAATGCTAACAAATTTTCTTGTTTACCCCGCGAGGTTCTTGAGATCATCGCATGCATGTCATACTCATCATTGCATAACAGGTACCCTTTCTCTGCAGGTTGCTTACCTTCTTCGCTGTTTATTTCAGCAGTCTCGTCATGAATCCTGAATCATCAACTGACGCATCTATCAAGGCTCTTCAGGCGCAAAATGTCCAATTTCAGGCGCAGAACGCCCAATTTCAAGAGTTGATCAAGGGTTTGGCTCAGGGTCAACAAGAGTTGAAGACCATGCTTCTGAAGAAGACTAAGAAGAAGAGGAGGACTGTGCTATTTAACACTGGGCGCAGACTCGGGAACACTTTGGTTGAAGCTGAAAGGACTCCTCCATCTGTGACGGAAGGTAGTCACCAAGAAAGGGAGGTCCCTACTCCTGTGGGCTCTGATACTGAAACAGACTTCAACGACGAACAGTACCCTCCTGCTGAAGACCGGTACAAACAGCTGGAAGACAGACTAAAGGCTATGGAAATTCAGCAAGTGCCTGGATTGGATTTCGGAGACTTAGGGTTATCTACTGGGGTGGTGATCCCCCACAAGTTCAAAACACCGGCCTTCGTGAAGTATGATGGGGCTTCCTGTCCCAAGATGCATCTCCGTTCTTATGTAAGGAAGATCCAGCCTTACACAGCAGACAAAAACCTTTGGATCCACTTCTTCCAGGAGAGTCTTTCAGGGACTCACCTCGATTGGTTCTATCAGCTGGATGGAATCAGCATTCGTAACTGGGAGGATCTGGCCACTGCTTTTTACAAGCAGTATCAGTATAATGCCGACCTCGCTCCTACGCGTACCCAGCTCCAGGGTATGTCGCTAGGGTCGGGTGAAGGTTTCAAGGAGTACGCACAAAGATGGAGAGACCTTGCTGGAAGGGTGCAACCTCCGTTAACTGACCGGGAACTCGTTGATATGTTCTTGGGGACCCTATCCGGGCCATTCTTCAATCACCTCATTGGTAACTCATCTGCCGGATTTACTGACCTCATCCTGACTGGCGAAAGAATTGAAGCTGGTATCAAGTCGGGGAAGATTCAAGAGGCCACACCTTCTGATATTCATAAAAAACCTTACACGGGAAAGAAGGAATCCAGTGCTGTATACAGTCAAAAGAGTCGCCGTGATCAACATGCAGGGGCAGTCATGATCTCTAGTTCTGCACCACGCCGTCAACCACAAAGGGGAAACCAGCAAAGGCCGGAAGGGCCTAAAAGGCAATTCACCAACATTAACATGCCTTGGTCACAAGCATTGCAGCATATGGTGAAGATGAACCTGATTGCAGTAATCAACCCTCCTGCCAATCCTAAGACCTCCTCTCCTAGCTACAATCCAGAAGCAAGGTGTGCCTATCATTCTGATAGCCCGGGGCACGATACTGAGGACTGTTGGGCACTGAAGTACAAAATTCAGAACATGATCGATGCCAAAGAGATCGAGTTCGAGCCTGCGGAGACTCCCAACGTGATCACCGCTCCATTGCCAAAGCAGGGCTAAATTTTTGTTCATTTGCTTTCAAGTTGTATTTTTCCTTTTCTTGTTCAGATAAACAATTATTGTGTTAAACTCTTTTATTTCATGAATGCATTACACATGTCTGTCTTGAATTAATTATGTTTACTATGCTTAAAACTGCTTTCATATTTTTTTTTGCGATGGTCAATTCTAAACCTCTTGAGGGAGGATGACGAAAACAATACCACAATTTACAGTATGCTTTTGAACAGACCCCGCTGATGAGGTACAGGCATTGTTTCAATTCCTAAACACTGGAGTTATAAGGATGATAATCCCTCGTCAACCCATCAGAGCCAAAGAAGTAGGAGTTTGTATTTTCGAAAATCAAAACCCTTAATCATAACCTGGGGCAGGGTAGTTCTCTCAGTCGATCCAAGTGCACAATGAATGTCACTAAATGAGTTTTTCAAAAACAAAAGACAGTGATGGTTCCGAACAATCATAAGGACAGGCAGTCATTATCAAAAAGTTCATAAATAAAAAGTCCAAAAAGTCAAAACCTATGAAGGAGACTTACCAAACTGGGGCATCCCGCTGACTGTAATCCCAAAAAGGAAACAGTTCAGGAAAAAAAAGAAAGGGATAACTAAATCAAAAAAAAAAAAAAAAGAGGTCTCACAAACCCTCAGCAAAAAGGGGATGATTGCCTATTCAAATAAACGTTCAATATCCGAATCATCACCGGAAAATTAGAGCAAAGACTCAAACAAGGTCTAACGCACGATCAACTGAGTTTAGGTTTGGAGAACATCACGAAGAGCGGGTGGGTACAAATAATTTGAGCCTTTATCCTTTGTTTCTTAAACCGTGAACCAGGCCACGATATAACTCTTAAAAGTCCTAGCTGAAGCATGGGTTAGTTCGAAAGCATACTGTTACAAAGGTATCCTAACTCCTGAAGGTTTGCTGTAAAATATTGAGTTGACGTCGCACTGTATTACAAAAAATGCATTTTCAAAATTCAAGACAGACATAGACTTTTGCATTCTTAAAATAACCTTGTTTGCATATGACTACTTGTTTGAACAAGCAGGGAAATTTGCACGATGAACACCTTGTGAACAGAAGAACCTCCAATCAAGGGGCACATTGCTCATTATCTGGGGCATGGCAAAATACTTCCAACAGGGGCAACTCCCTACATTCTGAGAGCGTGGACATAGTCGGAAATATACTGCGCATCATCAAAGACCCGCTAGGTTGACATGCCTAGGCAAAACTAAAGGCTTCCCGGCGAACCAAAAGGGTTCGGGCAAAATAAGGGATGAAAACAAAAACATGTACACCCGGCAAGTCGAAAACCTGGAAAGGCGGCTTGGGCAAAAAGGAATATCCCGGTGGACTGAAAACCCGAAAGGGCAGCCCAGGCAAAAGTTAGGGATCAAAGCATACGACTATGTTCCGGTATCTCATCATTTGTCTACCCGAAGATTTGTCAATCACCCACACAGGTATCCCCTTCCCTCACCTCCGAAACAGGGGCAATAATGAGTTATCCAGGCGATCCAATCGCTCTGCCAACCAAAGTACAAAGTAAAGATCAACATAAGGATGATTACCATCTACCTTTACAAATTCCAGATCATGGACAATCATCCACTTAATCAAAATCATGCAACCCTACACCGGTTCATTCTCAATTTTCATCCAGAAGTTTTACACAAACTCATCCAAGTAACCTAACCCCGGTTCATCAAGAAGTTTTACACAAACTCATCCAGGTAACGTAACCCCGGTTCCTCCAGAAGTTTTTACACAAACTTATCCAAGTAACCTAACCCCGGTTCCTCCTGAAGTCTTACATGGACCTATCTCAAGATGACCTAACCCCGGTTCATCAAGAAGTTTTACACAAACTTATCCTGCCGTAACCTAACCCCGGTTCCTCCAAGAGTCTCACATGGACCTATCTCAAGATGACCTAACCCCGGTTCATCAAGAAGTTTTACACAAACTTATCCTGCCGTAACCTAACCCCGGTTCCTCCAAGAGTCTCACATGGACCTATCTCAAGATGACCTAACCCCGGTTCATCAAGAAGTTTTACACAAACTTATCCTGCCGTAACCTAACCCCGGTTCCTCCAAGAGTCTCACATGGACCTATCTCAAGATGACCTTACCTCGGTTCGTCAAGAAGTTTTACACGAACTTATCCTGCGGCAACCTAACCCTGGTTCCCCCCAGAAGTCTTACATGGATTTAGCTCAAGATAACCTCACCCCGGTTCATCAAAAAGTTTTACATGAACTTACCTCACCAAGCAACCCTACATCGGTTCCCTCTCTTCAAGATGCAGTTTTACATGGACTCGTCACCCAGAAACCCTACACAGGTTCTCCCTTTCCAAAAAAACGAAGTTTTACACGAACTCATCATCAAAGTAACCCTACCCAGGTTCCTTCTCCATTTCAGATACAGTTTTACACAAACTCATCAGCATGCAATCCTACATAGGTTCCCTCTCTCAACTTACAAAATTACTATCAAAATTTCCCCAGGAAGTCCCATCCAAGTTCCCCAGGATAGACGAAATTCATCTCCCCAAGCAGTAAGCTTATCCCCAGTAAATTCTGGAAGCTTATCCTTCACGGGACACGAACGCGTCGTCTGGCTTGATTTAAAGAGTTATTTCCTCAACAGGATATAACTGGGTTATCCTCAGCCAAAAGCCAAGGGAAGGTCGTCGTCAACGTAGTTCTTTCCTATCCCCAGCGAAGTCTATTCACACTTCCAATACAACGACGGTATCCCCAACAGAGTTACTATCAACATTCAGCAAGGCATCACTCTTCCCACAGAGTATTGCTTCCCAGCATGGTCGCTAGAGTATCTTTTCTCCCCGCAGAATCCTCCATTTGCCAAGTTTATTCCGCAACGGAGTCATCTTCTCCTACCGGTATTCTTGCAATTATCATCCCCAGCGGAAGCAAAAGCTTATCCTTCAACATCAGCCCAGGATACGACTTCCCGGCACCCGTCAAGGATTCACTTTCCTAGACAAAAACATACATAAAACATCACATACACCATTATAGCATGCATGTACACATCATATCTTACAAATCTCATTTATGTTGAGAACATCATTGCTTGATCCATATCATGCATTGCATATGACTGACTTTTACCTTTCAGGGAAAATCCAGTTAAGTTCTCAAGCTACATTTCAAGACCTAGACCGGTTCAGTTAAATCGTCCCAAGATTTTCCTGATTGCTTATCCAGTCAAAGGCCTTCTCTGGTTCAGTTAAATCATCCCAAGATTTCCCTGATGCTTATCCCATTGAAGACATTTCAAGACCTAGACCGGTTCAGTTAAATCGTCCCAAGATTTTCCTGATGCTTATCCAGTCAAAGGCCTTCTCTGGTTCAGTCAGATCGACCTTAAGATCTCCCTGATGCTTATCCCAGTTGAAGACATTTCAAGACCTAGACCGGTTCAGTTAAATCGTCCCAAGATTTTCCTGATGCTTATCCAGTCAAAGGCCTTCTCTGGTTCAGTTAAATCGTCCCAAGATTTTCCTGATGCTTATCCCTTTGAAGACATTTCAAGACCTAGACCGGTTCAGTTAAATCGTCCCAAGATTTTCCTGATTGCTTATCCAGTCAAAGGCCTTCTCTGGTTCAGTTAAATCGTCCCAAGATTTTCCTGATTGCTTATCCAGTTGAAGATATTTCAAGACCTAGACCGGTTCAGTTAAATCGACCCTAAGATTTTCCTGATTCTTACCCAGTCAAAGGCCTCTCTGGTTCAGTCAGATCGACCTTAAGATCTCCCTGATTCTTATCCCAGTAGAAGACACCCCAGATTTTTCTCAACGAGCGTTGTTGAAGTTAAAGTCGCCCAAAGCTCTCTTACCATTCATGCTAAGGAAGTAATCATCCCTGGTTCTTTCATCGCCGTTTGAAGCTCCAGACTCAGTTCCTGTAACCATTCAGGACACATCTATACCAGGCATCTAAAAATCAGCTCCTGCAACGTGTTAGGTACTCATTTTCTGTTTTGCAGGTATGCAGGTTCTCGCCAAGGAATCTTTTATGCAATCAAAACATCCAGATGGCATCTATAAGCCCATTCCACCATCATTGCTAACATGTGAGCGCAAATTTCCGGGCACTCTAGTGTCCAATCATCTTTTACCCTCGGATTACGAAAGGCACGTCAGCCAATCTGCATCCTCAGGTCTAAGAAGATTGAACAGGGGCAACTGTTATACCCCAAAATTTGCCCTCCCATATTCCTCAAGAAATTGCCAAGCCAGGTCACAAAATTCCCCAAGGGTTGTGCAGCTCAACTGTCTCCTATACAGTCAAAATTAGGGTTTTGTGTGCTGATCAAGAAAATGGAGTGTTCAAAGGCCCAATCAAGTCTCATATGCTTACAAACATGGTCAAGTGTCCTCATATCAAGTTTCAAGGCATTCAGCTCAAGATTACACAGTCAAAACCCTAAATTGCACTACAGTCAACTGTAGGGGCAAAATGGTCATTTGACAGTCACAAGTTCAAATTTTTGGTCAACACATCATTTTGAAGCCACAAACATCATTTGATCAATGCTTGATCATGATTCTCAAAATTTGGCTCAGAAATCATCAAAGATGCAAAAGTTGCTATATTTGGACAGCTGAAAAAGTCAACTGAAATTGACCAGGGCATAACTTTCACATGGATTATCAGAAAAATTCCATCCAAAGCTCATTTTGAAGAGAAAGACATTTCCTACAACTCATCTTCATACTTCAAGTCCAAGAAATGCTCTCACAAAAAGTTATCAATTTCAACATTATAGGTCATTTTCAAAAGTCAACAAAAAAGGACTTTAAGTCAAAGGCCATAACTTGAGATTGGTAAATCAAAAGGACATGGGACCAAAGGCATTGGTTAAAGGACTCAAAGACCTTTCCAAAATGTCCAAGAACATGTGAAAAGCTTAAAAATTGAGCAAGTTATGCCTTGTAGAAGTTGGGAAAATTTTGTGAAATGGCAAAAGTCAACTATCCTTGAAAATCCAATTTTTGACAAAAGGGCCCCATTTTTTCCACTTGGTTCATCCTTGTCATGCCACACACGTGTCCCATGATTAGTTTCAAGACCAAATATTGATTTTTTTATTTTATTTAATTTTTGATGATTTAATTCATTTTAATTCTTTGAAAATTCAAATAAAATTTAAAAACCAATGGAATAGTGTCATGTGAACTTGGACAATTTCTATGTATCATGAACCAACTCAAGAAATCAGGCTAGGGTTCATTTGCACACTAGGTCTAGGTTTTGGCTAAAAAGGAGGAAAAATGGTTAAGAGTGAAAACCCTAAGACTAATTCCTTCATGAGCTTGAATCTAGGTCAAAGAGTAAGCCAATTCCATTCCCTTATGATCACTAAGTCAAACCCTAACCATAAGAGACCAAATGCTGCGCTGAAAAGCCATTGGACAATTGAAAATTTTGGCATAAAACACAAAATCTGAAATCAAGGTTAAAGGATCTTTCAAGCCTTAATTCTTTTCCCATTGGCATCCTGAGGCACCCCTGAACGAATCTCAATCACTAACATCAACAAAAACACCCTGAAACGGTAGCTACAAGTCCAACTGTGAAGCAAAAAATTTCAAATCGCATAGCATAATTCAAGCATTTTCTTTCATTTTTATCTATGTATTCATGATCACACTGATGTTTCTGAGCTAACCATGGTGTTTAATTTCATTTTTGTTGATCATACGAGATTCTACCATTTTCGAATATTAGGGTTACAGTTTTTTTAATTTAGGGGTTTTCAGTCCAGGAACAATTAGCCCATGAAAGTCACACCATTACATTCCAGGCATCTGGACGAAGAGAATGAGATGCTCGCGATTAATTTCTGATTCACGTAGCTCTATTCGTTATTTCCCCAAAAGTCCCCTAACACCACACTTGCAAAACCGTGGCCATACACTTTTGTTTACAGGGACGTGAAGAAGATGAAGATGTGGCACGCTGTAATTCGTCCATTCAAAATTCGCGCGTTTCAGCCACTAGCGCGTTGCTTTTATTTTATATGATTTATTTATGTATTATATATCAAAGTGATTAACTGGCTCAGCTGGCAAGCTATCAATGCGTTAACCTCAATGACCTGGGTTCAAATCCCAGGTCTATGCAATTTCTCTTATTATTTTCCAATGCAGATTCCTATGCAACGCTGGCACTAAGGACCACCATATTCCATCCAGATCAAGCATTACACGTCGTCCTGGGAATCAATCCAAAGGCATAAGATGGAGGAATACGCTACACTTGGTCAAATGCATCACACCTGATCAAAAAAGTCAATGGACTTCAAGCAAATGGGCCAGGCTTTTCAAATTTGCACCTCACAATTTTGGGGTCTACCCCCCTGGTTTGCCTTATTAATTTTTATTCTTTCTTTAACTTTTCTTTTTTTTTATTTCTTTTATTTGCTATTTATTTAATTAATTATTTTTACATAAATATAATAAAAACATCATAAAATCAAAAAATGCCAAAATATATAATTTATATTATAATTATTTTCATAAATAATAACATGTAAATATTTAGTTTTAATTAGGTTTTCAACTTTAATTCCTTTTAATAAAAATCAAAACAAAAACATAGAATTAGGTTAATGACTTTTTCCTTTTAACTTTCCTTGTTTTTTGCCATAGTATTAGTATTTTTCATAATTAAACTAGGGTTGCATTTTAGGTTAGATTTTAATACATCCTTTTTAATAAAAATCCAAAAAATAGAATTTAGGTTTAATAACTTTTTATTTTCTTTTTTAATTTTCCCTTTTTTTCAGAATAATAATATTATTTATTTATTTTCATAAATTAAAAATTGTACATGAATTAATTTAGAATTAAATTAGGTTAGAAATTAAATCTTTTTCTTAATAACTTAAAAAACATTAGAACTAGGGTTTAGCATTTTAGTTTTAATTAATTTGTCTTTTTCTTTTAAATCTAAAAAACACAAAAATACTATTCTTCATTTAATTTTAATTTTAGATTCCTTGATTAATTTTAATTGGTTGTAAAAGGGTCCAACGCCCTAGTTTTGTTTAAATCTTTTTATTTCGCGCATTTATTTTATATTGTTTAAATAATTCTGTATATGCCCCAAAGCCATGTAATAGCTATTAGACATTTCTTTTCTGCAATTTATTTTAAAACGGGTCTGGGTTAATTTGGCGTTGTAGACCCTCGCCTTTGTAATAGCGTAGGACTTTTATCTTTTCCGCACTTTAAATTCCCGCACTTTTAACTGTTAAACAATAACATGAAAGAATGAATGCCCAAAAATAAAATCGAATCGTTAGATCACCAATGCATGACAAGACAAACAATAAACTGAAAATGACACACAATTCGCACACACCACCCCTAGGGTACGCCTCACTGTTGCCTTTCGAAAGGTGATCGTCGAGTAGAGGGCGTCTTAGTAAGTCCTCATGATCCGGGAACCTGGCATGAGGGTAGCTTCTAAGGTGTCTTCCCATTGCTCTGGTGACCACCACGTCCCTAAAACTCGAGTTGACCCGAACACCTCCAACGGTGGTGCTACCTACCTCTCAATGGTGGGATGGCACTACTTTAAAGGACGTTTACACAGACGAATTCCTTAGGGTAGGTAGGTTCTCAAGGATACTTGCTCTAATTTCAAACAAATCAAAAACATCTTTTCACCAACACATTTTCAAAAGCTTTCAAAAGCAAATTTTTCAAACACTCTGACGTACGAGTCGAACTGAAACTTTTCAAAGAATATTTTGAAACCCACAATTGAAAAGCAAGCAAACATTTTTGAAAACACAATGAGCAAGTATCTAAGAGCCCATGGATAACCATGGATAGAAAGGGTGCTAACACCTTCCCTTTCTATAACCTACCTCCCGAACCGAGAGCAATCTCTTTTAAGGAATTTTTCTGTGCTTTTGTCCTTTCCATTTGGAGAAAATAAAAGACGGTGGCGACTCTTGCTTCCGCGACATTTCGCGAACCAGCTTTAAAACAGTCAGTTCCAGATCCACCGATCACAGGTAGCCATCGACTACTTCACCAAGTGGGTAGAAGCAGCATCCTACACCAACGTAACAAGTTAAGTGGTAACACACTTCATCAAACAAAACATCATATGCAGGTATGGTGTCCCAAGCCAGATAATCACAGATAATAGGTCTAATTTAAACAACAAGATGATGAAGGAACTGTGCGACGACTTCAAAATTGAGCATCATAATTCCTCATCGTACAGACAAAATATGAACGGGGCCGTCGAAGCAGCCAACAAAAATATCAAGAAGATCATCCAGAAAATGGTAAAGACATACAAAGATTTGCATGAAATGCTTCCATTTTCCCTGCATGGCTATCACACCTCTGTACGTACATCAACAGGCGTGACTCCTTTCTCACTAGTATATGGCATGGAGGCAGTACTCCCGGGGGAAGTTCAGATACCATCACTTCGAGTCCTGAGGGAAATAAAGCTGGAAGAAGCAGAGTGGGTGCAGACTCGACTTGACCAGCTCAACCTCATTGAAGAAAAATGATTGACGGCTTTGTGTCATAGTCAGTTACATCAAAAGAGAATGAAGAGGGCTTTCGACAAGAAAGTACGCTCTAGAATATTAAGGGAAGGGGATCTAATGCTCAAGAAGATTCTACTACCTCGCCTAGATTAACGCGATAAATGGACATCCAACTATGGAGGTCCATATGTAGTCAAAACAGCTTTCTCCGAAGGTGGTCTCATCCTTACTATAATGGATGTGGAAGAACTACCGCATCAGGCCAATTCAGACGCAGTAAAAAAATACTATGTAAAAAAAGCTCGCTAAGCTCAAACCCCAAAAGGGTTACTTAGGCAAAAAGGAGGGTCCCAGTGGATCGAAAACCCTAAAGGGAGATCCAGGCAAAAATTAGGGGCATATAACAAGATAATTATCCCGGTGGATTGAAAACCCGAAAGGGCAATCCAGGCATAAGTTAGGGATTTCCTACAAAGAAATAAAGAACAAATAGAATGCAATCTAAAGATCTACGACTACGAACCACAAGGGGAAGGATAGATTGGAATCGTATAACTCAGAAGCGAAGGAGATAAGATCATCAAAACATATGGGGGAACAGTAGTAGCAATTTTTATTTTTCATTGCTATTTAATGTTTAAAACTTTCTGTAATTACCTCTTTCTAGGAATTGCATCTTGTATTCTCGCCTACTCTGAGGCATATAAATAAAACATTTGTTTTCTTTATATCTTTCGAAATTTGTTTTTCTTTTCTCAGATTTGTTTACAAAATACTACGATTGTTACTTGTGAATATTATGTTAAAATCATTTTGGGGAATTAACAGAATAAAAGCATTTGACAAAATACGGAAAACAATTTTGGTTAGAAAAATATCGAAGGAAAATCCACGTCTACGTCCATGCACACAGCTACTCCAACGTCTTGCAACACAAAAAATCAATACACATGTCTAAGCCTGTACCTATGCATATCTACGCGTCTGTACATGAAGTCTACATCCACGCACATGTCTGCGCCTATGCTTGCACTTAAAGATACAAAGTCTATACATACCCCTATGCAAAGTCTACGTCCATGTCAGCACCTATGCCTGACTTACCACACAAGGTATACGCTTACGCTCGCGCTTACAGAGACCACGCATATGCCAATACATACGTCTACGCCCGCGCTTACATCATATAAATCTACGCATAGGCCATTACATACGTCTACGTCTACGTCCACGCTCTCACAACACAAAATCAATGTTTAAACTTTGCTAACATTGTTCCCTGTGTTCAAAATCAATAATGCTACGACAACACACAATTCCAGGGATCGTTATCTCTGAGCCAATTATTTAAAGGAGAGAATGAAAAAGATAGTCTTCACAACGTTTCAAGGCATACATGCATCTTATGCACATTTCATACATACATACATCTGACATATCCAAACATAAATACACATCACATTCTTGCATACAATACGCATATATCCAGGGTTCCACATCAATGTCAAACATCATACATTCCGTGTATATCCGAACATCTCGATATCAAACATCATACACATGTATCATGGAGAAAACAAACAATGTTACCCTAGATTCATTCATCCAAGGGTCCATTAACCAAATACTTCTCCCGCGACCCAACCTGTCACCTAAGTTTCCATGTCATGACGCGTTCAGCTATTTAATTAAGTTTTCATGCAACAACAAGCGAAAACTCAACGTATTGCCTCTAAGCCGCAACATATTATCCAACTCAGAACATTTCCTCTAAGATGTAATGTATGCGCAAAACACAGTATATTGCCTCTAAGCCACAATATATTATCCAACTCAAACACATTGCCTTTAAGCCACAATGTATTCGCAAAACTCAGTATATTGCCTCTAAGCTGTAATATATTATCCAACTCAAACACATTGCCTCTAAGCCGCAATGTATTATCCATATCAACACGTTGCCTCTAAGATGCAACAAACTCACAAACTCAAACACATTACCTCTAAGCTGCAATGTATTATCTAGATCCACACGTTGCCTCTAAGCCGTAATGCATCCTCAAAACTCAACACATTGCCTCTAAGCCGCAGTGTATTCACAAACTCAACACATTGCCTCTAAGCCGTAACGCATCCTCAAAACTCAACACGTTTCCTCTAAGCAGCAATGTACTCACAAACTCAACACGTTGCCTCTAAGCCGCAATGTATTATCCAGATCAATACATTTCCTCTAAGCCACAATATATTATCCAACTCAAACACATTGCCTATAAGCCATAATGTATTTTCAAAACTCAACACATTGCCTCTAAGCCGCAATGTACTCATAAACTCAACAAATTGCCTATAAGCCACAATGTGTTACCCAAACTCAAAAACATAGCCTCTGAGCCGCAAAGCATTCATGCTCGAAACATAACCTCAGACGTTGTGTGGCGATTTATAAATGTAACCCATGGCCTTAGTCTTCAAGCAGCCATGCACTATCAAGTATTAAATGGGTGAACAAACCAAGACATGCTAAACTGCATTTTTAAGATAAAAGATTATCTGCTACCTCGTTATCAAACCCGAGTAAGCGATATATCACCAGCTTCACCTATTTCTTCAAAGACCCATGAGGGTAGGCTATATCAGCGTAACCTTATGTTCGTCGGACAAATTTTGGGGTATTTCAAGTATCCAATAAACTCCCAATCAAAATGCGCAAGACTCTTATATTCTCACGCTATTCGATTGGAAAATAATTGAATAGGGGCAGCTGTTGTACCCCAAATTTTTCCTACCTCAATGATTTTATTTTTTGAAATTAAGAAAGAAAAAATATTCAATTAAAGATTGTACAGCAGTATTTGATTCCATATATGAAAGACGCCCTGGAAACCTTATCAGCTGTGTTCAAAGTGACTTGGCCGAATCGCGAACCACGTATTACGATCATACATTTAGAAGAGCCCGCACACTTCCTCGCTATTGAGGAAGGACCTGATAATAAGCCTTGGTTTTACGACATCAAGAAGTACATGGAAAGGCAGGAATATCCGGAAAATGCCTCTATCATTGACAAGCGAACCTTGCGAAGGTTAGCTTCAAAATTATTTTAGCAATGGAGTGGTATACAAAAGAAACTACGACATGGTACTACTCAGATGTGTGGAGAAGCAAGAAGCAGACACGCTCATGAGAGAAATCCACGAAGGCACTTTTGGAACCCATAGAAATGGGCACGCCATGGCTAGAAAGATTCTGCGAGCAAGGTATTACTGGTTAACAATGGAAGTTGATTGTTATCATTACATGAAGACGTGTCATAAATGTTAGATCTACACCGACAAGATAAATGTAGCATCGACTCCTTTGAACGTCATGAGCTCCCCTTGGCCATTTTCAATGTGTGGAATTGATATGATTGGCATGATCAAGCCAAAAGCATCCAACGAACATTGCTTTATATTGGTAGCCATCGACTACTTCACCAAGTGGGTAGAAGCAGCATCCTACACCAACGTAACAACTCAAGTGGTAACACGCTTCATCAAACAGAACATCATATGTAGGTATGGTGTCCCAAGCCGGATAATCACAAATAATAGGTCTAATTTAAACAACAAGATGATGAAGGAACTGTGCGACGACTTCAAAATTAAGCATCATAATTCCTCATCGTACAGACAAAATACGAACGGGGCCGTCGAAGCAGCCAACAAAAATATCAAGAAGATCATCCAGAAAATGGTAAAGACATACAAAGATTTGCATGAAATGCTTCCCTTTTCCCTGCATGGCTATCACACCTCTGTACGTACATCAACAGGCGCGACTCCTTTCTCACTAGTATATGGCATGGAGGCAGTACTCCCGGGGGAAGTTCAGATACCATCACTTCGAGTCCTGAGGGAAATAAAGCTGGAAGAAGCAGAGTGGGTGCAGACTCGACTTGACCAGCTCAACCTCATTGAAGAAAAATGATTGACGGCTTTGTGTCATAGTCAGTTACATCAAAAGAGAATGAAGAGGGCTTTCAACAAGAAAGTACGCCCTAGAATATTCAAGGAAGGGGATCTAATGCTCAAGAAGATTCTACTACCTCGCCTAGATTCACGCGATAAATGGACATCCAACTATGGAGGTCCATATGTAGTCAAAACAGCTTTCTCCGGAGGTGGTCTCATCCTTACTATAATGGATGTGGAAGAACTACCGCATCCGGCCAATTCAGACGCAGTCAAAAAATACTATGTATAAAAAGCTCGCTAAGCTCGAACCCCAAAAGGGTGACTTAGGTAAAAAGGAGGGTCCCAGTGGATCGAAAACCCTAAAGGGAGATCCAGGCAAAAATTAGGGGCATATAACAAGATAATTATCCTGTTGGATTGAAAACCCGAAAGGGCAATCTAGGCATAAGTTAGGGATTTCCTACAAAGAAATAAAGAACAAATAGAATGCAATCTAAAGATCTACGACTACGAACCACAAGGGGAAGGATAGATTGGAATCATACAACTCAGAAGCGAAGGAGATAAGATCATCAAAACATATGGGGGAACAGTAGTAGCGATTTTTACTTTTCATTGCCATTTAATGTTTAAAACTTTCTGTAATTACCTCTTTCTAGGAATTGCATCTTGTATTCTCGCCTACTCTGAGGCATATCAATAAAACATTTGTTTTCTTTATATCTTTCGAAATTTGTTTTTCTTTTCTCAGATTTGTTTACAAAATACTACGATTATTACTTGTGAATATTATGTTGAAATCATTTTGGGGAATTAACAGAATAATAGCATTTGACAAAATACGGAAAAAAATTTTGGTTAGAAAAATATCGAAGGAAAATCCACGTCTACGTCCATGCATACAGCTACTCCTACGTCTTGCAACACAAAAAATCAATAGACATGTCTACGTCTGTACCTATGCATATCTACGCGTCTGTACATGAAGTCTACGTCCACGCACATGTCCGCGCCTATGCTTGCACTTAAAGATACAAAGTCTATACATACCCCTATGCAAAGTCTACGTCCATGTCAGCACCTATGCCTGACTTACCACACAAGGTATACGCTTACGCTCGCGCTTACAGAGACCACGCATATGCCAATACATACGTCTACGCCCGTGCTTACATCATATAAATCTACGCATAGGCCATTACATACGTCTACGTCTACGTCCATGCTCTCACAACACAAAATCAACGTTTAAACTTTGCTAACATTGTTCCCTGTGTTCAAAATCAATAATGCTACGACAACACACAACTCCAGGGATCGTTATCTCTGAGCCAATTATTTAAAGGAGAGAATGACAAAGATAGTCTTCACAACATTTCAAGGCATACATGCATCTTATGCACATTTCATACATACATACATCTGACATATCCAAACATAAATACACATCACATGCTTGCATACAATACGCATATATCTAGGGTTCCACATCAATGTCAAACATCATACATTCCGTGTATATCCGAACATCTCGATATCAGACATCATACACATGTATCATGGAGAAAACAAACAATGTTACCCTAGATTCATTCATCCAAGGGTCCATTAACCAAATACTTCTCCCACGACCCAACCTGTCACCTAAGTTTCCATGTCATGACGCGTTCAGCTATTTAATTAAGTCTTCATGCAACAACAAACGAAAACTCAACGTATCGCCTCTAAGCCGCAACATATTATCCAACTCAGAACATTTCCTCTAAGCTGTAATGTATGCGCAAAACTTAGTGTATTTCCTCTAAGACATAATATATTATCCAACTCAAACACATTGCCTTTAAGCCACAATGTATTCGCAAAACTCAGTATATTGCCTCTAAGCTGCAATATATTATCCAACTCAAACACATTGCCTCTAAGCCGCAATGTATTATCCATATCAACATGTTGCCTCTAAGATGCAACAAACTCGCAAACTCAAACACATTGCCTCTAAGCTGCAATGTATTATCCAGATCCACACGTTGCCTCTAAGCCGTAATGCATCCTCAAAACTCAATACATTGCCTCTAAGCCGTAGTGTATTCAGAAACTCAACACATTGCCTCTAAGCCGTAACGCATCCTCAAAACTCAACACGTTGCCTCTAAGCGGCAATGTACTCACAAACTCAACACGTTGCCTCTAAGCCGCAATGTATTATCCAGATCAATACATTTCCTCTAAGCCACAATATATTATCCAACTCAAACACATTGCCTATAAGCCGCAATGTATTTTCAAAACTCAACACATTGCCTCTAAGCCGCAATGTACTCATAAACTCAACAAATTGCCTATAAGCCACAATGTGTTACCCAAACTCAAACACATAGCCTCTGAGCCACAATGCATTCATGCTCGAAACATCACCTCAAACGTTGTGTGGCGATTTATAAATGTAACCCATGGCCTCAGTCTTCAAGCAGCCATGCACCATCTAGTATTAAATGGGTGAACAAACCAAGACATGCTAAACTGCATTTTTAAGATAAAAGACTATCTACTACCTCGTTATCAAACCCGAGTAAGCGATATATCACCAGCTTCACCTATTTCTTCAAAGACCCATGAGGGTAGGCTATATCAGCGTAACCTTATGTTCGTCGGACAAATTTTGGGGTATTTCAAGTATCCAATAAACTCCCAATCAAAATGCGCAAGACTCTTATATTATCACGCTATTCGATTGGAAAATAATTGAATAGGGGCAGCTGTTGTACCCCAAATTTTTCCTACCTCAATGATTTTATTTTTTGAAATTAAGAAAGAAAAAATATTCAATTAAAGATTGTACAGCAGTATCTGGTGGCCCATCTCTATCCAAGACGATTAGGGGGTGTACTTTAATGGGGCTTTCTAAATCGAGAAGACTCATAAACCCATTCGTGAGGCATGTTGGCCAATGGCCCATGCAATTCGAAGATTAAAAAAATCGTCTGAGTAGTTAATAAATTATTAGTTTATTAAAACTACTTAGCTTTAATTTGCTATTAATTTAAAGTTAAGTATCTAAGCCCATTTACATTCAAGTGGTTGTTAGTAAAATGGGAGTGAAGTTTCAATAAACGAGCCCATTGCGTTTGGTTCACCTCTTTTGGGGTTTGAATAACAAAGAAATTGGGTGAAGTTACAAACTGTAGGCCCATTAAAAGCGTTATTAGCCCATTTGTCAATTTTTGGTATTACTTTTTTTGTTTTTATTACATCCTTGTTATAAGTTATTTTATGGTTTATTATCAAAAGGATTTTTTTAATGCATTTTATTAGACATTTAATTAAGAGCTTTTGAAAAAAATTTGTTGCACAAGGCCTATTAGGCCCAATGCGTATCCAAAAAGGGACATTGTTGTTTGCAAAACAAAAAAAAAGAAACTATTATTGATCTAGTTACATCCTGTCCAATTAACGGATATTGTATTAATTTTAAAATCTTGCAAAAAAAATTATAAATCACTACAGGCCCAACTTGTAGTAATGAGCGCAGGCCCAAATCACTAACTACTACTGTGCAAATTGTCCATGATTCATGCTTGTTTTTCCACTAATAGTAACTGACAAATCTGCAAATCTTCATACAGGGTCCCAAGAACAATTCCATATTTTCTACAGCTCCGAGGAAAATTAAAATGTATCAAACCAAATCAAATAAAACTAAAACAAACCCATATCTAACAGTAAATCAAATCCAGAAAATCTTTATTCAAATCTCCAAAATTAATACTTTTATAAAATCGCTATTACAGAAAACTAATGTCAAATATACAAAATATTAAATATAATCAAATCTTGTATCAAATCTTACAAAAACAAATCTGTTACAATCCAAATTACAATCAATTTACAAATCTAATCAATCCATAATTGCCCCTAAAATCTGTACTGATTGTAACAACAAAATAAAAAGCCTAAAATTTCTAAAAAAAACTATAAATACTAGAAACAACGACAGAACTGAGGACGAAAAAATTGGGAGGAAGAGATTCTGAGAAAGAGAGATTCAAAGAAGAACGAGATCTGGGAACCAGAAAGAACGAAGGGCAACCCATTGTTATTGTTGAAAGGAGGAAGAGACTAGAGTTTCTGAATCAGAAACCCTAATCGCGTGATTGAACCATCCTTGTCCACTTCAAGCTCTGCCGGTAATGCAACCTGTAAATCAGAAAGAAAACAGAGGATTAACACTCAAATCGAACCAGAAATTTGAAGTCAGAAAGCAATATCACGGAGGGTAAAAGACTTAGCTTTTGTTTTTTTCTATAATTGTTGCTTTGGGGTTTTGTTTGATCGGGGTTTTGATTGAGGGTACCGGGTTGTGGTTCTTGTGGGCACCACCGTGAGGTGTTATATTAGGGTTTGGGGTAGGAGAAGGTAGGGAAGAGTTTGGTTCTGCACGAGAGAGACAAAGATGACGAAAGTGAAAACTAAAAAAATGAATATAAAACATAGTTTTTATTTCGTCCAATCTAATGCAGACGCACCCATGGTAACAATCGTGCACCCATTATTTTGTCCATCAGATCTTCATCAGATGACCATAGGCCAAGTCATCACGGTAACTCCATGCACCCGCACGCACTCAATCAACCTGGCCCTTCAAAATCCGTAATGGGCTTGGCCCAACTACTTTTGACACCCCTTTCGCCTTGAATTGCTAAACATCCAAACCGTTCACTCCCCCCCCCCCCCCCTCTTTAGAAAATGTTTGGGGCCTGGCCCAGTGTTCTAACCGCACCACTCCTTTTTACTTGTCAATAGAAAAACGCACCCCCTTAGTTTAACTAAATTAGTTTATTTTTCTTTCTTTTAACACTCCATATATTTTTATTATGTACAATAATAATTGTTATTAATAATTTTTTTTACATTTTTCTATATAATTATTATTTTCATATTATTATTATGTTATATTATTATATTTTTTAGTTATTATTTTTATTATTAGTTATAATTATTATTAGTATTAATAATAATTTTTATTTATAGTATTATTATTTATTATATGTAAATATTACCTATTATCATAAATAAATTATGTTTATTTAAAAAAATCATGAACATATTTTTATACATATTTGCATTAAATATTTTTATCATGCATTAATCAAGATATCTTCGCAAATAATACAATTAAAAATTATTCAACAAATCTTCAAACTATTTTTCACAATATACTAAACTAATTAACTGTCTTTTTGCAAATGGGTTTCAAAGTAGTTTTGACTTGCTATGCACTCAGTCAAAATCTCTGCAATCGCTACTCCAGACTGAGTGCAAAGTAATTCAAAATATGTTTGCAAACCCCTAAAAAAACACCAACCTATATGAACTACGAATTGAAACTCTGATTCCTCATAAGAGGATACTTAGGCATACGATCAAAAATCGTAGCGAGTTCCCCTATAAAGAAATTTAAACCCTCTTTCTAATTAAAACTTAAAATCCAGTTTACCCCAAACCTAAACCTAGAGCTTAATATCCTTGTGAACAAGGTGGATGAAAGGTTCCTAACACCTTCCTTTCGTCTAATTGAGTCTGTAACCTAGAATCGCTGTCTGCGAATTAAGGTTTTCTATTAGATGCTCTTCCCTAGGATAAAAACTAATAGTGATGACTCTAATTTAAAAACCAGTTGCTACAGTCACATATCCCTTTTTCTTTGGCATGAAGTCAATGAAATAGGTAAATATCACCTATTATATGCCTTGGACATCCACTATTAAGAACCCATATTCTCTCGATGAAGTCAAGACATTTATCCTACAAAATCAATTAAGAGTGTTAGGTCCCCAATTTTCATTGAGTCCTTGAGTGAGTGGAAACTATGTTACACATAGGCCCATTGAAAAACACCTTTATGCACAATAAATCTCCTTAATTATCATTTTTCAATGATATGACCTTTCTTGCAACAATAATAACAAGAAAAGTGATGATAAGAGGGACATTTTCTATTTGATTCTTTTTCAAAAAATTTGTACCTTTTGTATGGTACATTCAATGATCTTTTAAATTTTGTAGGATCAATAACATAAGTAAATTTTGGTTCTAAAGCCCTGTTTAATTTGGCTTTTAGAGTATTAACCTCTTTTTGCCAAATATGGCAAGTTTCATAACCAAACTAAGAAGGATCTTCATCCTCAATATTAACTTTTGTAACTTCTAACATGGATTGCTTAAGAACTTCTAATTGTTTTTCAGTTTCTAAAACCTTGGCTTCTAAGTATAAAAACATTCTTTTGTTTGAAGCCAACCTTTTTAAAATCATCTACGATTTCACCATGTAGATTTTCAAAAGAAATTTGTAATTAATAATAATACATATTATCAATAGGTTCATATTTAGAATGTCTTACATTCTTACTTGCTAGATGGGCCGTGAGACAAATATTCACTGTTTGATCACTATCACTTGAGCTATATTCACTTGAGGATTCACTATCACTTTACCAAGCAACATTGACTCTTATAGGATTTCTAGATTTCTTGTGTTAACCCTTTCCTTTATCCTTCTTAATCAAAGGACAATTGGGCTTGTAATGATTAGATCTTCCATAATTGAAACATGAACCTTTAGACTTTTCCTTCTTGTTTTCATCTTGCCTTGAGTTTTTTGATTACTTTCAATAGTTGATGAGATTCTTGTTGGAATTCTTAATTCCATTTTTCTTGATATAATTACGGTACCTTATACAAATAACTCTATTTCTTCATCATTTGAACACTCACAATCACTAGTTCCACTATCATCTTTCTCTTTATTTGACGATTTAGAGCTAGATGTCATAAGAGCAATTGAATTCTTGTCTATCTCCCTTTCCTTGTTCTTATATTTCTTACTCTTCTTATCATGTTTTTATAAGAAAATGAGCTCTTTCTCATGTTCTTTAAGCTTTCCAAACAAAGTTATAATATCCAATGTCAATAGATCATTAGCTTCCTTGATTGCGGTAACCTTTAGTTGTTATTCCTTATTAAGACATCTCAACATTTTGTTAGTAGAAATTTAATCGGAAATGGGCTTACCAAGTGCATTCAAACAGTTTATAAGATAAGTGAACATCTTTTCCATATCAGTAATGGTTTCACCATGCTTCATATGAAAGAGTTCAAAATCTGGATTCAAAGTATTGATTCTAGCGGTTGTGCAATGGGAAACCCGGTAATATTCATTGAATCCTAAAGAGGATACAATAATATTCGTTTCTTTCCAATTATACAATCACTTTTTCTCGACTTCTACGTCCCATTATGCTTCTGGTTTATGTAAAACAATGCGGCCACATTGGTCATAGTAATTTGAAATTGAACATTTTGGGTAGGGCTCTATAATTTTCTATCCACAGGATTAAGATGGATACACATACAATCTTTCCACTAACCATAGTTTTTGCCATTGAAAATGAATGCTCTATTATACGCCCTTTTTGGTTTGAGATCCATAATCTAATAAGGAATTTGGAAACACAAGATGAACCGATCCTCTTGATACCACATGTTAGACGATATGCTTTTATCTAGAGGGGGTGAATAAATCGCAAATGAAATATTCTTATTTAAACTTCTGCTTTGAAAATTGTGTAACTATGGCGCACGGAAATAATTCTGGATCGACAATCGTCTATCCCAAACTGTTAATGAACACATAAGATGATAAAAACAATCAATATAATTTCAACAACAACGTTTGAATATAAACCACACAATAGTAATCAATTTCCAATGAAGTATTAAACAAAAACTTATGTAAGAAATGTTTCTTTAATTTTTCTTTGATTTTATTGATATGAGAAACAAATTACAATCACATAGATTGCAACCAACTCAACAAAATAGTTTGATGTATTAGACAAAGAAATTATCTCTATGTATTGATTGCACAATCAATGGTTTCACAATTTGCAAGTAAAAGTAAAATAGAGAGTGAGAGAGAGAGAGAGAGACAAGAATATTTTTAGGATGTCCCCTAATCAGTCTCACTTTGGGTACATTTCGCACCAATTCAAAAGGAGTTGAGATAATGAAAATTAACCTTTGAAAAAGTTGTTTACAAGAGAAAAAGTATAAATTCAACCCTCTAAACCCTATTGTTGATGGTGATCCTAGCTTTTTCTCTTCCCCTGATCTTGAGCTCGATCAAGTAACTCAATACTTCTAATTTGATCCTACGGGTAATAATACTCCTTTAACATAACTTTTGTTCTTTAAAGCCTTTGCTCGGCTGAATTTAAATTGCAATTATATTGTGACCCGAGATTTTAAAAGTTATCCTCCAGTTACCGTTACTCCTTTGGGAGGACCCCCTTCTTCAAAGCTTTCACTATGATTTTACCCTTGATCTTCGAAGAAAACCCCAATTGGATTAATCTTGAAACCCCCAAAGAATTCTCAACCCGATATGATTACAATAATCCTAAGATAGACCTTATAAACCTAAATCTAGATGCACCCAAAAATGTTTATGTGTAATTGTTGTATGTATGCATAGAGAGGTTTAACATGAGGAATTCAAAACCCGTGAGTATTCCACTTGCTAGTAATTTCAAATTAAATTTTTATAAATATCCTACAAGTTAAGAAGACATAGAAGATATGAAAAATGTTCTCAATGCATGTGCAATTGGTAGTTTGATGTATGCTACAGTATGTGCAAGATCAGATATTTTTCATGATGTTGGTTCTGTTAGTCAGTTTCTCTCTAATATTGGTAAATATCATTGGCAAGCAGTGAAGTGGTTTATCTGATATCTTAGAGGTATTTCCAATAACGTTCTTATGATTTGGGAGCAATGATCTCGTGTTAGACGAAAAAATAGATGCATATGTGGTCGATGATAATGATTCCAGAAAATCTACTTTTGGATACATGATGACTTTTGTAGGGGGGAGTATATTGAAAATCAAGGTTATAAAAGTGTGTTTCTTTGTCTACTACCGAGGATAAGTATATTGTAGTAACTGAAGTATCTAAAGAACTTTTGTGGATGAAGAAATTTCTACAAAAATTGGGTGTTGAGCAGGAGAAGTTCGTGTTGTTCTTTGATAGTCAGTGTGAAATTCATCTTAGTAAGTACTTGATGTTTCACTCTAGGTCAAAGAACATTGAAGTGTGGAATCATTAGATACAAGATGCATTGGAGGCGAAGTTGTTATTACTTGAAAAGATCCATATTGACGGGAATGGTTCAGATATGATGACAAAGACTTTTCTTGTGATAAATATGATCAACTGCAGAAAAAAGGCGCATGGTGGAATAACTCCTTCCAACTTGAGTCGTGATGGAGAGATTTGAAGAGTCGGTCACTCCTAAAGTGGGACCCACTATTTATTTAGAAAAATAAAAAAATGAGAAAAATAATAAAATAATAAAATATTTTACTAGATTTGTTTTATTTGGTCAAACCCATTTGACATCTATTTAAAGAGATTTATTTAATCCCTAAAGCAACACAACAAATAAGCAACTTACATGGGTTTCATAGAAGGGCAAAAGGGTTTCAGAAAAGATAAAAAGGATGAAGATACACATTCGGTATGTTGTTCCCATTGAAGGATGTTTAGCAAATCTTGTCAATTTGAGCTACACATTCGGTATGTTGTTCCTATCACTTACCTAATTTTATTGATATTCTTAATGAGTAGTTTTACCTTCTCTTAGAGTTTTTTTTTTGTATACCCATAATTTATGGAGGTGTTGTTCGGAGTGAATTTTCCCACCATTATTGTTTATTGATGAATATTGTTATTCCCTAGTGTTACTATAAATACTTTTGTATTATCATTATTGATACATTGGAAGTTTTACTGGACTACGTCTTGTGATTATTATTCTCTCATTTTGAGAGAATTTTTCCATGTTAAAAATCAGGTTTTCTTGCTATTTTATTTTTTTGTTATTGATATTGTGTTATGAAATTGATTCTATTGGTTGTCTATTTAAATTGCACATGTTTTATAAAGGATTCCATTTAAAAAAATATTCTGATTATTTGATAATTTCCCAACATATATCAATACTCGAGTTATCTTGGAAAAGCCCATAACAATACTTAGAAAAATAGAGTTACATGACATTTATATTGCACCAATTATATATTAAGAGTTTTTCTTTTAGAAGTCTTATTTTCAAAGTATATGTTGCTAAAACTTTTAATATTTTTTTAGGTTCATAATTTAGACCATGACTTTGTTATAAGATATTTACTAATTACCTAGAAGATACTTTTTAACCTATAAGATACTTTGTTATACGAATCATTAATTTTATTTTCAAATTATCGCATTGTTCCCGCTTAGTAGGTTAAAACATACACTTATGAGAAGGAGAAGAAGGTGAAGAGTTGTGAATTAAAATACCTTGTTTCTCTTTAAGTCTATCTATTTCTTCCAACAACTTTTGATTCTATATTTCAAAGGAAGATATGGTAGTCGCATATGTGGAAAGGATGTGTTTTAATTTACTTGATTCTTTATCTAAATTTTTACATATGTGAATTAATTCATCACAAGTAAAGTAAAAAGTTACATTATCATCTTCATGATTTGTCATAAAGTAGATGTTTGCTTTTTCCTCCTTTTTATTATTCATATGAGAATTTCATATCATTGTCATTCCAAACTATGTATTTCTTTTTTGTTTCTTTTTTAGGCCTTTAGATTTTTTCCAGTTTTCTTCTAATTTAAGTTCGAGGGAAATTTTGAGTTATATGACATTTCTTTTCACATTGATAGCATGTTGAGACGACTGAAGATCTTTATTGTTTTTTTATGTTGAAAATGTTGTTGCTTTCCATGCTTTGCGAATATTTTGAATTGTCAAACCAAGAATGTCATATCTTCATTTGTATTTGAATCTTTGTCTTCTTCAACTTTGAGAGGTATGTTTTTCTTCTTTTTCTATTATTCTTCATTATCAACTAGCATTTCTAGCTCCATTTCGTGTACTTATAAATTTCCAAAAAAGTAGTCAAATCCATAGAATATAAGTACCTATATTCATAAATTACAATGGCTTTAGATTGACAACTACAGTTTAAACATTTAAGAACGTTTCTAACTAAATCTTCATTTTGAAAAAGTTTACCTAGAGTTCTCATATGATTCACAATGTGAAAATATGTTTTTCATGTGAAGAGTCTTTCCTTGACCTTGGCTAGGATTTTGATGAAGACAAATACATAAACCAAAGTGGAAAAGTAGAAAGTCAACAATGATCAACAAAAAAGAAAAATATGATGATATTGAATGATAAAGATGAAGACATCAATCGATCATAACAAAATGACAATGATCAACATTGAACTAAGTTAAAATTTCATTTGTCTTTGATATATCTCACAACTCATCTTATGTATCATTCAAAAGCTCAGAAAATAATATTCAAACTTAAGCTAAATGATTTCAAATTTAATGCATAAAAACTCATGGAAGCCATGCCTTAAAAAGTCGTTTTCAAGGTGTAAAAAGTTGTTTTTAGTGCTATTAGAAAAGTGGTAGTCAGCTATAAAAATGGGATAGTTAAATACCAATATGATTTTTATAAAAAAAAATTGGAATGTTGGAATGTGGTAGTCGACTACCAGAATGTAGTAATCAACTACTAGTTGAACCAATATGTTTTTTCATCAAACAAAATCACTTTTTTGATTGGCAATGCTTCAAATGACCTTTTCAAATATATGAATTTATTTTTAGAGGTTTTTAAGTGTAGATAAATCGTGTGTTTAACATATAAAACTAATTACCAACTTTCACATAATTAATCATGCACTTCAATATCATTTTCAACATTCATTTTTTAAATGGTTAGAAACTATGTGAATTTTCATAAACTAGAAAATGTTTCTTAAACCAAAATAGAATTTGAGAATTTATGTGATATACATTTGAATTATGATATTGATAATAATCATCAATCAAAGTTTTAATCTAACTAATGTATAGCCAACATAAGTTCTTCATTTCTATATAAAATCAAGTGTGACTTGATTCACCATAGTGTTTGGTGAAGTTCATCATGATGTTTGGTGATTGTGAGAAAGATTCTTCGAATTGGGGTGATTCAAAGTCCACCATAGAGTTTGATATTTTTGTATGTATTAAAAGGTTGCAAAGAAGTCTGGGCCTATTACTTGTACAAAGGTCTAAAACATACTAGGCAATCCTCTAAGGAGCAGAGGGAAGTGATGTACCCTTAGTTTATAAGGGGAACTAGTATAATCCTTGTGTTTATTGTATTCTTATGCTTTTAATTTTCTATATTTTTCATTCATATAAAAGTTGAAACCAATTGCTCATATCTAGAAAAATTAAAAGAAAATAATATTTCATCAAAACATAAATATCCATTAAATGTAATTCACCCCCTCTTTGATTGCTTCTCATACTTACATTTCTTATCCTTAATGGTTTCTTTAGGTTTCATTACGAAAAGTTCGCACTCAAGAGTCAATGTGTTCACCCTGTCCCTTTTTATCTTGGTAGTACCTTTACGAATAACTAGAAGGGTTTTCCACATTTATTTTTCAATTTCATAGTGAAAAATGTAACATCCTAAATTCCTCGACGATTAATAATATAAAAATCAGAGTAATCTTTTTTTCTTCAAAATACGTTTAGGATGCTACACTTTCTCAAAACAATCATAAATTGCTCAAAATAATAAAAGGGATACATAACACCTTTCGAATAAACACAATTACCATAGTCTTAAAAATAAACTTTATTAAGAAGCGAAAATTAATTCAGGTTTATCATCAAAACAACTTAAATTCAATACAGATCATAAATCAATTATCCAGGAGTTTAAAATACTCCCCAACAAATCACCAAAACAAAGCAAAATAAAATAAGCGTTTATCCCCCAACTCGGTGTTACGTATCAGAATATAACGCCGAATCTAAAATAAGATTGAAGAGAAACCTCTTTGAACTCCTCAGCCACGAACTACTCCTGACTATCTGCATGTTACCCACGTAGAGGCAACATTCAAACAGAAGGGGTGAGACATCACAATAATATAAAGAAAAGTATAATAATAAGTATACAAAAGTATATCATGCATAGTTATTATATTCACATCTCACACCTTCACGCCATAACCAAAAACTAACAAGCATATATAACCATACATAACATCTTTATGCTAACAATAAGGGATGCAATGAGACACAATACTGACTATATGCATGTGGTACCAATATCACTTATGAATCCATTCCATCTAGGACCGGAGCCACCAACATCGTAAACAATTTGGTTCACTTTTCTCTCAATCTACGTCGTCTAGGATCAGATCCAACAACAACAACATGAATAATTATATTCACCTTGCTCTCTGTCTACACCATCTAGGATTAGAGGCAACAACAATAGGACTAAAGTCCTCAACATGAAATGCATGCGACACGACCATGCAACACAAGGCGACATTGATATCACCATTTATCGATGCAACTTACTATTATAGGACACCAGTTGTCCATTACATACAACAATACACCACATCCCAGACAACAAATCCACATAATCGCATTACCACATATAATAATGAGAAATTCACACACAAATACATAACATCGCAAAATAATTACCCACTGTCTTTGAAATTATTTTTATAGGAAATAAATTTTTTTCATCTTCCTGTAGGTTCAAACGGTGCATCAAACGGACACCTGAGTCAAAAGATACAAATTTTTAAAGTTTTAAAAATTTATGTCAGCTTCAGTGGTAACTGGTTACCACAGGGTAAATAACCGATTACACCCCTGTAACTCAAAATAATATGCTTTTGTCCAGTTGGGTAATTGATTAGCCTAGACCAAAATTGTACAGGGTAACCGATTACACCTAGGACAATAACTGATTACACCTGATGCAGAATCCAAAAATATGCTATTTTTCAGAATACGAATTTCGTTGTTTCAAAACCCAAACTTCCACATAAGCACACACAATTGCACACACAATTGCTTCAAAAATACATCAATAGGTAAAAAACCCATAAGCAAAATAATGAGAACTTAGAAATCAATTTCATGAACAAACACACACAATCGGCCACAACAATCAATATTATCACATACCTATCAATATACTATCCCTTAGAAAGTAGGAACCATACCCTTACCTTAATTTTAAGGTTCCTCAAGCTTCAACAATGGCTTCTCTATTGCCCTAGCCTCTTTTTCCAAAAGAGCTCTTTATTTGTTCTTTCACTTCTATGATCGATAAACTAAAACCACTTTTCTCTTCCTTTGTTTTAACTTATCTAACCTTTGGACCCCTAATATCATTATTCCTATTACGCTCTTCCTTCCTCTTAATACTAAAATAATTATTTAATTATATAAAATATAATATTCATTCTAATATTATGATTTAAATAGCACTAATAAAATAACCCTTTCTTTCCACCCTTATGTTTCTACACTTTTTGTCATACACCCCCCTTAATACTTTTACTTCTATAATTTCTAAGGTAACTATCTTCCATCAAAGGCATAACCACACAACAACATATTCACCAAAGCATGCAAATGCACCACATCATATAATTAATTATTAAAAACAATTTAATAAAAATTGGGGTGTTACAACTCTCCCCTACTTAGAATATTTTTCTCCTCGAAAATTGCCCGATGCGAACCATTCTGGATACGACTCTCGCATCCCACTCTCCAGCTCCCACATCATGTTTGGCAACATTTCGAATACCACTAACCAACATCCCATATCGTCAACCACAATAGTCCAACAAGAAGCATTACTACAGAGTTATGAATGCAAAGGTTAATTTTCTCCTTGTCCCGTCACCTTAGGATACGAGATCTATTACTTTATGATCTTGTTCAGGCTTAGACCGAATACAACGAGGTATTTTTAGTCTCCATAAGTAACACTTCTCTAATTTCTCTTTATAATGAAACTATGATAGCCCTCGAGTCCTTACCATAGGAAACGAGACAACAACATAGATTTAGAATGTAGAGTCTCATGACATGAACATTGTCTCTATTATTTAATCACAAAACAATACTATCATAAGAACATCAACATAGCCATAATAATGACATCTTGGACATCCAACATTAGCACCACAATGCTACAATCCAACAATTGATTATGCAAATCAATACATCTATTGAAATGGCAGTAACACCAATAATACATAGACCTTTTCACATAACAATTTCATTCTGGAATGTCCATTGGTCTGCAACATTCCATCGAGCTTCTGATGTTTAACCATTGACTCCTAGTAAGTCACATTACACAACAAACTTGTTCCATATGACGCTTCAGCTGCGTCACTCTAATTATTTACCTTAACGTGATTGTCCTTATTTTGATTTCCATCTACTATTAGATCTAGAAGTTTACATCTAACTTCTGAATCACTTTAATATCCATCAGGAAGTCATTACTCACTTCAGATATCCTCAACCTTCCACTCTGCAGCGTTAGCTCGCATACCAAATTAAGTATCTGAATTGTTCAATAAGTCCCAAATCTTTCATAGTAACTTTTGTATTAGTTTCACACAAAATGGTGAACAACTAACCTCTCAATAAAACGTCAATTCACTTTAATCACTATCAAGCTAGCTAGACAAGTCTATTCAATTCAACATGATCCCACCTACTATCAACAAGAGATTGAGGGTGATCATTTCCTCAAATTTTCAATAGATAGACGACAACCATAATGGAGCATTGACCATCTTTACCAAACTATAACAATGTTCCTTTAGAACTTGTGCTCAAGGTCACCTAAGGCACCAAGGTGCAATAATCTCCTTTGAGGTTTATAAATCCTTCCATAATTTTCCTTCTCATTTGATCTTGTTAATGAGACATCATAACCCAAACACATTACATAGTCTTCTTTACACGCACGCAACACAACACAATTGTTAAGTATCCTTATTACAAGAAAGACTATTGCACCAAGTATAATCCAAATTGTCTCTCTCCAAATGAAGTATTTATTCATCCAACTAGAGGACTTTAACAACATCCGTAAATCCTTAGTCCTTCCTTTAATCTCATAGCCTCAATTATCCATATAATTTCAAATTTTAATCTCATTCCCTCAACTCATTCATCAACAACAACACATCACACTTGACCAAGTCTCAAACTAACTGTGATATAACCAATCATGTCCAAAAATACTTTAGTTTCCTTAACTGATTCAGAGCCACTTAATGTAGAACTACATCTACTTAGAATGGATACACAGTTACCACCACCCAAAATAGAATACTCAATAAACGGACCTCCTCAAACTATAATTTACACCTTAACAACTTAACAAAAAGTTGCCTCCCTTTCGACACTAGAATACAAATTGCAACGTCCAACATGTCCATATTCTGACTTGGATTAAATCAGGATAACCTTAATATATACCGTAATAAATTGATCCAAATATTCATAATGCCTATACCAAGTTCTAAAATATTTCCTCTAACTATCCTCATCCTTCACCCAAATCTGAAGGTAACTCAAACTCAATTCGATTAAAATGAAGGCATACTTTCCTACCCATTGATCCATCGAGTCATCAATCGTTTGAAGTGGATGTTTAATTTTAATCATTACAATAATTAATTGTCTATAGTCAACACATGACCTCGTACTACCATTATTTTTCTTTAGTAACAACACCGAAGCTCCCAAGTGATACACTCGTCCTTACAAACCTATTATCCACACATATCCTAATAGCTTCTTCAGTTCTCCCAACTTCGATGCTGACATCCTGTATGTGCCATAGGAACAAGTCTGGTATTAAGAACGAGATCAATAGCAAACTCCATCTCTCATATAACATCACCACGTGACAAATAAATTAATTTCAGGTGCTGGAACCATTTTTAAAACAAAGTTAATTATGTTAGCTTTCTAATGCTTTGAATAGAACTCGAATCGAACGTCCGGAACTCAAGTTATGAATTTTTCAAAGAATTACAAAAATGAAGTCAACTCAGTGGTGGCAAGTTACCCTAATAGTGGTAACCGATTACACCCCTCAAAATAGCCAATTCACCCTACTGTTTAATGGCGTATCGAGGTACCCATATATTCATAATCGGTTACATGCATTGCAAAAGCACGTTTCTGCTTCTTCTCGACGGGAAGATCACTTTTCTTATCAACACAAAACATCATTCCTCTTATAACTCAAAAGACACATCACTTTGTCAATACTTCAGTTTTCAGAACATCAAAATTCCAATTATTTTCACAAGATTAGTAATATCTTTAAGTTCTGACTTTGATTCGTGATTCAGAAACACTGAACTACATCAATGACATTCAACAATAAATTATATGATTCTTACACAAACTTTACAGCAACTCATAACCCCATCACCATTCAAAATGTCAACATCACACACAATGATAACTCAACATTGACAACTTCACAATCAACATGCGGTGCTGAAAACATTGCAACCATATGCGTTTCATTTTCTAAGAATTATCCTACTTACTTAACAGATATCTTCTGGCATAAAAATATGCATCGAATCATCAAAGAAATTCGTAATCACTTGGTTTAACCTCAAACAGTTCATCCCAAGGATAACCTCAGTTACTCCAACATGTCGCCCTATCGACCAATCGCAATCATTTCCAGAAAAAACATCAAGACTAACACTCACTGGCACATCATTAGTCATAACATCACCCTCCACTTCTAGAGATGTGAATAACACGTGTACCTGATAATTCCCTCTCAAGGACACTTTGACCTGATCTTCAGATGTAAATCTTGAATCCATACTTCCTCTGAATTCAGGAAATAACATGGTTTCACCAACATTTACACTTTTGCAAATCACGGTACACTAAACCAACTGTTCACACTTGCAAACAAGTGATTAGTAAAGAAATAAAGCACCCACAATGTTTCACACACATGTCGTGTACTAAGGAAAAACACATCAATAATATTCAACTCTTATACTACACTGACTCGACAACTTGGTCGGACGAAACAACCTACTTTGATATCAATTGAAACACCCTAAATTCCCCCGCGATTAATAATAAAATCAGAGCAATCTTTTTTCCTTCAAAATACATTTAGGATGCTACACTTTCTCAAAATAATCATTAATTGCTCAAAATAATAAAAGGGATTCATAACACCTTTCGAATAAACACAATTACCATAGTCTTAAAAATTAACTTTATTAAGCAGAGGAAATTAATTCAGGTTCATTATCAAAACAACTTCAATCCAATACGAATCAAAAATCAATTATCCATGAGTTTAAAATACTCCCAACGAATCACCAAAACAAAGCAAAATATAATAATTCTTTATCCCCCAACCCGGTGTTACGTATCAGAGAACAACTTTGACTCTAAAATAAGATTGAAGAGTAACCTCTTCAAACTCCACTACCACGAAATACTCCTGACTATCTGCATGTTACCCATGTTGAGGAAACGTTCAAACAGAAGGGGTGAGATATCTCAACATTATAAAGAAAAGTATAATTATAAGTATACAAAAATATATCATGCATAATTATTATATCCACATCTCACACCTTCACGTCATAAGCAAAAATTAATAAGCATATACAACCACACACAACATATTTATGCTAACAACAAGGCATGCAATGAGACACAACACTAAGTTTATGCATATGGTACCAATATCACTTTTGAATGCATTCCATATAGGACCGGAGCCACCAACATTGTGAATAATTTGGTTCACTTTGCTACCGATCCACCTCATCTAGGATCAGAGCCAACAACAACAATGTGAATAATTATATGCACATCACTCCCTATCCATGCAATCTAGGATTAAAGCCAACAACAACAACAAGACTAAAGTCCTCAACATGAAATGCATGTGACACGACCATGCAACACAACGCCAGATTGATATCACCTTCCATCAATGCAACTTACCATTATAGGCCATATGTTGTCCTTTACATGCAACAATATACCACATCACATACAACAAATCTTCATAATTGCATTAACACGTATAATGAGAAATTCACACACAAAGGCATAACTTCATCAAATAATTACCCAATATCCTTGAATATATTTTTATAGAAAATAAAATGTTTTCAGCTTCCCGTATCTTTAAATGTAGCGTCAAATAGACAACAGAGTCAAAAGATACGAATTTTTCAAGTTTTAAAAGTTCGGTCAGCTTTAGTGGCAACCGTTTACAATAGGGCCAGTAACCGATTACACCCTTGTAACTCAAAATACTACGCTTTTGTCTAGTTGGGTAATCTATGACATCTATGCCAGTATCCAATTACGCCTTCTTGTTTTTTCCTTCCTCGCCCAAAATTGTACAGGGTAACTGTGATACGGTGGGAGAACTGACTTGAGGTTTTGTGGTTGTGTTCTCAATTGTTCGGTTTAGCAAGAGTCTCCACCGAAGTTTTATTTTATCCAAATAAAAGGTCAAAAAGCACAGGAAAGACCTTTGAGATGTTTTCTCGGGTTCGGGGGGTAGATTATGAAAACGGAAGGTGCTAGCACCCTTTTCATCCATGATTTTCCATGGGCTCTTAGTTACTTGTTTTAGATCACTTGCTTTGCTTTTTCAATTGTTTGAAATGGTGCTTTGTGTGTGTGGTTTTGAAAAATACTTTGAAAAAGATGCCTTGTCTAGGCAACCTTTGTAATGACTCTTGTTTGAATATATACAAAGGTGTATGTCTTTTTGAAAAGATATTTCAATGTTTTGAAAATTTGATTTTGAAATTGTATCGTGAGGTGTGTTTGAAAGTAGAAAGGATGTTTTGCAAGCTTTCGATCAAGTAACTAAGAGTTATCTACCCTATTTTACTCAAAAGATCTTTCTTATGTTTTTAACCCTTTTGATAGTGTTATTTCACCATTGTATTCGGTGAACAACCTTGTGTTAGGATGTTAAATGGGACATGCGCGGGTCATCGTATACAATCATTAAAAGCAACTTGTGAGACGCTCTAGCAATTTTTTAAGGGACGAGATTGTTTTATCGAAGGCAACATCGAGGGTCATCGAGGGATTATGATCTTTGTTTATCAAAGGGGCATTTGCTAGAGTGTCTCATACTCGAGGGACATGATTGCATTTTCCGAAGCAACAAGCGAGGTTACCCTAGAGGTGCAAGTGTGAATTATATATTGATTTTCATGCATTTATTCTGTATTAGGTTATCTAACGATTGATTTTAGATCTTCGAATACAAACCCTAATTACTATACAGTATATTGAAAGCAATAAATTGCGGGAATTTAAAGTCTAAGTTATTACAAAAAGGTATCCGGGGATGGGGGTACAATTATTTACAAATGGGGATGAGTCTCATAAGAATAATAATGTCCAAATATGTGTTACAACCAAATTGAACTGTCGCAATTCAATGTAAAAATTATAATGAATTATGAAATGAAAAAAATCAAAGAACTATGAGATGCATATATTCATTTACAAATAAAAATCTATTCTAAAAGAAAGATTAAAAATTATATTATTATTTGCATGGGTTTTATTAATTATGAAATGAAAGAGTTTTAAAAGAAAAATTTACTTAAATTAATGTTTCTATTGTATTTTTTTATTAATCAATAAAAAGGGTTAAAGAAAACCAAAATTAATTAAATCAAACTAACTATTCCTTTTTTTAGTATTTTAATTATGTTAAACAAGATTAATAAAGAAATAATAAAATTAACTTAAAAGAAAGTAAAACAAAATTTAATTAGTATTTGTATTAACTAAAAGAAAGAAAACAAATTAATTAAGATTAAATAGTAAAATAAAGTTTTCTAATTTAATGAAAAGAAAATAAGGAGAATGGGCCAAAAGGGGAGTTGGGCCCAAGATAAGGAAAGAAGGCAGAGAGGACAAAAAAGGAGGGGGTTTCGTTGGTAACAAAAAAATGGGCTTAAGGCAAAGGCGTGGGGCGACCCGAACGAAAGCTTGTACAATGTTTTTTGTTTTAGGGGTTCGTTTCACTTTGGCAGATTAGGGTTTATGTGTTTGGCTATAGCGGCGCCGTTTCTCTCATCTCTTCTATGTTTCATCTTTCTCAGACAAGGCGTTGATTCCTCCTTTGCCCTAACTACCGGAGCACCACCCCACTTCTCTCTATCTCCTTACAGTTATCCTACGTTTGACTAAATGGTACAGTTTTCTTTTTAGGGTTTTTACAGTTTCAATGTTCGTTTATTGATTTTTCTTGAATGTTACTTCATTTTAATCCTTTGATGTTTATGTGTGAGATGCAGCGAAAGTTTGAGGAAAAGAAATTGTACCTTAGCGTTTTTCTGGGCAGAAAATGGAGGGAGAGAGATGTGATGAAGCGGAGGCGCTCCTTGGGGGCTAAGGGCGGAGGAAGATGATGGCTACGCTTTGGCTTCTGGTATCTTTGTCTTCCTCCTTGATTTGTTGGTTGTTGATGCTGATGATGTATTTTCTGAAACTTTGCACCTCTTCCTTTCTCCTTGTTTTGATGTTGATGATGATCTTGATTCTGAAAAACCTGTTGATTCTTGACTCTGAAACAATGTTTTGCTTCTGATTGTGTTGATGATGAGTTTGATTTCTGAAACTTATGTTGTTTTTGAATATGATTTTTTTTTAAACTGATTTGGGCTTTTGAATGTATCGATGATGAATATGATTTTGAGACTATGTTTTCTCTTGATTGTTGTTGATGGTAAATGTGATTGTTGGTTGATGATGAAGTTTTCTATAAACTTCTGAAACCTTGCTTGTAGATTTGATTTTGTTAATGTTTGATTTGCAGTTTTGGACTGCATGTTTTATTTGTAGTTTGTTTGTTTTGCAGTTGAAACTACAGGTTTCTGGAAGCTAACAGTTTGGAAGGGTTTGGCAGGTTTTGGCCATTTGATGAGCTTGTTAAGCTTGTTGTTTTTGGGCAAGCTTGCAGGTTTGTAGTTTTGCAAGCAGGTTTGTGGTTTTTTTTGCAAACATGTTTGCAGTGTTGTTATTATGCAGGTTGGGGACTGCAGGCTCTAATGTTCTCCTCCTCTTTAGACTGTTATACAATCTCTTCTCTTTATATCTTTTTGTTTTTTGTCTTTGATAACAGCCTGCCCTAGCCAAACTGCAAACTTTTTCACTAGGTCCTCTCTCTCTAAGCACCTTTTGCTTATTATATTGTAATTTCTGAAAAGTTTGCCTAGGAAAATGATGATGGCTTTGACAAGTCTCTTTGTCTTGTATTTGGTTTATCTCCCTGCCGCATTTTCTGTACTGTGTACTTTCTGCATTGAGAGTTTGCATACTTCCTGCATTGTGTACTTTGTTGATTTTCCTAGTTGCTATGCTTCTTGACTTGTTTTGCAACTTAGTTTGGATTTGCCATGTTTAGTTAGCTTTGCTGACTTGCTTATGTTTTGCAACTCAGTTTGATATTCAGTTTTGGCATAGTTTTGCTGCGCTTTGGTTTGCCTTGCAACAAGCCTATGTTTTTGCATTTGAACCAATTGTATGCTTGCTATTTATATCTTTTATTTTTCTCTCTGTGAATCGAGAAGAGCGATCTTCTTGTGATTTGCAGAGAGGAAAATAAAATATGATGAACATAGCATTCTGATTCCGGCCAGAAAACTTTAATGGTGATTTCTTTCTTTTTCTATTCGAAAATCTTCTTTAATTAATTGTGTTGATTTCTTTTCTTTCTTCTTTTTCAGGTGAATGCATCTTGGACAATAGAGGAAGCAGAGGAAGCAAAAATTCCTTGAGCATGGGAGCATTGGAGCTTAGGAGATTAGATTTATTTTTTCATTTATTATAAACAAATATTATCTTAAATACCATAAGTTGTAAACTTACAATATTCAAAATAAATTTTGTAACAACATTTGAAATGAATAAAAGTATTTATCCAAAAGAATGTTTCTACTGTCAAATATCTTTCAATTCTTCCTCTTCACTTTTAAGATTCCTGATTAAAAACAACTGAAATCGCATTCCAGCATTTTTAATGCAGATAACTTAAAATCCAAGTAACCTCTAAAAACTCTACAATCTCATAACTTGCGACAGCATTCCAATCAACATACGCACTGTATAATAAACAAATAAGCATTCTATTAACCGGAAAACCTTTTATTCTATTAACAAGCAGATGTCTTGATATTCCAAATAACAATCTCAGCTCTTGTTTCAGATAATCAGGCTTTTGAGAATAATCAGTAAATCTTTCAGCAAACTTTGAAAAAGTGCGAAAACAATGTAACAGTGAACTGAATTTCTGTGGATTCAATTTCTTCTGAGAGATGCGAGAGAGAAAAAACCCTAATTCTTGATTTGTTGCCAAAGAAAGGTCTGTTTGATCAATTCCTGAGCCAATCTCAAAAATCAGAGAAAACCCTGGGGTTGTGATTTCTTGTGAAAAAGGGAGGGCAACTTTTGGGGTACAACAGTTGCCCCTGTTCAATCTTCTTAAACCTGAAGAGTCAGATTGGCGAGTTCGTCGTTCGCGACTCGAAGGTAAAATATGATTGGACACTAGAGTGCCCCTAAATTTGCACTCATCAAAGCATAGTTGAGGGAATGGGCTTAAAGATTCCATTTGGGGATGTGACAGAATCTTGTCAGAGATGGGCTTAAAAGATGCCATCCAAGAATATTTTTTGAACTGTATGTTGTAGGTGAGTATCAGAAAGGTATCCGTGTTTGGGATGTCTCTGAGCTGGGGGTCTGAATAAGCAATAGATTAGCATCCGTGTTGGGAAGCATCCGTAAACTATTTTCAGAAGTCCTTGAAGTTTGATGCTTGCTAAACTTATCCTGTGGCGGGTAAAATATTAGCTGAAATGCAAAGTTATGTTGCATGAAATGTATGATTCAATATATGTGTTATATCAATGCTTATGATCATATGAATGCAATGAATGCGCATGTAAGCTGGTTAGACATCTAGTTGAGGAAGATAAATCCTGGATAGCTGGAGATAATAAAATCTTTGACCGCTGTCGGGGAAAATAAATTCTTGACTGCTGTTGGGGATTGAAAACCCTTTGACCATTTGAGAATGAGAAGCCCTGGGGCCACTGTTGAAGAGTATGTGTATCTTCAAGCTTTTTGACAATCTCTATGGGGAGAAGTTATACTTCTTGGGGAAAGTCAGGAGTTCAGGTTCTATGCCAATCTACTGGGGATTCCTGTTTTAAGGATAACTTCGCCGGGGGAAATCTGAAAACTCTGTTGAGAATTGAGAATGAGAATCTTTATTCTTCTAGGGGAATTTGTACTGAGGGGCCAAGAACGAGAATCTTTAATCTGCAGGGGATGACAAATTCTGACAAATTCAAAGCTGAGAGTAAAGAAACCTCTGGAGAATCAAGGATGAGAATCTTGATTTTGTTGGGGAGTAAGAACTCTGTGGGAAATGGCCATATTGTTGCGGAGTGACTATCCTGCTGGAGAAGCTTATTCCTGTTTGGAAGAAGTTCAAAAATTAAGTCGTATGCCACTTTGAGAATGAGAATTTTGATTCTGTCGGGAATGTCAAGAATTCAGGTTATACGCCACTTTGAGAATGAGAATCTTCATTCTGTCGGAAATATCAGGAACTCGAGTAATATGCCACCTTGAGAATGAGAACCTTCATTCTGTCGGGAATATTAGTAATTCAGGTAATATACCACTTTGAGAATGATAATCTTCATTTTGTTGGGAATATCAGGTTATATGCTACTTTGAGAATGAGAATCTTCATTCCGTCGGGAATATAAGGAGGTTGGGTGTATGCCAATCTACTGGGGAAGAAAAAAATGAGAATCTTCATTCAGGCGTTTGGGTCAGAAGGTTTGGAGTATGCCAATCTTCTGAGGTTTTGAGAATGAGAATCTTCATTCTGTTGATGGTATCAGGAGCTTTGGAATATACCAATCTTCTGAGGTTTTAAGGATGAGAATCTTCATTCTGTTAACGGTATCAGGAGCTTGGGAGTATACCAATCTGAGGTTTTAAGGATGAGAATCTTCATTCTGTTAACAGTATCAGGAGCTTGGGAGTATACCAATCTTATGAGGTTTTAAGGATGAGAATCTTCATTCTGTTAACGGTATCAGGAGCTTGGGAGTATACCAATCTTCTAAGGTTTTAAGGATGAGAATCTTCATTCTGTTAACGGTATCAGGAGCTTGGGAGTATACCAATCTTATGAGGTTTTAAGGATGAGAATCTTCATTCTGTTAACGGTATCAGGAGCTTGGGAGTATACCAATCTTCTGAGGTTTTAAGGATGAGAATCTTCATTCTGTTAACGGTATCAGGAGCTTGGGATTATACCAATCTTGTGAGCTTTTAAGGATGAGAATCTTCATTCTGTTAACGGTATTAGGAGCTTGGGAGTATACCAATCTTCTGAGGTTTTAAGGATGAGAATCTTCATTCTGTTAACGGTATCAGGAGCTTGGGAGTATACCAATCTTCTGAGGTTTTAAGGATGAGAATCTTCATTCTGTTAAAGGTATCAGGAGCTTGAGAGTATACCAATCTTCTGAGGTTTTAAGGATGAGAATCTTCATTCTGTTAACGGTATCAGGATCTTGGGAGTATACCAATCTTCTGAGGTTTTAAGGATGAGAATCTTCATTCTGTTAACGGTATCAGGAGCTTGGGATTATACCAATCTTCTGAGGTTTTAAGGATAAGAATCTTCATTATGTTAATGGTATCAGGAGCTTGGGAGTATACCAATCTTCTGAGGTTTTAAGGATTAGAATCTTCATTCTGTTAACGGTATCAGGAGCTTGGGAGTATACCAATCTTCTTAGGTTTTAAGGATGAGAATCTTCATTCTGTTAAGGGTATTAGGAGCTTGAGATTATACCAATCTTCTGAGGTTTTAAGGATGAGAATCTTCATTCTTGAGAGAAACTGAATTTTAGGAGCTCCATTTGTCCATTATTCTGCTGGTGGGTTGTTTCTGTTGAGATTTAGGCACTCGTCCGTAATTCAACTGAAGTAAAAACTTTATCGCTTGAATTTGATTGTACCTTTCCTGAAAAGTAAAGGTTAGTGGCATACATCAAACAATGATGTTCTCAAAATAAATGAGATTGCGTTGCATGATATCCTGATGCACGGAGGTGTAATATTTTTCAAGACATCCTTTCGCTGGGGAAAATAAATCCCGAGTTGGTGAAGGAGAAAAGAGTTGGATTCTTCATCTCTAATAGTGAAGAAAATCAGGATAAATTGCTGAGAGATTTATCTGAAATATCAAAAACCCGGAATATCTTCTGCTAGCATAAGAATCAGGGAGATCGTAGTGTTGATCTGACTAAAACAGAGAGGGTCTTGGGTTAAATTTGATTCAACCGGATGATGGAGGAATTTTGACGATTGTAACTCCAACAAGCGATGAAGGAATCTTCGATGGCCGTAACTTCCAACAGGTGATGAAGGAATCTTTACCTGCTGATCAATCTGTGTATGTTATGAATGTTGTTGAAATGTAATTTTGTTTTGGAGAATAAATCCTTGACAAGTGTTGGGGAAATAAACCCATGACTGTTGGTCTGCTAGAGAGGTGATGAACTTCTCGAGGACGCTTGAATTCCTCTTTAGAAGGACTTTGGAGAAATTCGTCATTGCCCCTAGTATCAGATGTTTGTGACACTACCAGGAATCTTGGATTATACGTAACCCTTTGATGAGATTGACGTTTAATGCCCCAAGTGATGGTGACAGAGACTTGCCCCAGGTTTATCTGCAATTGAGAGATTTCTTGAAATCTTGACTGGACTGCCCTAGGTCTACTGGGCTTTGAAAGATTTGTTGAAATCTTGACTGGACTGCCCCGGGTTTACTGGACAATACCAAACCAAGTCCCCTTTTGTTGATAGGAGATTTTTGCAACGGGAGTATCATCCCACTTGAAGTGATTTTGTTCACTGAGAGAGTTTTCGTTCATTCGAACATCCACTGTGTGAATTTCTTCGCTGTCAAACAAATAACCATGTGCAAACAACGATATTCAAATAATACAAAGTTCATGCTTGTCTTGAAATTTTGAAAAATGAGTTTTTTAGCAGAAAACTTTTTTATAAGAGAAACTCAGCTCAAGATTTAGAGCAAAGCCTTACAGGAGTCAGGATACCTTTTGGTAACAGTATGCTTTCGAACTAACCCATGCTTCAATTAGTACTTTTGAAGGGTTGTAACGTGGCTTGTTCATGGTAAAGGATAAAGGCTCAAAGTATATTTGTACCCACCCGCTCTTCGTGATGTTATTCAATCTTAAACTCAGTTAGTTACGCACTTGAACTCTATCCGAGTTTGGAACGACGTTTTTGGTGATGGTCCACACAAGTTGAATTTTATGGGAAGGCAATCATCATTTTTTTTGCAAAATTTTTCATGTTGTTGAGGATTTTGTAATGACCTCGTTCTTTTTTTTTGTTATCCCTAATTTTTACCTGACTGTTCCTGTTTTTAAGATTACAGTCAATGAGATGCCCCGGCTTTCTTAAGCCTCCTTTGTAGGTTTTGACTCAGTGGGCTTTTCTTTTTTTTGAGAGATAATGACTGCCTATGAGATAAGGAACCATCACTGTCTTTTGATTCCCAAGGAATGTTTTTGACGTCATTCGTTGTATTACGAATTGAGAGTTTGTGACTTCAATGCGCATCTTTTGAATTATATGAGAGACTACCCTGCCCCAGGTTTGATTAAAGGTTTCAATTTGTGTTAAAAACGGAAACCTTCTACTTCTTTGGCTCAAAAGGGTTGACTAGGGATTATCTTCCTTATAACTCCAGTGTTTAGGGTTTGAAAGAAATGCATGTACATCGTCAGCAAGGTCTGTTCAAAAGCATACTGTATGAGATTATGGCATTGTTTCGTCATCCTCCCTCTAAAGACTTGTAACTTTTAGCAAGAGTTAAATATCATAAAGAAAGTAGGAAGCATAATTCAAGAATAGTGGAAACGAATGGATAAATTCAAGATAAACATATGCAATGCATTAATGAAACAGAGTTTGACATTAACAGATAATTGTTTGAATAACAAAAGAAATTACAACTTGAAAATTCAAATGAAACAAAAGTCTCTTAGTTTGAACTTGTCATTTCAGGTGGAGAACCCTCAGCGGAAGATTTTCATCTCGCCATCCGGCATGAATTTCAACACTCCTTTGTCAATCAAATCTTGGATTTTGTTTTTCAAAGCCCAACAGTCGCCGGTGTCATGTCCAGGACTATAGGAGTGGTATACACAAAATGCGTCGGGGTGATAGCCAGGAGCAGAGGTATTGGGATTCCGGAGAGGATCCTTTAAAGCAATCAGATTGACCTCTAACAAACGTTTCAGTATTAGAGATGATGGTATGTCAGTCTCAGTGAAATGTCTTCCAAATGCATTTTTGTTACGCCGATTACCCCGTTGACGCTGGCGAGGTTGTTGCTGGTCTTGTAACCCTGAAGCAAGCTGGGGAGCCTTTCCCTTGTCTTCTTGTCTCACAGGAGGCTGAATGGTGACTTGATCTTCATCCCTAGTTGTTTGCCCCACTTGGTTATCTTGAAGTAGTTTGTTGATGAGGACCCTGAGCTCCTCTTGTCTTTGAGCCAGGTCTTGAATGAGAGCCATCTGGCCCACCAGTTGTCCCATCATCTGGATCTTCATTGTTGCCAACTCAATCTGTAGTCCTTCCAATTGATCATTCCCGATGCCCCCTGGATTTCCTAGGACCATGCCCCTTGTGAGGAGAGCTTTCACCTCTTCCTGCCCCTGGGACAAGTTCAAGAACATTTCTTGAAGTTGAGTGTTCTGAGCCTGGATATCTTCGATAGTCCTCTCTAGAGCCATCACTGCTGAAATAAACAGTAGGAGAATAAGGAAACCCGAAAGGGAAAACTTGTCATGATATAATGCATGATATGTGGATGCATGTTTTCAAGGATCTCGCGGGGTAAACACAAGAAAATGTTAGAGATTGAACTTCGATCAACATCTTTGATTGGAGAACTTTTGTATTGGTGGATGTCTTTTCCACGAGAATCAAGCTCACCATGTCAAGTGGGTCATAGCCCTTGATTCAAGTTGTTGCACTTGATCTTTGAAGGCGTTTGTTTAGAGGAAAATAAATCCTCTTGCCCTTTAGTAGACGTCTGGTTCAACGTGACCCTGCATTAAAGACCCTCGAGATCCTTGAAATGGTTATTGAAAATGCTATGGTATGATTTTATGATGTCATGTACATGTATACAAAAGTAAGCAAGTTTATATACAGGTAATCATATTCACACAAAGCAGACAAGTCCTTAGGTTTAGGCTTGCATGGGGTTTGTAGGTAAGTACCCTCTTGAAGTTAGTTGGCTCAACCTGTCCTAGAAATAGTAATCGGGTTCTAAGGAGCTCAATATCACTGGATTATTTTCTGTGTTCATTGTTTTGGTTTAGCCACTTAAATGGCGACCAAAATATTCCAAGAAAACAATCCTCAATGAGTGTAGTATCGAGTATCTACCAACTTCGGACTGCACCAAAGCCGGTCATCTCACTACCCCTAAGAAAAGGCCAAGATGGTCAAGTAAGATTCTAAGAGTTCATTAGTGCTTCATGACATCACTCAGCGGTCCTGTATTCTCTTTGATTGACTCAAAGGCTATCGGTACCCACAAATATGTCGTATTAACGTAGACACTGCTTCAACCATGTCGGTATACCCCACACAGTTCCCTCACAGTTTATTGCTACTTACCTAAAAGGTGTCCCCAAATTCGGGTGTAGAATTTAAAACAAACCCAAGCAAGGAACCAAAAAGTAAAGCAATCAAAGTAATCAAAGTAAGCATGTAAAGGTGATCTTAAAACCCTAAGGTAACCCCACTTTTAGAACTGATCCCCAGCAGAGTCGCCAGTTCTGTGATACGGTGGGAGAATTGACTTGAGGTTTTGCGTTTATGTTCGCAATTGTTCGGTTTAGCAATAGTCGCCACCGACTTTTTATTTTATCCACGGGAAAGCTCAAAAAGCACAGGAAAGACCTTTGAGATGTTTTCTCGGGTTCGGGGGGTAGATTATGAAAAGGGAAGGTGCTAGCACCCTTTTCATCCATGGTTTTCCATGGACTCTTAGTTACTTGTTTTAGATCACTTGTTTTGCTTTTTCAATTGTTTGAAATGGTGCTTTGTGTGTGTGGTTTTGAAAAATGCTTTGAAAAAGAGGCCTTGTCTAGGAAACCTTTGTAATGACTCTTGTTTAAATATATACAAAGGTGTATGTCTTTTTGAAAAGATATTTCAATGTTTTGAAAATTTGATTTTGAAATTGTGTCGTGAGGTGTGTTTGAAAGTAGCAAGGATGTTTTGCAAGCTTTCGATTAAGTCACTAAGAGTTATCTACCCTATTTTACTCAAAAGATCTTTCTTATGTTTTTAACCCTTTTGACAGTGTTATTTCACCATTGTATTTGGTGAACAACCTTGTTTTAGGATGTTAAACGGGACAGGCTCGGGTCATCGTATACAATCATTGAAAGCAACTTGTGAGACGCTCTAGCAATTTTGTAAGGGACGAGATCGTTTTATCGAAGGCAACATCTAGGGTCATCGAGGGACTACAATATTTGTTTATCGAAGGGGCATTTGCTAGAGTGTCTCATACTCGAGGGACGTGATTGCATTTTCCGAAGCAACATGCTAGGTTACCCTAGAGGTGCAAGTGTGAATTATGTGTTGATTTTCATGCATTTATTTTTGTATTAGGTTATCTAGCGATTGATTTTAGATCTTCGCATACAAGCCCTAATTACTTTACAGTATATTGAAAGCAATAAATTGCAGGAATTTAAAGTCTAAGTTATTACAAAAAGGTATCCGAGGATGGGGGTACAATTATTTACAAATGGGGATGAGTCTCATAAGAATAATAATATCCAAATATGTGTTACAACCAAATCGAACTGTCGCAATTCAATGTAAAAATTATAACGAATTATGAAATGAGAAAAATCAAAGAACTATGAGATGCATATATTCATTTACAAATAAAAATCTATTCTAAAAGAAAGATTAAAAATTATATTATTATTTGCATGGGTTTTATTAATTATGAAGAGAAAGAGTTTTAAAAGAAAAATTTACTTAAATTAATGTTTCTATTGTATTTTTTTATTAATCAATAAAAAGGGTTAAAGAAAACCAAAATTAATTAAATCAAACTAACTATTCCTTTTTTTGGTATTTAAATTATGTTAAACAAGATTAATAAATAAATAATAAAATTAACTTAAAAGAAAGTAAAACAAAATTTAATTAGTATTTTTATTAACTAAAAGAAAGAAAACAAATTAATTAAGATTAAATAGTAAAATAAAGTTTGCTAATTTAATGAAAAGAAAATAAGGAGAATGGGCCAAAATGGGAGTTGGGCCCAAGATAAGGAAAGAAGGCAGAGAGGACAAGAAATGAGGGGGTTTCGTTGGTAACAAAAAAATGGGCTTACGGAAAAGGCGTGGGGCGGCCCAAACGAAAGCTTGTACAATGTTTTTTGTTTTAGGGGTTCGTTTAACTTTGGCAGATTAGGGTTTATGTGTTTGGCTATAGTGGCGCCGTTTCTCTCATCTCTTCTCCGTTTCATCTTTCTCAGACAAGGCGTTGATTCCTCCTTTTCCCTAACTACCGGAGCGCCATCCCATTTCTCTCTATCTCCTTACATCTATCATACGTTTGACTAAACGATACGGTTTACTTTTTAGGGTTTTTACAGTTTCAATGTTCATTTATTGATTTTGCTTGCATGTTACTTCATTTTAATCCTTTGATGTTTATGTGTGAGATGCAGCGAAAGTTTAAGGAAAAGAAATTATACCTTGGCATTTTTCTGGGCAGAAAATGGAGGGAGAGAGATGTGATGAGACGGAGGCGCTCCTTGGGGGCTAAGGGAGGAGGAAGATGATGGCTACGCTTTGGCTTCTGGTATCTTTGTCTTCCTCCTTGATTTGTTGGTTATTGATGATGATGATGTATTTTCTGAAACTTTGCACCTCTTCCTTTCTCCTTGTTTTGATGTTAATGGTGATCTTGATTCTGAAAAACCTGTTGATTCTTGACTCTGAAACAATGTTTTGCTTATGATTGTATTGATGATGAGTTTGATTTCTGAAACTTATGTTGTTTTTGAATATGATGTTTTTTTTAAACTGATTTGGGCTTTTGAATGTATCGATGATGAATATGATTCTGAGACTATGTTTGCTCTTGATTGCTGTTGATGGTGAATGTGATTGTTGGTTGATGATGAAGTTTGCTATAAACTTCTGAAACCTTGCTTGTTGATTTGATTTTGTTAATGTTTGATTTGCAGTTTTGGACTGCAGGTTTTATTTGTAGTTTGTTTGTTTTGCAGTTGAAACTGCAGTTTTCTGGAAGATAACAGTTTGGAAGGGTTTGGCAGGTTTTGGCCATTTGATGAGCTTGTTGAGCTTGTTGTTTTTGGGCAAGCTTGCAGGTTTGTAGTTTTGCAAGCAGGTTTGTGGTTTTTTTTTGCAAACAGGTTTGCAGTGTTGTTGTTATGCAGGTTGGGGACTGTAGGCTTTAATGTTCTCCTCCTCTTTAGACTATTATACAGTCTCTTCTCTTTATATCTTTTTGTTTTTTGTATTTGATAACAGCCTGCCCTAGCCAAACTACAAACTTTTTCACTAGGTCCTCTCTTTCTCTCTCTCTCTCTCTCTCTCTCTCTAAGCACCTTTTGCTTATTATATTGTAATTTCTGAAAAGTTTTCCTAGTAAAATGATGATGGCTTTGACAAGTCTCTTTGGCTTGTAATTTGGTTTATCTCCCTGCTGCATTTTCTTTACTGTATACTTTCTGCATTGACAGTTTTCATACTTCCTGCATTGTGTACTTTGTTGCTTTTGCTAGTTTTTATGCTTGGTAACTTGTTTTGCAACTTAGTTTGGATTTTCCATGTTTAGTTAGCTTTGCTGACTTGCTTATGTTTTGCAACTCAGTTTGATATTCATATTTGGCATAGTTTTGCTGCGCTTTAATTTGCCTTGCAACTTGCCTATGTTTTTGCATTTGAACCAATTGTATGCTTGCAATTTATATCTTTTATTTTTCTCTCTGTGAACCGAGAAGAGCGATCTTCTTGTGATTTGCAGAGAGGAAAATAAAATATGATGAACATAGCATTCTGATTTCGGTTGGCAAACTTTAATGATGATTTCTTTCTTTTTCTATTTGAAAATCTTCTTCAATTACCTGTGTTGATTTCTTTTCTTTCTTCTTTTTCAGGTGAATGCATCTTGGACAATAGAGGAAGCAGAGGAAGCAAAAATTCCTTGAGCATGGGAGCATTGGACCTTAGGAGATTAAATTTATTTTTTCATTTATTGTAAACAAATATTATCTTAAATACCATAAGTTGTAAACTTACAATATTCAAAATAAATTTTGTAACAACATTTGAAATGAATAAAAGTCTTTATCCAAAAGAATGTTTCTACTGTCAAATATCTTTCAATTCTTCCTCTTCACTTTTAAGATTCCTGATTAAAAACAACTGAAATTGCATTCCAGCATTTTTAATGCAGATAACTTAAAATCCAAGTAACCTCTAAAACCTCTGCAATCTCATAACTTGCGAAAGCATTCCAATCAACATATGCATTGTATAATAAACAAACAAGCATTCTATTATCCGGCAAACTTTTCATTCTATTAACAAGCAGATGTCTTGATATTCCAAATAACAATCTCAACTCTTTTTTCCAGATAATCAGGCTTTGAGAACAATCAGTAAATCTTTCAGCAAACTTTGAAAAAGTGCGAAAACAATGTAACAGTGAACTGAATTTTTGTGGATTCAATTTCTTTTGAGAGATGCGAGAGAGAAAAAACCCTAATTCTTGATTTGTTGCCAAAGAAAGGTCTGTTTGATCAATTCCTGAGCCAATCTAAAAAATCAGAGAAAACCCTGGGGTTGTGATTTCTTGTGAAAAAGGAAGGGCAAATTTTGGGGTACAACAGTAATCGATTACTCCTGACGCAGAACTAAAAAATCTGCAATTCTTCAGAATAGAAATCCCATTGTTTCAAAACCCAAACATCCAATTTTTCAATCAAAATAGTGTTTTTTAATACTAAAAATTAATCATAAACAATACACATCATTCTAACTTTAATTTACATCATCAATTTCACCAATTACACACATAATTGCATCAAAAATTCATCAATGTAAACACCCCATAAGCAAAATAGTGAGAACTTAAGAATCAATTTCATGAACAAACACACACCAAATAACCACAACAATCAATATCCCCATATTTCTATCGTTATGTTTTCCATTAAAAAGTTGGAACCACGCATTTACCTTAATTATAAGGTTCCTCAAGCTTCAACAGTGGCTTCTCTCTTGCCCTAGTCTCTATTCTCAAAAGCACTCTTTCTTTGTTCTTTCACTTCTAGGATCGATAAACCAAAAACACTTTTCTATTCCTTTGTTTCGACTTATCTAACCCTTAGACCCCTAATATCATTATTCCTATTATGCCATTCCTTCCTCCTACTACTAAAATAATTATTTAATTATATAAACTATAATATTAATTCTAATATTATGATTTAAATAAAAATAATAAAATAACCATCTCTTTCCATCCTTATGTTTCTACACTTTTTGTCATACACCCCTTAATATATTAACTTATATAATTTCTAAGGTAACTATCTCCCATCAAAGGCATAACCACACAACAACATATTCACCAAGGCGTGAAAATGCACCATATCACATAATTATTTATTAAAAACAATCTAATGAAAATTGGGGTGTTACAAAAAACATACAAGAACTCATCAATACCCAGAGCGGTAATGATAATGGTATTTTGATTTCAAACTACGATGCAATTTTTTCTTATCCTCTTTGGTCTAAATATATTTATCTTTGTTTTCCACAACACCATCAACTAGATTTTTATGAACAAAAATAACATTTCTAATAGAATATTTTCGTATAAAGATTCTCGTATTCTCATTCCACAAGGCATAACTGTCATACCCCAAATTTGCCCTATTAATTTTAAATAAATTATTCTTTATTATGAACTAATGTTATCATAGTTTTATATATATAAAGTTTATATTATTGTTCATCATGGGATTTTAAATGAATATAGGGGGTGTATTATTTCGACCTAGGGCATCAAAAATTGATGGCCCATTTGGTTTATGCTCACAATATTAAAAGGGAAGTATATTGTTACAATATGGGGGTGTCGTATTTTGGGCCATCAAAATCTGATGGCCCATTAAGGATTGTTTCATATGCTTTAAGGAGGGGTGCATGTTTTTTTGAAATCAGTTAAGCCCATATCACCTTTTGAAAGCCCATTATTATTTTTTTACTCATTATTATTATTATTAGAAATAAATAATTTGTTGACTTTTGGGTCAAAATGAGAAGAAAAAACCCTAATTGCTCAGCCAGTGGCGCTGCTATTCTTCACTAAGATTACACGAGCCCAAAGCCCACAAACGTCCACTTTTAGATTTAAACAGAAGAAACACATATTTTATGAATCAAATCAACTAAAATTCACAATATCAATTACAAATAAAATTATATAAATTTATACATAATCAAATCTTTACTTGACAAATTATCCAAAAATTCTTACAAACAATATCAGATACAAAATCAATTTACAACAAATCAATTCCATAAACAAATCTTAATCTTCCTTGTTCCCAAAATCAATTATAGGAGTAACGACAATTAAAAATTAATTTCCTAATTTGAATCTAAAATCTAACTTTAAATAAACCTAAAAAAATTCTAAAAGGGGAGGAATTGAGACGAACAAGTTGACACAAGCAGAAAGAAGAAGAATATGAGTTTTAGGGCTTCAATATCTAAAACCCTAAAGTTCTTCGTCGGGCTTCCGTTACACTACCATCCACCATCGTACCTATCAAACACAACGAGAGGAGAAGGGGATTATAAGGAGAAGAGGAAAACCAGAAATAAAAATTATACGACCAAAATCACAACAAAGAGAGGTAAGCCCGAAAAACATAGCTCTTAGGGTTTGATTGCACGTTGATTGATGTTAACTATATGATTGGGGTTTAATTTTTGGTTTATGGGGTTTCTAGGGTTATCTTAGGGTTAGGGTTCTTAGGTTTGGGGTTAGGTTTCTTCCGGTTAGGGTTAGGGTTAGGGTTAGGGTTAGGGTTCATCGTTGTTGTGTGATATGGGTTTCAGTTTGATTAGGGTTCATCATGAACCCTTATGATTGTTAGGGTTCTACCTAGGGTTCATACCATTTTCTGGAACTTGCTGAATGTATGAAGTTTTCTGTTGAATTTGAATCGTAAAACTGGGGGAAAAGGGTGGTTTGTGGAAGCTTGGGGTGATGACCACCGACTGTGTAATTTCCAGCGCGACATAATTCTAGAGAGAAGGAAGATCCTCTCTCTCTACAAATAACAAAGAGAGTTTTATTTGTTTGGAATAGAGAGAGAGAAAGAGAATGGGCTCTCAGCCCAGTAATGTGTTTTTATAAACCTCGTTGATCCTGTGCTAGCACTACCACGCACCCTTATCATACACCTTTGCTATGCATCCTCTGATTACAAACCAACGCTCCATAAGTGCTCGAACATCATAACTTTGTGATCTCTTCCACACATTTCCTAACGGATCCCTTATTGTTTTGGGCTAAAGACCATGATATTCATGCCCCCTGTTTTTTTGTTTTTGCTATGTCAACGTAATTCTCACCCCCAACGCTTTTGGGCCTAGTTCAATATCTGAACTTGGGCCCCTTACTAAACCAGACCCCGCTTTTACTGTCATGTACAATTATTCAGCCCCTCCTGCGTTTGGGCCTGAATTTAATATCTGAATTCAAGGCCTTGCTTTCCACACCTCCTGATTTAAACAAAATACACCCCCTATGTTTTATTAATTATTTTATTTTATTTTTTATACTTTATTTTATTTTTTATTGTAATTAATATTTTTATATTTAATATATTTATAATTTTTAAAATATTAATTGTTATTAATAAAAATCAAATATTTTTTTATTGCATTAAAAATCAGTTTTCGTCATGCATTAAAAAGATTTTTATATATTAATATATTTAAAAATAACCTAACCAACACCAAATCTTTTTTTAATAACTTAATTAATTTAAAAACAATTTTCAAAAAGGATTATGAGGATGCTTTTAATCGACTGCGAACTTTGCCTAACAATTCCACTATTCACACATCCAAGCTTGGTTCAAGGGAACTCAAAATATCTTTTTAATCCATAAAAAACACCAACCAGTTGCGAACTACGAAATGTGACTCTGATTATTCATAAGAGGATACGTAGGGAAACGACTAAAATCATGGTGAGTTACCCTAATAAAAATTAAAACCCTATTTCCTAAGCCGTAATTTTAAAACCCTAGTATCCTTGTGAACATGGTAGATGAGATGTTCCTAACACCTTTCCTTCGTCTAAGAACGAGTCCAACAACTTAGAATCTCTGACCAAATTAGGGTTATCCTTTATATTCCCTTCCTAAAGATAAAAATTACGGGTGGCGACTCTATTTTTTAAATCAGTTACAACAGCTGGCCACTATGTTGGGGACTCAACCCTAGGGTTTATAAGCCTTCCTCTTAGGTTTAGGATTTTTGTTTTGTTTCCAATTTTTTTCTTTTATTTATATGCTTTCGTTTAGTATTTTGATTCATTTTTTATCATATTATATTTTATGTTGGGATTTTCATATTTATTTATTTTTAAAAAAATATATTTTTCAAAAACCCTTAGAAAGAACGTTGGTTTATTAGCCAAGGGGGTACATCAGCCATATGAGTTTATGTGAGGACTTCGCCTTGATTTGGTGGAATTCTGAAAAAGGAATACGTCTCAAGAGACATCCTATTGGGGGTAGCACTTTGGAATGAAACTTATGACTCTTTATATAACCCTTAAACCAAAATCTCATTGTGAGACCTTTCATGACCTAGAGGCAAAAGTTTCAGTCTGCAAAGAGGATCAACTTAAGGGAGGCCCTTGTGCCTTTCCCTCTAGTGTTATCCATGATATCCTTAAGGAAACCACCTAGGGTAGAATATACGTAGGCCAAAACTAGGAGCCTACCTTCTAAGGGCATCTTTCATGAAATCCCATCATTAAGCCACACAATCATTCATTCATACATCTTGCATTTCATATTCATTACCCTCCATTTATTTTTGTATATCTTATTCACAAGATAAAAAAATAATCAAAGGTTTCTGGTGAAGTGTCCTAAAAATGAATGCTATAGGGAAACAACTTATTCGTATTAATACCATCAAGCCAGATATGACGAAGATCAAGGCTATAAAAGGGAAAATGTCGGAAAGAGCATTGAAGATGTTTACTCGCCGCTATGGGGATACCCTTGAATTAACAAAAATGGAGGTACAATTGGATGATGTTTCTGCCCTAATTCAGTTCTACGACCCTCCATTGAGGTGATTTACCTTCCAAGACTTTCAGCTAGCACCGACTCTGGAAGAATTTGATAGACTTTTGAATTTCTCTAAGGGAAAAGCTTATGTGAGAATCAGGCAGACTATTGACATTAGAATCTTGGCAGAGGGTTTAGGGATCCCTTATCCCGAATTGTTACTTAAATACAAAAAAGAAGGTGATGTACGGGGGATTTAGAGATTCTATTTGGAGACTAAATCTCTTTATTTTGTCTATAACAAAGAATGGGAGTCTTGTGTTGATTGTTTAGGGCTTCTTGTGTTTGGTGTAATCTTATTTCCACGGACATTGGACTATATTGACCCTGTGACTATTAGTGTATTTTGGGGCGCGAAAGTTTTCAATACAGACACAACTTCCGCTTTACTAGTTGATATTTATTATACACTTCATACTCTGTACAAAAAGGGGAGGGGTACTCTAAACTGTTGCATCTCACTCTTGTATTCTTGGTTTATGACTCATCTCTATAAGGAAGATTACATGAATCCAAATCTGATGAGATACAAGTGGTCTGAAAAATTAAGGTCTATTACTGCTAATTTTGTGTTGTTGTATGCAAGGAGGCTGGACATTGGAGATATCATCTATAGTTTCAGAGACTTTCTGAATGTTCCGTTGATTAGATCATGGGGTTGCATCAATTATAATCCTACGTTGGTTCTACGACAACTAGGGTACCCTTTAAAGGATAAACCCTCATATGACCAACTTCGACAATTAAACATTCATGACATGGGCAAAAATGACCAATAATTGCTCAACAAGATCATTCGAGCTTGGAATAAGGTTAATAAAGAAAGGCTGAAAGGAAGAATATTATGGAGAAAGAGCCTCACACTCTATGGGTTTTAGATAGGGTGTGAGTTATTAAGTTACCGTTTGACATAGATCCTGAGTACAAGCCAGATGTCCCAGATTCTTCGCCTATGTCCTTAAAAGAAATGACAATTTGAAGAATGATTTGAAATAAGCGCAAAGGGAGAAAGAGTAATTGGAGGTTAACCTCCATAACTTAACTAAGGAGAAAAGACAAATACAATGCATACTTGAATCAAAAGATCAACAGATTCAGAAAGATCGTGAGGCATTTGAGAAGGAGAGTCTTAAGCAGAAGCGTTCGACTGAAGGGTTGTTAAGTGCTATTTTCAACTTGGATTCCACACAACCAACAGTTAGAGGATGCTGCTAGCGAGATTGGGAAACTAAATAGGTGGTACGGAAAGGCAATGCAAGAAAAAAGAATGATGGAAGAAGATATGAGGGATCAAATCCAAAGTTTGGCATAAGCTTCTTTAGATCAAGAAGAAAAAATGAAGTATCTTACCACGAGACTCCAAGATAGCCAAGAATCGGAGGTAGGGGAATGCCTAAAAAGGATGATGGAAGAAATATTTATCGCCAAAAAGACTGATGAATACAAGCAAGTGTGTCTTGAGTTAGAAGGCATCCGAAAGGATTTCCTAATACAACAAAAACTTTATATGGAGATGAGGGCTGAAAAGTTATATTGGGAGGAATATGATGTAAAGATTGCCAAATTAGGAAAAGATAATCATAAGATATATCTTGATCTCTACCAAGAATACCGGTTCTACAAAGACAAGCATGCAAGACTCGCCTTCTTATCCAACAATCTCATTGAAGACATCCCTAGAAGTTTGAGAGACACATAAAATGTGAGGGTTCCTCTCCCGAAAGATGTTAAATATTTCCTCAAGATTTCCAGGACAATGGTTGATGGTTTCAGAGTAAACATCTGAAAACACACTTAGAAGATTATTTGTTTCCCTTTGTTATGCAGTAGTTTAATTTTGATCTAGTATACATATTTATTATTTTAGATACTCACCAATAAAAAGCAAAATCTAAAATATCCAAGTGAATAAGACATTCAAAAAATGAAACCCTTAGCATATTCATATGTACTCATGCACTCGCAAAAATTTGCATGTCATAAACTCATACAAAAAAAAACTCATCAATTTTCAAAATATTCTCCAATTAAACCATTAGTAAGCACCTCCTCCTATATCAGACAAGAGGCCATAAACAAAAAGGCCTTAAACAAAAAGTGATGGAACAAATTGAAGAGAATCAAGCGGCGTTCAAGGAGGATTTAGAACAAGTCAATGATAACATTGACTGGATGAAAGGAGACATGAGTCAAGTTCTGCTATCCTTGAATAATATCATTGAGAGGCAAGAGCAAATTCCTAAGGCAGCCATCGAAGAAGTAACCCAAACCATTAGTACATCAAGAGGTCACCAACCAAGAAAAGAACCAGAGTCAGGACCTCAAAAATCAACTATGGCTCAACAAGAAATAAGACAAGTTGATACTAAAGGGTTTGTCCCACCTCCACCGAAGGTAGGGGCATCGCATACCTTACAGATTTCGATCAACAATATGGACAACTACATAGATTTACAATATGGAGACCATGACTTAGAGGATGTCAACCAAGCACCCCAAAGGAAAACCCAAATGGATGCTAATGAAAATCCCTTGGCACTCAATCAATATAAAACCCTTGAAGAAAGTTTGAAGGTTGTGAAGGGTTATGATGCTCTCAATGTCGATGCTCTCGAGATGAGTCTAGTTCCAGATGTGGAAATTCCTATGAATTTCAAAGTACCTAACTTTGGAAAATAGAAGGGACTCACATGTCCGAGAAACCATCTACGCGTGTATTGAAGAAAGATGCATGTGTATGCTCATGACCAAAAGCTGACGATCCATTGTTTCCAAGACAGTTTAAGTGGGGCATCCCTGGATTGGTACATGCAGTTGGAACAGGTTCATATCTAGACATGGGTAGATCTTGCTAACGCTTTCTTGAGACAATGCAAGTATAACTTGGACATGGCGCCTAACGGCATGCAACTCCAAAACCTATCTCAAAAAAAGGAGGAGTCTTTCAAGGAGTGTGCTCAAAGGTGGAGAGAAATGGAAGCCCGAGTACAACCACTACTTCTGGAGAAAGAATTAGTCGATGTGTTCATGGGAACTTTACAAGGGTTGTACTATGAAAAAATGGTAGGAAGCGTCTCTTCTAGATTTTCTGATTTAGTGACTATTGGTGAAAGAATTGAAGCTGGCATAAAGAGTGGGAAGATACAAGGGGAATTATCTAGTACCCCTTATAATGCAAAAAGACATGTTCCTACCTTCTCGAAAAAGAAGGATGCAAAAATTAATGTTGTAGCCTCGCATCCAAGGGCATAACAACCATTAATAATTCCACGAGAACAACAACTTAACATGTTTGAAAGGCCACCGAGAAAGTTTGATCTGCTCCCCATGTCACACAATCAATTATTACAATGCTTATTCAAGGCATCTTTGGTAGAGCTAAAACCTCCAGCTTCTCCAATAGGGGCACTCCCACCAAGGTACGATGTCAATTCCAAATGCAAGTATCACGCCAATTCTCCAAGGCATACTATAGAGAAATTTTGGGTCTTTAAACACAAGGTACAAGATCTGTTGGACTCTCAAGATATCACTTTTGATAAGCCGAACACCAAAACAAACCTCATGCCTTCGTATGGCAGAATAACAATAAATGCAATTGAAGTGGTCACTGACTTTGGGGCAGCTAAACGAGTAAAAGACCCAATAAGCCTTTTGAAGGAATATCTATTGGAGTGTGGTTTCCTCTTGAAACATAATGAATCTTTTTAGAAGACCTTAAAAAAATTGGTGAATCAGGGGATAGTCCAATTTGGATCATATCCTAAAGGAGAATATGTAGTTGCAATCGAGGAAAGTACAAAGAAGCCATTGGTAATTCCTTGCCAATGGTCGAACCTTAATAAGAAGAATCTTGTGATTTTATGGGGAGAATCAACAAAAACACCAGTGAAGACACCAAGACAAACTTTGAGGATACCAGTAGTTCCAAATATTAAGATGGTAATTAGGCGACCATCTCCTACCCCTTATGAAAGTGAAAAAGAAGTATCGTGATGTTAGAATTCTATTCTATACGTTAATGGTTTAAAGCATGAATGTGAGCCATCGACAAGTCAAGGACCTACAATCTCAAATATAGCAGGAACATGGGTCATGACTTGCAGTGGTCGAATCTTAGGCTCTGAATCACAAAAGAAGAATGATGTTTTGGTGAAAAATAAGAATGATACTTTGGTGAAAGATAAAGTAAAAGTTGTGTTGGAGGCAAGTCAAGAATAAGAACCTCCAAGCAAGAATTTTTACCAACCAAGAGGCAAAGAATTTTTGAAAATAATCAAGATAAGTGATTATAGGGTGGTGGATCAGCTTCACCAAACCCCAGCCAAGATTTTAATACTCTTGTTGCTCCTCAACTCTGAAGCACATCGAGACTCTCTATTAAAGGTTCTAAGTTTATCTCATCTCGTAGAAGAACTAATGTGAACAAATTTGACAACGTTGTATCAAATATAACATCTAGATCATATATGGGTTTTAATGACACTGAGTTGCCTCCAAAAGGTAGCTCTTACACCAAGTCATTGCACATTTCCATTCACATAGGTACCACAAGTCTATCCAGTGTACTCACCGATATTGGTTTTGCCCTCAATGTGTTACCAAAATCTAGCTTGATGAAGTTAACACTAGATGATGTCGTGATAAGGCCCAGTTCTACGATAGTTAAAGCTTTTGACAGTTCTCAAAGTTCAGTATTTGAAGTGGACCTTCCTGTCAAGATCGTCCCACATATGGTCTATATCACTTTTTAACTCATGGATATAGAACCAGAGTATACATGCTTACTTGGATGACCCTGGATTCATGCAGTAGGGGAAGTCACTTCAATTTTACATCAGAAATTGAAGTTCCTTATTGAATGGAGATTGATTATAATAGACGATGAAGAAGACATCTTTGTAAGTCACATAGATTCCTACAGATATATTAGTACGGATGAAGACTGCATAGCAACACGGTTTCAAGTCCTAGAGGTTGCTTCAACGGTAACCTTACCAGTGGAAAAAATCAAGAAACATACGTTAACTTTGTGGAGAGATTTGCAAGTCGCTGTAGAAAATGGTACCTCAAAGGGTTGGGGTAAACTCCCAAAAATACCTGAGTAAAGAATCATTTTGGTTTGGGCTACGAACTATCAAAGGCTACTCTAAAATTCAAGGCATGATTTCCTCCTATCCAGGAGACTTTCCTTAACAAAGGAATAGAGAACGGCGGACAACTGACAATGATATCTGACAAAAGTAATACCAATAAGGCATCTAACTTCATCCATGAATGCGCCTCATGAGAAGAACTTAAGAATTGGACAGTTATGGAAATTCTAGAGATCTTTTTCTTTCCAAAGCAATTTTTCTTGTTTTTGAAAAAAAAACCTATGTCAAGCCCGAGGCATATGGGTTGCTTGTAAGGGTCCCCTAATTTGTTTCAGACAGTATTCATAATTAATAAAAGTTATTTTTCACATTCAATTAAGATTCGTGCCTTTCTTTTGCATTTATCTCTTATATTTAAAAATGGTAATACTTTTGCTTCATATGCATTTTCCAAATTGACATACTAAAACTGCACCAAAACATGATAAATATGCAGACCCATGCCTAAAATTACTGATAATTTTAATGCTGCTAACCGATATGATTTTGATGCAACTATCAACCAAGCGGAAGAGGAAGATGATGAAGATCTTGAACCCTCTGAAGAATTGGCAAGGGAGATAGGGCAAAAAGTTGGAAATATACAACCATACTAAGAATCAATTGAGACCATTAACCTTGGCACATAGGGAGATCTGAAAGAAATTAAGCTAGGGGAAATATTGGAGAAAAACATCAAAGAAAGACTGATAAAGTTGTTGCATGAATATGTGAATATATTTTACTGGTCTTACAGAGATATTTTAGGATTGGATACAGATATTGTGGTGCAAAGACTGCCACTCAAGGAAGGTTGCTCTCCAGTCAGATAAAAGCTTAAAAGAACTCGTCCAAATATGTCTAGCAACATTTGAGAAGAGGTCCTTAAACAATTTGACACAAGGTTGCTGGCGGTGGTAGATTATCCACCTTGGATAGCTAACATCGTACCAGTACCCAAGAAGGATGGAAAAGTACACATGTGCGTAGACTATCAGGATCTGAACAAAGCAAATCTTAAAGATGATTTCCCGTTACCTCACATAGATGTTTTGGTGGATAATACAGCTCAAGCTTAAGTACTCTCATTCATGGATGGTTTCTCAGGCTATAATCAAATAAAAATGGCACCTAAAGACATGGAAAAGACTATTTTCATGACACCTTGGGGCACTTTCTGTTATAAGGTGTTGCCTTTTATCCTAAAGAACGCCGGAGCAACTTATCAACGGGCTATGGTCAAGTTATTCCATGATATGATTCATAAAGAAGTTGGGGTGTACTTAGATGATATGACTGAGAAATCTCATACAGAGGAGGATCACATCGTATAGTTACATAAATTATTCGAGCGTCTGCGAATGTTTAAACTGAGATTGAATCCAAACAATTGTACATTTGGTGTCAGGTCAGGAAAGTTGCTGGGTTTTATTGTAAGTCAGCATGGTATTAAGGTAGACCCCGACAAGGTAAAAGCCCTACAAGAAATGATAGCTCCGAGAATAGAAAAATAGGTTTGTGGTTTCTTAGGACGATTAAATTACATTTCAAGATTCATATCGCACCTAACTACTACATGCGAGCCAATATTCAAATTACTTTGAAAAGATCAGACGTTGGTGTGGAATGATCGTTGCCAGACAACCTTTAAGACAGTAAAGAAATATTTATAAGAGCCACCAATCTTGATGCCACAAGTTCCCGGAAGACCACTCATCATGTATCTAATAGTGCTTGAAGGGTCAATGGGATGTGTATTGGGACAACATGACGAAACGGGTAGAAATGAACATGCAATCTACTACCTCGGTAAGAAATTCACCGACTGCAAAACCAGATACTCACTTATCGAGAAGACTTGTTGTGCATTGGCTTGGGCTACTAAAAGATTGAGGAAATATATGTTAACTTACACCACGTGGTTAATAGAAAGTATGGATCCTTTAAAGCATGTGTTCAAAAAACCAGCTCTTACAGGAAGGATTTCCCGATGGCAGATGTTACTATCAGAGTACGACATCCAATATATTATTCAAAAGGCCATCAAGGGTAGCATACTAGCCGAACATCTAGCTTATCAGCCATTACTAGAATATCGACCAATGAAATTCGACTTTTCAGACGAAGATGTCATGGTTATAGATGACTATGAAATACCAGGGCCCGAAGAAGCACCTGAACCAAGGGCACGTTAGACACTCATGTTTGAGTGGGCTTCAAATGCACTAGGGCACGAAATTGGGGCAGTTTTTACTTCTCTGAAGAATTTCCACAAGCCTTATATAGCAAAGTTATGTTTCAACTGTCGTTTAGGTTTTAGGCGAACTTTCAACCTTTCGCACGTGATTTTCCGCATTTTTATATCATTGTACCTGTACACTAGATGTAATAGTTAATAGGATTTTATCCGCTTTCTTTATTTTTCTTCCCCCAATTTTTGTACATTGTAAATCCCCTCCCCGAAGCCATGTAATAGTGTAGGTTTATACTTCTGCACTTTATATTATGTACATATTAATTGATAGTAACTAGGCATGTATGGAAAGACTGAAATTAAAACGTTAGCAAATCTAACTCAAAAGATAAATAATTGAACTAAATACAATTGCACATATACACCTCTTGAAAGAACAAGATTAAGTTATGACCTATCCCAAGTCTTTTTATGATAACTAAATTATATTTAAGATAATTTATGCTCTAATGAATGTAGTTTTGAATATCTTAGTTAATGTTCTGACAAGAAACATTCCAACGTGCTAAGAAAAGATTATAAAGAAGTTCTTTGACATAAGAACCTTTTATTCAAACGCATCTGCTGACTTTGGTAAGAACACTCGTTTGTTAAATGTATCTTCTAACTTCTAGAAGGCTTCTTGATTCTGAAGATAAATTGAAAGCAAGCGTTGTTCAAAGATCTTAGCAAGCAACGCTTTGACCAGAAGTTAAATAAAGCATGTTCTGAGTTAAAGCAAATACTGAAACAACGTCTTAATCAACGTGTCTTGTCAAAGCAAAGGAAACACGTTCTTACATTCTGACGTTTGCTAATTAACGCAAAGACGGCTGAAAATGCTCAAGTGCCTACAACTAGTTTCTTGGAGAATGGAATTTTGCAAGGATACACGCAAAGCATTTAATGCTCTCCATTTCCTCTGAAGGCAGCAACAGTCTTATTTTCTTCTACTATAAGTAGAAGGACATTTATTGCAAGCCAACAAGATAGTGAAAAACAAGAAACTACGTGAAATATTCAAAAGCTTACAAACTCATAGTTCTTACATTATTGTGTATTACATTCTAAGAAAAATCACAGTTGTGATATAGCTTGATTAGAAGCAAACTCTATTTCAATTATCTGTAAAGATTATACTTCTGTATTTGTTACTTGAGAGACCAAGTTTGGTCAGATTTCTCAAGCAGACTAGGACTAGAGTTAAGTCTTAGTGGTGTTAGTCACTTGTAAGTTTACTTGTGCATTGTTAGTCACAAAAGTTGTTGTGTGATTGTAATCAGTTGATTATAGTGGATTAAGTCCTTGTTGAGAAAGGCGAAATCACCTTGGCGGGTGGACTGGAGTAGTTTGAGTTCAAACGAACCAGGATAAAAATAACTGTGTTATTCCATTACTGTTTTGAGCTTTGTATTGAAAGAACGAAAAGAGTCAGTTATTCAACCCCCCCCCCTTCGAAGTGTTTTCTTACCCCTTCAATTGGTATCCGAGCTTGATATGTTAGTGGATAGCACAACCAAATTCAAAAGATGATTTTCCATTGCCACACATTGATATGTTAGTGGATAGCACAACCAAATTCAAAGTATTCTCGTTCATTGACGGATTTTCCGGGTATAATAAAATAAGAATGGCTCTAGAGGACATGGAAAAAACAACATTTATCACACCCTGGGGAACATTCTGTTACAGAGTGATGCCCTTCAGGTTGAAGAACGCTGGTGCAACGTACTAGAGGGCTATGACAACCCTATTCCATGATCTGATGCACAAGGAAATTGAAGTATATGTTGATGATATGATCTCCAAATCCCAGACTGAAGAAGGGCATGTAGAAAATTTCTTGAAATTGTTTCAGCGTTTGAGGAAGTATCGTCTCCGCTTGAATCCAAATAAATGCACCTTCGGTGTTCGATCAGGGAAATTGTTGGGTTTCATTGTTACCCAGAAAGGAATTGAAGTTGACCCTGATAAATTCAAAGCAATTCAAGAAATCCCAGCGCCAATAACTGAAAAGCAAGTCAGAGGTTTCCTCGGGCGTTTGAATTATATTTCCAGATTCATTTCCCACATGACTGCAACATGTGAACTGATCTTTAAGTTGTTAAAGAAAGATCAAGGTTGTGTGTGGACAGATGACTGCCAAAGGGCATTTGAAAGTATTAAAGAATATATGCTTGAACTTCCTATCTTTCTCCCTCTTGTAGAAGGAAGACCGTTGATTATGTATCTGATAGTGTTAGATAAATCCATGGGTTATATTCTGAGACAACAGGATGAAACAGGGAAGAAGGAGTTCGCCATTTATTATCTCAGTAAAAAATTCACTGATTGTGAGTCACGATATTCTATGCTGGAAAAGACATGTTGTGCTTTGGCATGGGCGGCAAAGCGTTTGCGGCAGTATATGTTGAATCACACTACTTGTTTGATCTCCAAAATGGATCCAATCAAGTGCATTTTTGAAAATCCTGCTCTTACTGGGAGAATTTCCCGCTGGCAGATGTTGTTATCTGAATATGGTATCGAATACCGCACTCAAAAAGCTATTAAAAGCAGTGTGTTGGCAGATTATCTTGCTCACCAACCAGTGGAGGATCACCAGTCTATAGAATATGAATTCCCCGATGAGGATGTGATGTTCCTGAAAGTGAAAGATTGTGATAAACCATTTCCTGAGGAAGGTCCTGACCCTGAATCTCGTTGGAGTATGATATTCGATGGAGCTGTGAATGATTATGGTAAACGAGTTTGGTGTTGTGATTGTCACTCCTCATGGATCGCACATTCCTTTTACTGAAAGGTTAACATTTGATTGTACTAATAATATGGCAGAATACGAGGCTTGCATCATGGGTCTCGAGGAAGCTATTGATCTCAGAATTAAAAGTCTAGATGTGTATGGTGATTCAGCTTTGGTAATAAATCAGATTAATGGAGAATGGGATACTCGTCACCCAGACTTGATCCCTTACAAAGATTATGCTAGAAGATTGTTACCCTTCTTTAATAAAGTTGAATTCTATCACATCCCCAGAGACGAAAATCAAATGGCGGGTGCTCTGGCAACTTTGGCTTCTATGTACCAAGTGAATACTTGGAATGATATACCTCGAATTATAGTTCGGTGACTGGATAGGCCCGCTCATGTGTTTACAACAGAGGAGGTAGCAGATGAAAAACCTTGGTATTATGATATCAAGCATTTTCTTCAGACTCAGGAATACCCGATTGGTGCGTTGAAGAAAGATAGAAAGACAATGAGAAGATTGGCAGGCAGTTTCTTCCCTAGTGAAAATGTTTTGTACAAGAGAAATCATGACATGGTCTTGCTCAAATACGTGGATAGACACGAAGTAGACATGTTGATGCATGAGATTCATGAAGGTTCATTTGGCACTCATGCCAATGGACATTCGATGGCTAAAAAGATGCTAAGGGCAGGTTATTATTGGCTAACAATGGAGTCCGACTGTTACAAATTTGCAAAGAAGTGCCATAAATTCCAGATTTATGTGGACAAGGTTCATGTGCCTCCGACACTTCTCAATGTGATTTCCTCCCCGTGGCCTTTCTCTATGTGGGTTATTGACATGATCGGGATGGTAGAACCCAAAACTTCGAACAAACACCGTTTTATCTTGGTAGCAATTGATTACTTCACCAAGCGGGTGGAGGATGCTTCATATGCCAATGTTACTAAGCAGGTGGTTGTGCACTTCATTAAGAATAACCTTATATGTCGGTATGGTGTGCCGAGCAGAATCATCACTGACAATGGCTCGAATTTGAATAATAAGATGATGACAGAACTTTGTGAAGAATTCAAGATTCTCCATCACAATTCATCTCCGTACAGGCCGAAGATGAATGGGGTTGTTGAAGCTGCTAATAAGAATATCAAGAAGATTATCCAGAAAATGGTTGTCACTTATAAGGATTGGCATGAAATGCTCCCTTTTACTCTACATGGATATCGGACATCTGTCCTCACTTCAACAGTAGAAACCTCGTTCTCCCTAGTATATGGAATGGAAGTTGTACTCCCAGTCGAGGTAGAGATTCCCTCGTTGCGCGTGATAATGGAAACCAAGTTGACAGAGGTTGAATGGGTCCAGAACAGGTTTGACCAATTGAATTTGATTGAGGAGAAGAGGAGGACAGCTTTATGTCACAGACAGTTATATCAGAAAAGAATGAAGAAAGCTTTTGATAAAAAGGTCAAACCTCGTGAATTCAGAGAAGGCAACCTCGTGCTCAGGAAGATCATGTCTTTTAATGCTGATTATAGGGGCAAGTGGAATCCCAATTTTGAAGGCTCGTATGTTGTAAAGAAAGCCTTCTCTGGCGGTGCATTAATTCTTGAAACTATGGATGGCAAGGAGTTCCCGCGTCCCATGAATGCTGACGCAGTCAAGAAATACTTCGCCTAAAGAAATAAAAGAACAACTCGCTAAGTTGAAAACCTGAAAGGGCGGCTTAGGCAAAAAAGGCGCATCTCAGTAGGCCAAAAACCCGAAAGGGCGATCTAGGCAAAAATTAGAGACATAAAGAGAATAAATTTCCCGCAAGGGCAGTTTAGGCAAAAGTTAGGGACTTTCTTGGCAAGTAACTACGTCAGACAAGACTTGATCGTTGAAGCAACAATCATCTCGGATCCTCACCATACTTCGACAGAAGCTGCTGCTCAGGATTTAAAAAGTTGTTAAAGGGGATAGTGGTCATTGTATCTCAATGTATATTTTCCATTATATATTACCATTTTTCCAACTTTGTAATCATGTATGGAGTCTCGCCATTCGCATACTACCATTCTATTAATGAAATTTTAGCTTTTACCCAATTTTTTGTATCTCTTATTTTATTTAGCCTACAAAGACTCCATTTATTATTGATAATAACTTTTAAAGCAAAAAGATTAAATAAAAAAATCAATTTTTCAAAAAGAATTTGCAATTTGCTTTTATTTTGGGATTTGTGATGAAACAATAACAACAAAAATGGTGATCCCAGGAATGGACAAATTCCAGTTATTTGGAGAAGTTTTTGTTCCCCTCGAAGAGTTTACTCAGGATGATTCACCGTATTGGGTTTATGACTCTGGTATCCTCGGTCAAGTTTGGACTCATTTCTCCTCTTTTCTGAGTTTTCATGATGTGAAGTTTCATTCCGCATTTTCTCCAGTGAAGTTTGCGTTTGGCCTAATAGAAGTTCTTTTTTCTAGAGAAGTTGGTATCATAACCACTCTTGAAGAACGCAGGTCCCTGGTTTCTCTAAGTGAAGAACGTATTATGGTTTTCCCTTTATAGATGTGATGTTAACCTCACCAATGAAGTAGGTCTGAATTCCCAGTGAATGTTTTGATGTTTTGGTGTTTGTCTACTTTACTTAAGACTGGTTTTGCAATCTCCAATAGGAATGTTACTTTTAAAAACACTTGTTTCCCCGGTGAAGCCTGGAAAAGGATGTTTTATCCTTGTATTTGTACTATTCTGTCACTTTGTTTTGTTTACTTCCGGATTATGTCACTCCCAAGTAAAGCTAAAGCATCCAGTAGGTTTTGTTCCCTCAGTTGGCATTTACTTTTTTGGAATGTTCATCTTGGATGAAGTTCAGCTCAGCATTTTTTGTGCCTGAGTTGGTTTTGTTTGTTTGTTCCCAGTGTTATATATCTGTTTTGTCAGCATGTACATGATAACACTCATACATTCATACATACATCATGCATAGCTAAAATTGGCAAATCATTGTTCATTGACATTTGTTAATATTTTGTTGACTTATCACCCTGTCTTGCAGAGTTGCATTGTCCTCTTTTCAATAGAGTGTTGGCCTTAAGCAGAAAGCTCATATTCTTTCAATTTCCCCACTGAGTTGTCCCTCGTGGAAGATTTTTGCTTTAGCCTTCCTGTACAACTCCTTGTTTGAATGGATTTGGTTTTCCCTCTTGAGCTTATTTCTCAAAAGGATGTATTTTGGTTGACTGTTTCATTCTAGTTTATTTCTGGTTTGGATCTGTGGTCTCATGACAATATTATTTACTTTGGATTTCTGAAAACTTCAAGTTTTGGTTGGTGCATTTATTTTGCACGAGAAGACTCTATCTCATCAGTAGGAATATCGTGGCATTTCCCTAGGAAGTCATACCTCTTTCCCCAGGAAGCCATATTTCTATCCCCAGAAAGTCATTTCTTTTTGCAATCCTCCATGATAACAAGCAACAGGTCTCTTTATTTGAGTAACTCGTGCTTCCCTGTACAAGTCGACGTAACTTTTTTTGTTATTTCCTCTATGAGTGGTTAGTTTGCAGTCCGTCGTCAGTTTACGCCAGTGGATGGCAAGACTTTCAAATTCACAGAAATGGCTCGTTATGAAATCTTTGCAAGTGGAAGTCTCTTTATTTGAGACAGCTTACATATTACCCTTTCCAAGCAGAATGCCTTGGGTAAAGAAGAAGTTGATACCCATTCTAGGTGCAATGCCAGAATTTTGGGGAAAACTTGATATATTTTCTCTCTACCTTCAGTGAAAGTTGGTAGGACATCGGCAGTGAACGTTGGTGTTTGTTATCTTTTTGCTACCTTCAGTGAATGTTGGTAGTACATTATCAGTGAACGGCGGTGCTATGATATATTTTCTCTCTACCTTCAATGAATGTTGGTAAGACATCGGCAGTTAACGTCGGTGTTTGTTATCTTTTTTTCTACATTCAGTGAATGTTGGTAGTTCATCGTCAGTGAACGGCGGTGCTATGATATATTTTCTCTGTACCTTCAGTGAAAGTTGGTAGGACATCGGCAATGAACGTTGGTGTTTTTTTAATCTTTTTGCTACCTTCAGTGAACGTTGTTAGTTTATCATCAATGAACGGAGGTGCTATGATATATTTTCTCTCTACCTTCAGCGAAAGTTGGTAGGATATCGACAGTGAACGTCAGTTTTTGTTATCTTTTTGCTACCTTCAGTGAATGTTGGTAGTTCATCGTCAGTGAACGGTGTTGCTATGATATATTTGCTTTCTACCTTCAGTGAAAGTTGGTAGGTCACCTTCAATGAAAGTTGGTGATTGTTATCTTTTTTCTACCTTCAGTGAATGTTGGTAGTTCATCGTCAGTGAACGGCGGTGCTATGATATATATTCTCTCTACCTTCAGTGAAAGTTGGTAGGACATTGGCAGTGAACGTCTATGTTTGTTATCTTTTTGCTACCTTCAGTGAATGTTGGTAGTTCATCGTCAATGAATGGCGGTGCTATGATATATTTTCTCCCTACCTTCAGTGAAAGTTGGTAGGACATCGGCAGTGAACGTCGGTGTTTGTTATCTTTTTGCTACCTTCAGTGAATGTTGGTAGTTCATCGTCAGTGAACGGCGGTGCTATGATATATTTTCTCTCTACCTTCAGTGAAAGTTGGTAGGTCACCTTCAGTGAAAGTTGGTGATTGTTATCTTTTTGCTACCTTCAGTGAATGTTGGTAGTTCATCATCAGTGAACGGTGGTGCTATGATATATTTTCTTTCTACCTTCAGTGAAAGTCAGTAGGTCACCTTCAGTGAAAGTTGGTGATTGTTATTTTTTTGCTACCCTCAGTGAGCATTGGTAGTTCACTGTTAGTGAACAGTAGTGCTATGATATTTCTTTTCTCTACCATCAGTGAAAGTTGGTAGTTCATCAACTATGAACGTCGATGTTATTCTCTTACTACCTTCAGTGAATGTTAGTAGTTTCGCCTTCAGTAAAAGTTGGTGTATCCTTTGACCTTTTACCATCCTCTATGAGTCGGGTCTTTTGGTCCACCAGTGATTTATTTTCCTGGTCCGGTTTCTCTTTTGTTGACTAACTTCTAATCAAAATACAAAAAAAAAATTGTCTTTGTCTTTGTATATTTTTGTTTTGTAGGTACCAAGTCGAAGTATCTGACAAATAAGGATTTCTGGTATTATTTTCCTAAAATCTCTATTTGCAAAGGAAAAATTAACAAAAATACATTTTTTCACTGATGTAATCGATTGCTCTTAGAGTGCAATCGATTGCACATAGTGCATTTTGCACCATTTTTGAAAAAAAATACACTGTGCAAATCGATTTGCACTATAGCGCAATCGATTGTACAACGTGAAAATTTGAAAAAAAAATCAGCAATTTTAAACATGTCAAATTTTGGCTCCAATTTTTCTTCATTTTTGAAAGATATACCATTAATTCAAATTTTAGTGCCAATCTTTCATTTTTAAGAAGAATTATCATTAATTCAAATTTTGGATCTAATATTTGAAAGAATTATCATTAATTCAAATTTTGGCTCTAATATTTGAAAGAATTATCATTAATTCAAATTTTGGCTCCAAGAATCAATTACCAAATTACCATTAATCCCAATCCTAAAACTCTATAAATAGAGCCCTCATTTCATTCAAATTTCAAGCTTTTGATAGCCAAATCCACCTTGCTAAAAAATCTCTCAATTCTCTCCATCTACCAAATTTACTCAAAGCTCCATTTTCCAAAAGTTAGTAAGCTTTGCATTGAAGCTTACTAATCTTTGAGCTAAACCTTCATCCAAACACTTTTTCTTTATCAATTCTCTACATTTAAGCTTGGGCAATTGATTCTTGTGGTTGAATTGAAGCAAATTCTTGAAGTTGTTTTGATAATTCTTTAGATCTACCTTTGGTAAGTTGGATAATTCATCTTTCACAATGTGATCTCTTGTTGATCTTTGGGTTTGATTCATTGAGCATTATTTTGTGATTCCAATGGTGTTATTTTCTCATAATTTGATGGAATTTTTGTGCTCAATTGGATCCATTATCATAAGGTATTTGATGGAAAGTTTGAACAAGAATTTGGCCTTTTAAAATACTGTTTTGTTGTCTGTAACATCGTGCAATCGATTGCAGTAACAGTGCAATCGATTGCACATAAGCAATTTCACGCAGATTTTTGAAAATTGTACTGTGTAAATAGATTTACACTTTAGTGCAATCGATTTACACAGAAACAGAATGCATTTTTTGCCTTGTTTTGAGGCTGTTTTGATCCATAAATGTTTTTCTACTCACTCCTTTTGATTGTTGGTTTAGATTGCAATTTTAAATGTCCAATTTCTCTTTAAACTCAATGGACTTTGTGATGTAGATGAAGTTGGATAAATGTTCATCAATTCAAATCTACCAAAGAGTGAATTATTTAATTCATTTTTGGTGCTTTGGATTAATGATATGTTTAGTGCTTTAATCCATCTAGAGGAGTGGTTGAATTTAAAGATGAAAGAAATTTAAAGTAGTGATCCAAATTAGCTTATCATTCCCCTCCCTCTTCATCTTATCCATTTCTTTTTAATTGTGCTACATGTTAAGGGATGGTGATCTCTATATCATTTATCCAAACATGAAGTACATAGATTGCTATTGACCGGCCTCAAAATAGGTGCGACTTCTACATAAGTCCACTTACGATTTCTTAACATAGCGCTAAATTTTGTCCTGATTTGGATAAATGATCATTTGTGGCCCAAACCTATGTTTGCAAGCCCAAGTATGTTAATTTGATATCTTTGATCCAATAAGCTTGAGATTCATTGTGTGAAGGCTTTGGTTCTACCAATCCTCTAATGGATCTTCTTCAATTTTGGTCAACGCGGACCACTTAAACATCGTTGATCATTAAATGTTACCTTTTGAGGATTCCAAAATGGATGATATACATGACAAAAAGAAAATGCAACTTATTATGTGGAGGCTTTGGTTCTACCAATCCTCTAATGAGTTCCAAATTAAAGTTTCAAGATGGTCACCCAACTAACCACTAATTTCTAACAATTGACTTTATTTTATGCTTTTATTTTATGCTCTTTACTTTATGTACCATTTACTTTTTGCATTTACATTTCATGCTATTTTCATCTTTGCTCAATTGAGCATTTACTTTTATGTCATTTTTATTTTGTTCACTTGAGCTTTTCTTTTCCTTTTGAAGACACCTAATAATCAACATGAACCATAAAAAACTTCAATGATACTTGGACTATTTGTTTACTATCCTTGGCGTTATGGAGTATTGGACTTCTTGGACTTAGGATTAGAGACCTTGGCCTATGTTGGAGACCTTGTGACCTTAATTCATATTTTGTCTGGAGTTCTTGAGGTTTACCTCAAGACATTGGATTGTTTGTTTGTTTTGTGTGCAGGTTATTGTGATTACATACTTTGTTTGTAATCTGGAATTCACCTGTATACAGCTTTTAATTTGCCCAATTTTTGCGAAGACTTAATACACTTGAAGTTTTGTTCTCTCAAGAGGTCTAGTATCTTTGCTTGCTTGGTTTCAATCCGAAGAATGATAATTCTATATTGACTCATAATGTCAAGTATTGGCTTCTTGTTGGTTAGATGGTTCTTATCCCTAGCTTTTACCTTATGCTTTAGGATAGTGTCTTCATCTCCTCTCATCTTCTTTAATTTCAAAAATCTTCTCCCTCTTTTTGAAAACTCTTGTTTTGAAACTTGAACCATTTTCATAATAAACTTGTACTTAGGTCCATGCATTTTCAAAACGTTTTCATGAATAAATTTCAATCAACTTAATAATACCTTGACATTTTTTGTGAGAAGACCAAAAGTCAATCAATCTCATTTCAAACCATTTTTCCACTTTGACTTTTTACTTTAAAAAAACTTTTCTCTAAAGATTAGACTCTTGTCAATCCTTGTAGTGATGCACACAACTATACTTCTATAATATATTGTGAAGAGAGATATTTTCCACTTGGGTGTTGAGTGAGGCATTGTTGATTTTAAAATCCAAGCCATATCCTCCACTTTGAGATGATACAAATTCTCCTTTCTCATGATTGTGGGTAGTAAGTATGTTTTCCACACGGACAATGACGATGATGTCTTATCTCATAAAATTAACCAACACACTTGTGTTTTAAATTTTCAAAGAGGAACTACGTGTACCCTGATCCCCTATTGCATGAAAGGTGGTACATAGGCACTAAAGATTCGTAACCGCGGCGGGTGCAAAAATCATAAAAAAATATGTTTCTTTTCTCACCTCCATCATCCATTTTTATACAACATTTTTCCATAGCCAAAATGTACAGATTTTTCAAAGAGGTTCCTGCAGAGTACCGTAGATGTTTAGGGTTCTAATACCTTCCCTTTGCATAACCAAGCCCCTTACCTTGAATATTTCCCCCTCTTTTTGGGTTATTCGCTCTTTTCCCATTCCTTTGGAAACAATAAAGCGTGGTGTCAATTTTTATTTTGATTTGTATAAAGTCTAGTCAATCCAATGGCTTAGTCTTAAACATTTCTACCGCTACAGTACCCTCGCCTATTTAGAGGCATATTTATCAATAAAACATTTACTTTTTCAATCTTTCAATTGTGTTTTTTCCTTTTATTGCAAAATACTACGATTATTTTTTGTGAATATTGTGTTGAAATAATTTTGAGGATTTGACAAATAAAGTAATTTGATATAACATCAAAAAGAATTTTGGTCAGAAAAACATCAAAAGAAAATCCACGCCTACGTCCACACCTACGTTCATGTCTATGTCTACATCCACGCCAGCATTCACAACTACTTCCACGCCTACGCATGCACCTGCATACAAATATCAAAGTCCTACTAACACCATTCGTCATGTTCAAATCAATTCAAAATACCATGAAAATAAAGCATACAACATTGGAGAATCGATGATGCAAAACCAATGGTTTAAAAGGAGAGAGCATAAAAAATAATTTTTCAAACATTTGGGGCATATACAAATATAACATTTGGGGCATATATAAGATACTCGGTGCATATAAATTTTGGGTTCCATACCAACTTAGAGCATTATGCATGGCATTTTTCAAACACATCAATGGTTAAAACTATGAACTTTCTTGGGGCTCATCATTGAATTATTTGAACCACAAAGCAAACTGATACCTTGGTTGAGAACAGATACAACCAGTAAACTTCGATCTTATCTTGGATCTAGTTTTCCAAGAATTGATCATCAAAACACTTTTCAATCATCTACCCCTAAGGTTGTGGAAGGTGTGTGAATTGTCAGGTTCATATTATTCATTCCCTAGGTTATAATGAATACGTGAATCTATCTTCATGCATTTTATCCTCTAGATCATGGTAAACGCGCAAATTCTTCAAATATATATCCCCTAGGTTGTGATAGGTATGTGAATTTTTAGGATTATACTATTCATACCCTAGGTCACGATTAATAATGTAATCATATCCCTGTTGTCTTTTATCCCCTGGGTCGTGATAAATGCACAGGTTCATCCTCGTACTATTTACTCTCTAGGTTGTAGTAAACATAACAAAATCTGCATAATTCATTGTGCGAAAATCTATGATCCCTTTTATATATTGACGAGTTATCCACGTTGTCGTCTCTAAGTCAAATCAAAGCTTTTTGTTCAAAACTCTTGCAAGATGATACATCATCATATATGCTTATTTTGTACGCTCCTAGGAACGTTGTACAACGTGTCCTTATAATCTTATGGTCAAATTCTGAGGTCTTCCATTATTTAATAAACCACTGATTCAAATGTGCGAGACCTGCATATTCTCGCATCTGTCATACCCCAAATTTTCCCTATTAATTTTTAACTAAATTATTCTTTATTATGAAATAAGGTTATCATTGTTTTATATATATATAATTTAAATTATTGTTCATCATGGGGTTTTAAATGAATAGAGGGGGTGTATTATTCCAACTTGGGCCATCAAAATCTGATGGCCCGTTTGGTTTGCGCTCACAATCATAAAAGGGAGGTATATTGTTACAATATGGGAGTGTGGTATTTTGGGACATCGAAATATGATGGCCTGTTAAGGATTGTTTTGTATTCTTTAAGGAGTGGTGTATGTTTTTTTGAAATAATTTAAGCCCATATCACCTTTTGAAAGCCCATGTTAACTGTTTTTGAGCGTTTTTTTGGAGAAATCTTAAAAGCTGGCCCATTTATTTCTTTAAGCCCATTAATTCTTTATTATGGTTTGACTATTATTATTACATTAGTATTATTATTATTTCTATTATTATTATTTTACTCATTATTATTATTAGAAATAAATATTTTGTTGACTTTTGGGTCAAAATGAGAAGAAAACACCCTAATTGATCAGCGAGCGGCGCTGTTATTCTTCATTTAGATTGCACGAGCCCAAAGCCCACAAACGTCCACTATTCGGATCTAAATAGAAGAAACACATATTTTATGCATCAAATCAGCTAAAATTCACAATATCAATTACAAATTAAATTATATCAATTTATACAAAATCAAACTCGGCAACTCATCCAAAAATTCTTACAAACAAAATTAGATACAGAATTAATTTACAACAAATCAAATCCTTAAACAAATCTTAATCTTCCTAATTCCTAAAATCAATTACAGAAGTAACAACAATTACAAATTAATTTCTTCATTTGAATCTAAAACCTAACTATAAATAAACCTAAAAAAATTCTTAAAAGGGAGGAATTGAGACAAACAAAATGACAGAGAAGCAGAAAGAAGAAGAAGAGGAGTTTTAGGGCTTCAATATTTGAAACCCTAAAGTTCTTCGTCGCACCATAGTTACACTACATCCACCATCGTACCTGTCAAAGAGAAAGAGAGAAGAAGGGGATTAGAAGGAGAAACGGAAAACCAGAAAGAAAATTTATACGACCAGAATCACAACAAAGAGAGGTAAGCCTGAAACACCTAGCTCTTAGGGTATGATTTCACATTGATTGATGTTAACTATATGATTGGGGTTTAATTTAAGGTTTCTGGGGTTTCTATGGTTAGCTTAGGGTTAGGGTTCTTTTAGTTAGGGTTAGGGTTCATCGTTGTTATGTGTTATGGGTTTCGATTTGATTTGGTTCATCATGAACCCTTAGGGTTCTTAGGGTTCTACCTAGGTTTCATACCATTTTCTGGAAATTGTTGAATGTATGAAGTTTCTGGCTGAATGTCAACCAGAAAACTGGGGAGAAAGGGTGGTTTAAGGAGGCTTGGGGTGGCACTATGCTAAACAAGACTTTAGAAAGCACTTTTTTGGCTTTAAACAGCACTTTAAAGCGTTGTCTATTCCAGCGCTGCTGTAGGAAAAGACAGCGCTTTGTTAAAAGTAAAAGCGCTGGCTAAAAGGGGTCTTTAGCAGCGCTTCTACCTTTAAAGCGCTGCTAAAGGAGGCCTTTAGCATCGCTTTTACTTTTAAAGTGCTGCTAAAGACCCCTTTTAGCCAGCGCTTTAAAGGTAAAAGCGATGCTAAAGCCCCCCCTTAGCCAGCGCTTTTTCTGAAACAAAGAAAAAAAAGATTAAAAAAAACCCTTTTAGGCAGCGCTTTTAATGTTAAAGTGCAGTCTAAATCCCCCTTTAGGAAGTCCTTTATTTTAAAGTGCTGCTAAAGGCCCCCTTTAGGAAGCACTTTTTCTAAAACAAAAAAAAATTAAAATAAAAGATCCCCTTTAGACAACGCTTTTACATAAAAGTGTTGTCTAATGTCAACAAAAATTTTTATATAATCTTTTTGAAAAAAAGCGCTGTTTGATATATACAATTTTATATGCACAGATTTTAACCATATTTGCACTGAGTTTTCACCATATTTTGCACCTGTATATACCATTATAAATTTCACCAGATTTTCACTAATATTGGAGCTTTAATCCAATAAAAAAATAATACCAAAAGATAGTATGATACTTTTACAAATTACATATTACCCTAAACCATTACAAATTACTATGAAACTATGATACAAATACATACCAAAGATACTATGATACTTGTATATACCATTACAAATTATAAATTTTGCACCTGTATATACTTTTACAAAAAGACAACACCAAAACAACACCATTATATACCATTACAAAATCTATTCATCCCTATTTTCTACATATGCACATATAACCTGAAACAACACCAAAATATCGTAATCCATACCATGATACAAACAAAATATATATATATAATTTACCACATGACAAATAACAACAAAATTGCAACACTTGAATATATACTAAAAATTCTCAACAATTAAAGTAAGATTACAATATACCTTATATAACTTTCGTCTCAATAATGTATTGACACCAATCCTTCTTAAGTTCATCCAACTGAGAACTTGAGTAATAAGCACACTTGAATTAATCAAAGTACTACATAATAATATAACATAGTATGTTTAAGTTAAAACTATTTAATTATATGAGAAATATGTGTTAAATATTAAAATAACTCCTAAGTTAGAAATCCATACCTTAGATGGAATCTCTATTCGATCCAAAAGAAGGATTTCTCTCATAAACCTCAACATGTAAAAACCGCAATCTACTTCATTACGTGCCGAGAACACTACACATGAAAAGAAAATATGGATAAGGCCTAAGTTTTATCAAGTATCATCACTATTAATACAATCAAAATTATGATAATTAATTAATATACCTCCACTATAATCCATGTAATGTTGTTGGATTTACTCTTTGGTACTTGAACACCAAAAAACTTGTATAATGCTAATAAAACATAAACGCATATTTAGAACAATTCACATAAATAAATAAATAAATATACACATGAATATTTAGAACAATCTCACTTATGTATCAACCATATTCTTCATATCTTGGTATGTACTTGGATCATTGCGTAAAGAATCTAGATAATATACAACTCCTCTGATAGGATTAATCGCGACCAACAACCAATGTCCACTATAAGATTAAACAAATGTGAGATGAAAACTTTCTACACAACGTCAAAATATGAAAAATTATAATAGATGAATTTAGAATGAAAATCTAACCCATTTCCGGTATTAAGCGGTAAAAAGAACAACTTTTCGGTATCTTTCTCAGCCATAAAGCGCTCGAGTACATACACCATGACTTCATCTGGTTTATGAATGATTAACCCTAAGTTGGTACTGAAAGGAGATAAGAAAGTGAATCTTTGCTCCATTCTACTCGGGCGCATCAATTTTTCATACAAAAACCTTAAATAAAATACCTCATTAACATTTGAAATGAGTAAATGAATTGATCTATTAATTAGAAAAAGTAGATCAGATATACCTTATGTATGTATTAACAACACTGAGGCCTAATTGTGTATGTTGTAAAACTTGATCAAAATCCTCCATACCAATTGTTTTGGAATATTCAAAACCAAAAATACCAGACTCCATAGGTAGAAGACGAGTATTTCCTTCTGGAATATCATACATTTCTAAAAATGTCCCAAGGCACGACCTAAACTTGGAAGTAGGTTTTTTTTTAGCTGTGGTCTTCTTAGTAACATCCTTTTTTGTATGGAAATGTTGCTAATTTCAGGATTCTTACCCCTACTGACATCTTCATTCTCTTTAGCATGAATCTAAAGATCATATAATTAGTTATGTGAAGTATAAGATCAAGAATTAACATTTAATTAGTTACATGCATAAATATCATATAATTGTGATGTACCTTTTTTATTGATGCCACTGACTCGGTTTGACGCGGAATCCCCTTGTCTTTTGCTTTGGATTTTGTTTGAATCTAATTAACATAACCAAGTAAAAATAAATGTACGTAAAATGCGCATAAAAACTTTGATTACTCAAAGGTTTATATATATAGTTTTAAGCATACCTCATTATCTACACTAATGAGTCTTGATGGCAATGCAACAAACGAACCGATTGCATCTCCCACAAGTGTGGCATCTGAAACATCGTCAGGATGTGGTAATAACGCATCCTTCTCCAAAGAAATTTCAATTGATACTTTCAAACAGCCAGTAGGGAGTGGTTTAGTGTGAAGTAATTCTCCCAAAGTGTTATGCACTTTTCCCTTGCCAACCATCCAATGAGTTGGTGACGATAAGTAGAGATGACAAGTTGAAATGCCCTAAAACCAATAATAAATTTCAAATTGTTATTGTGTATATATTTAAATTAAATAAATTAAGCTACTTTAGTTTCATAATGATATATATAATTACCTCTGGAAGATTCGGTTAAAAATTACAACTGATACTACCTTTGTCACTAGTAGCTTTAAAACCTGAAGCTTGCTCTCTTAATTCTTTTTCCCTTCTCAATTCATGGACTTTAGCTTGTAGTGCTTCCAAGCTTTCCTGTATTTCTTTATTGCTAGGAGTCTTTTGTGTTTTCATCTTCAAGGATTTTGGAGTGATTCCAAATCCCTTACCCCCTCACCCGACCCGAATACTCACGAACATCTAATGCTCGACTAAGTATACTCCTGCAATCATTGTCTTCATCTGGACATATAGACTGAGATATAGTCTCCTGAAATTCATATGAATATTGAAAATTTGTCTTAATTATATGTTACTAAACTTTTGATTTAATTAAAGAAATAATGCTATACATACACATTTCTCAAAAACTTTTTGAACATCTTCTTTGACAACTCCGTCCTTACCCACACGGGCTTCCTTCCACAAAACATGTGCCGGAAGAGATGTTTCAGAACTATTATCCTTTGTTAACTACACATAAAGCCAAATAATATTATCAAATATAATTCATGATGAACAAGTATATCATTGAAATTTATAGATACTTACAATAGATTGTTCTAAGCGTCCATATCCAATACGCCCTTTTTTGTATGGATACGCGGGAATTGATGCTCTTTGCCGATTTGTTTCACTTACACTCTGAAATTCTTTGGTTTTTCGTTTGGCTTTAAACATTTCCCATTCTTTAGGTGAAACCGAACTTGCATATTTAGATGGAAGCTCCGCATCAACAAAAAATTTATCTGTGTCCCTAAGAAACTTGATATTTAAAAAACTCCTAAACCCTCTTAGTAGTTTTCCGGCCAATCGAAGACAAAAAGTTTTTCTAGTATCATCAATGTTGTTGAAAGACCTCTACGAAAAACATACACAAAGTGCGTTAGTACAAGTAATTTAAAGACATAATCGTCATTAAAAACAAATTGGAACTTCATTAAATATGGTACCTGTATCTCACTCAAAAATTTTTCTTTAGCTTCTTTCAACTATATTTTTCTCCAATTATCACAAGTAATTGGAACTTCATTCCTTAAAAGTGCACCAATAAAACTTGTCACCGTTGAACCGTTAGGCTCAATTAGTTGGCCACTTTGGCTCCAATGTGCATCTAATTTTATGCCCCGGTCTCTATCACGAATGACTTTCCTCATAACTGTTATACCCCGTCTAATTTCCGCTTCCTGATCAGTAACGGTCGCATTATCATGTGGGTGATACTCGTTACTAGCCATTTAACATGTAATAAAGAAAAACATAAACCCAATATAAAAATCCATAATCATTTGAATATATAAAAAATGACAAATAAAGAATAGCATATAAATTTATTGAAAATGACATAATATATAACCTTTTACTATATTACCTCTTTCACTAACATCTCTTTCTTATCTTGGTTGGAATATGAATTACTTGTTTCTTAGCAATGCGGACGTCTGAATTGATCCAAATTCCCTCGTTATGATCGTTTCTAAAATATGATTCATCCGCTATAATATTCTCATCTTGATTATTTTGTCTAATACATGACTGATTCTCAACATCAATATCACCTTGATCTACACCGGTATCATCAACCACTTTGTTAGATAAAAGCACTATAGACCATTTCGTACTCGTCGGTTTAGTGACATAACACACTTGTTTAGCTTGAGATGCTAGAATAAAAGGCCCGTCTTTGTACCCCACCCAATTAAGATCAACTTGTAGAAATCCTGACTTATCCATTCGTATGCCACTACTAGTTACCCACTTGAAACCAAAGATAGGAATCTGAAATTTCTCGTAATCAAACACCCAAATGTGCTCAATAACCCCAAAATATGACAGATTTGCATATTTGGGGTTTAGGTCCTTCGTACTTGATATGTGCATTACTATAGCTAGGACGGTGACACAACTATTTTGCGTAGTACTTTTATCATCTTGTTCTTTGGTATAAAATGTGTATCCATTTATTGCGTATGCGCTATGAGAAAACACATGAAAACTTAGACCATATGCCAAACATCTCAACCTTTTTGTTATTGAAGTGGGATCTGAAGAGCGTTTTGAATAAATATGATCCTTAAACCATTGTATAAAACTTTGATTGTGCTCTCGTACTATCCAATTTTCATTTCTGTTCTGATTTAACCCTTGGAGTATTGCCTTGTGCATTTCAACATATGCCTCAACCTCAATGTCATTGTACAGAACATACAAATGCACTTGCTCCCGTTCATCCCTTTATATTGTCTCAATTTTATTTCCAATTAATTTTTTACCTTCATTTTTTTCAAAAATATGAGTTTTGGGGAGCCCAACGGATTGATCATTGGACAAATATTCAGTATAAAACTCAACCGCTTCTTCAACAATGTATCGTTTAATAATACAACCCTCTGTGTGACTTCGGTTTTTCACGTACCCTTTTAATATTTTCATATAACTTTCAGTAGGGTACATCCATCTCATATAAGTTGGTCCACACAATTGTGTCTCTTTCACAAGATGAACAACTAGATGTACCATTATTTCAAAAAAAGAGGGAGGAAAACACATCTCAAGCTCACACAAGGTAATAACTATTTCTTTTTGCAGTGTTGGTAAGACCTCAGGATCGATCACCTTACTACAAATTGGACTAAAGAAAAAACACAATTTAGTTATGGCGCTTCTTACTTTTTCTGGAAAAATAGAACGTACACCTATTGGTAGAAAATTCTCCATTATAAAATGACAATCATGTGTCTTTAAACTCTTCAACTTGAGGTCTTTCATAGACACGAGTCTTCTAATATCTGAAGGGTATCCGTTTGGAACTTTAACTTCACTTAGAAACTTGCACAATATTTTTTCTCCTTTGTAGATAGAGTAAAAGCAGCGGGTGGTAGATATGTTTGTCTTCCTTTCTTCACGGGTACTAATTCAGTTCCTATTCCCATCTTTAACATGTCCTCCTTTGCTTTAAGGTCGTCCTTAGAATTTCCTTTTATATTGAGTAACGTACCAATAACACTTTCGAATACATTTTTTTAAAATGCATAACATCGAGAAAATGTCTCACATACAAAGACTTCCAATATGGAAATTCAAAAAGATCGACCTCTTCTTCCACCCACCTTTGACAACCTTATATGCAAAAGGGTTGCCAAACTGAGTACACACATCTTTCACCTTTTCAAAAATTTGGTCACCTGACAATGCAGGTGGAGCTTTTGTTGTTCAATGTCTCCATTGAATGCTTTTCTCCACCCACGGTAGTGATGTTTAGATAATAAGAATCTACGATGACCGAGAAACATATTCTTCTGACAAAGTTCCAATCGCATCGTATCGGTTCCATCTTCACAAATAAGACACGCACGTTGACCTTTAATGCTATACCCAGATAGATTCCCGTATACTGGAAAATCATTAATTGTGCCAAACAACATCGCCCTCAAATTTAAACTTTCTTTCCTATATCCATCATAAACCTCCACACCGTTCTCCCACAAAATCTTTAAATCTTCGATCAAAGGTGTCAAGTATACGTCTATGTCATTCCCTGGTTGTTTAGGCCCAGAAATTAACATAGATAAATCATGCACTTATGCTTTATACATAGCCATGGAGGTAGGTTATAAATCATAAGAATCACAGGTCATGTGGTATGTGAGATACTTTGAAGACCATGTGGGTTCATTCCATCAGTAGATAATGCCAAGCGAAGGTTTCTTGCTTCTTATCGAAAATTAGGATAATCATCATCAATTCTCGACCACTATGGTTAATCTTCCGGATGTCAATACTTTTCATCAATAATTCTTTCATCTGCATTCCAAGTCAAGTTTCTGGCATCGGTTTGACTACAGAACATGCGCCTAAATCTCGGAATTATAGGAAAATACCATAAGACTTTTGTTGGAGACAATTTTTTCTTATATCGAGATAAACCGCATTTATGGCACTCATTTAACGATGCATATTCGTTTCGAAACAAAACATAGTCGTTTGGACAAGCATGTATCTTATCATAGCTCATGCCAATAGAGCACAACATTTTTTTGGCCTCATAGGTTCGATTAGGAAGAACATTATCCTCCGGAAGCATATCTATCATAAGGGATAATAACTCTAAAACTTTTATCTGACCATCCATTGCCCGCCTTTAAGTTGTACAACTTTAATACCGCAGACAATCTTGTGAATTTAGTGCAACCTTTATACAACGGTTTCTCTGCATTACATACCAATCTCTCAAACATTTTGGGACAATCCTGAAGATCTTTTCCGAGTGCATTTGTAATCTCTTCGACTCGATCAAAATCGTATGCATCTGTGTCCTTGTCGTCTGAATCATAGGCCGTACTACTTTTCTCCCCCGGTTCAACATTGTTGTTAATTTTTTTACCGTGAAATATCCAACACGTATAACTTCTATCAATTCCATGCATTAGTAAATTCGATTTCAATCCATCTGCATTGACCCGACCCACATAACAATAAACCAAGCAAGGACACTTCAATCGACTGGGGTCTTTGGCGTGTTCAACAGCAAACTTAACAAATTCCAATACCCCATTCTCGTACTCTTTTGAAAATCGATCGACAGACATCCATTTTTATCCATTCTTTCTAATAATTAAAGTAAACAAAAACACTATAAACGGATTATTCCCTTTTTGTATAAATTAAAGGAATTATTTCTAGAAATTTATTTCTAGACTTATTAATATGGACTAAAAATAAATATAGGAAGGAGATAGTAAATAAATAAAAGAATCAGTAATGTTGAATTTGAACTTGACTTACCAAAGAAAGAAAAGGGGGTTATTGGTGTCGACGGTGGATGATGCGGCTTTGATGTTCTTCGACTAACGACACTAATACAAAGGGATCATCAAAAACAAACAAAAACAATCCATTTAGGAGGCTAATGAATTTAGGTGTCAATGCACATGAACAAAATAGGGAAAACAATATATACACTATAAGAAGATTAATACAAACTTTTAGAAATTTTGTATGATTTAAACGGATTATTTTTAGAAATTTAGTACCTATATATCTCATAACCAAACTCCACTAATTAACTATATATATATATATATATATATATATATATATATATATATATATATATATATATATATATATATATATATATATATATATATATATATATATATATATATATATATATATATATATATATATATATATATATATATATATATATATATATATATATATATATATATATATATATATATATATATATATATATATATATATATATATATATATATATATATATATATATATATATATATATATATATATATATATACTATATATGAAGTGAAGTAACTAGTCCTTATGATGTAGTTATGCTATTAAAATCATGAAAATTTGGATATTTACCTATGATTGAATGTCTAATGAGATGAAATAATTTAGAGGACTAACACCCTATATGATTAAATAACTTATTTTCGTGTTTATCATATAATTGCTTATATTATAAGTCATTTTTATGAAACAAAGAAGAAGAGGCAATAAGTTACTACCTTTGAATTGTGGATGTCAACAAAGCTTCTTAGAAATAGTACTTTGCCCAGAACCACACAAACCAATCAAATAATGATCTACACCAGAAGAAAAAAAATAGAATCCGACAAACCAGTCATAAACTTATGCCAATAAGAATCATGCTACAAATAACTTCTCTATTAGCTTGCTCTTAGCCATGTTAATGCACTCTAACAAATAAAAACACTTCCCAAATTGATTTTACACATAACAACATTGAGCATTTTATTTTATCATAATTTTTGTAAAACTCAGATTCAAGAAAGAACCTACCATGAGAAAGGGTCGGTCGGGGTGGAGAGCAACCGAGAGAGAGGGTGGAGGACGGGGGGGAAAGGCCGGCGGAGCTTGACGATGGCGGAAGGCGCTTGGACAACGGCGGAAGGAGCTTGGAGAGGGAAAGGGTTTTCGTTCATGAGAGGGAAACCAGTCTGTGAAAAGAAGAAACGAGTCTGATTCTAATTTTTTATTTTAATTTATATGCCTTTAGACAACGCTTTTTAGAAAGAGCTGGCTAATGTGGTCCTTTAGCAGCGCTTTTGAAAAGCGCTGGCGAATGTGGCCCTTTAGCAGCACTTTTGCTAAAGTGGCTTCTAAAGCAAAACTTTAAGCAGCGCTTTTAAAAAGCATTGTCTAAGGTCACATTTTTAGAAGAGCTTTTATTTATTATTGTATATACAGTTTTCGTGTTTTTTTTAAATTCACTTATAGCAGCGCTTTTGTATAAAAGCGTTGTCTAATGTGCGCTGTTAAAATCCATTTTTGGCGTAGTATGGTGTGCCTCGACTGTGCGATTTCCAGCGCGGAGGAATTCTAGAGAGATGGCATGCCCTCTCTCTCTAGAAATAACAAAGAGAGTTTTGTTTGTTTGGTGTAGAGAGAGAAAGAAAAGGAAAAAATGGGCTCTCAACTCAGTAATGTGTTTTCATAAACCTTGATGATCATGTGCTAGCGCTACCTTGCATCCTTATCATACACCTTTGTTATGCATCCTCTGATTACAATCTAACGCTCCATAAGCGCGCGACCACCACAATTATGTGATCTCTTCCACACCTTGCCTAACGAATCCCATATTGTTTTGGGCCTAAGCCCATGATATTCACGCCCCTTTTTTTTTTGTTTTTGCTATGCCAACGTAATTCTCACCCCCTCAGCGCTACTGGGCCTAGTTCAATATCTAATCTTTGGCCCCATACTAAACTAGACCCCCATTATTACTGCCTTGTATAATTATTCACCCCCTCTTGAGTTTGGGCTTGAATTCAATATCTAAATTCAGGGCCTTGCTTTCCACACCCCCTAATTTACTTAGCCCAAACAAAATACACCCCCTGCATTTTATTAATTATTTTATTTTATTTTTTATACTTTATTTATTTTTATTTTATAATTAATATTTTTATATTTAATATATTTGTAAATTCTAAAATATTTACTATTATTAATAAAAATCAAATATTAATTTTTCTAATCCATTCAAATATTTTTTATTGCATTAAAATTCAGTTTTTGTCATTCATTAAAAAGATTTTTTATATATTAATATATTTCAAAATAACCTTACAAACACCAAATATTTTTTTAATAGCTTAATTAATTTGAAAACAATTTTCAAAAATGATTATGAGGATGCTTTTAATCGAATACAAACTTCGCCTAACAATTTCGCTATTTAAACAACCAAGCTTGGTTCAAGGGGAATTCAAAATATCTTCGTAATGCATACAAAATATCAACCAACTGCGAAATACGAATTGAGACTCTGATTCCTTATAAGAAGGTACATAGGCATACGACTAAAATCGTGGCGAGTTCCCCTAATAAAAACTAAAACCATATTTTCTAAGCCATAATTTTAAAACCCTAGTATCCTTGTGAACAAGGTAGATGAGGGGTGCCTAACACCTTCTCTTCATCTAATAATGAGTCCACCAACTTAAAATCTCTGACCAAGTTAGGATTATTCTTTATATTCCCTTCCTAAAGATAAAAATTAAGGGTGGCGACTCTATATTTTAAATCGGTTACAATAATACCCTTATCCATTGAAGGATGAATGCATGTTTAGTAAACCGTTTGAAGTCATTCCTATTTCCTGGGACATTTAATCTTATAACAAGGGTTAGACTCTGATGTCACTTATTTATCATGTGATTTTAAACACAAGAGGAGAGGCTAAGATGGATAATGGTATTCAGATTTCAAAAATCTATTTACAAAAACTCTTTGATTTTAAATGATTTATGTAAAAATATAAAAATAAACAAAGGTGAAGCAACATAATAAATATACATAACAAAAATAAAAGAGAAAAGTATAGAAAGATCAAACTACAAATTTATCATGGTTTAACCTAAACCACTTTGCGTGTTCTAGTCTCCGGGAGTTCTCCTTGAGATTTACTTTAAAAAAACACCTGAGCTTTTACATAGGATCGTTCCAAACAACCTTACAAAAAAACATAAACTTTTGCATCGGATAAACCTAAAAACATATAAAAAACCAGAGCTTTTACATACCCAACTTAATAACCTCAAACAACCAGAGCTTTTACACAAGATAAGCTCAATAACTTTCATCCAAGTTTTTTACATGTTTATCTTGTAACCTTCAAATCTATTACAAATGGATCACAAAAGAAATACACTATTAAATAAACAATTATAACATAACACCAATTTAACATAGTTATTAAATTAAACTTTTCACACTCTTGCCACTATGGCAACTCTAGTGAAAAAGAAATTGATAAAATAATGAAAGATAGAAAGATAGAAAAAAGTTTTTATTTAAAAACGGGTGTGTTTTGAAAGTGAAGAAAAACCATGCTTAGAAAAGGAAACAATGCATAGGATAAAGACAATTGCAATATTCTTCTTCATATTTAGTATCTTGACAATGGGAATCTTGTAGGATGTTCATAGGAAGTGACTAAAGATATTGACATCATAATTTGAGATTCAGGTATATGATTGATTATTGAATTGGATATTCATAAGATTCATATCTCCTGGCCTTCGTGTGATGACAATAATCATCGGGGGAAGGGTGAGTTGTTCTCATCAGACATTGGAAGGTCGCTATTGGGGATGCAATTAATTTTAAGGGTTGTTAACTGAAATAAAAGTTTTTATCAAATGGTTGTCCAACTATTTTTTGGCCTAAGGACAAGTTAATCTACTTAAAGAGAGAAGTCAACTATTTGGTTTGGTAAAATATTGTGAGTGGCAGTTGAAGACATTGTGGTTGATGGAGGTCATCTCTTTATGGACCTTCAATGGAGGATGACTATTTATCTATTAAGGTTGTATTGAGAAATAAATTCTTCCATGTTCCATTATGTGGCTTCTAGGGTCCAACATTGGGTTTTACAAGATCATATATTGAGAGATAGTGGGATAAATGAAATGGACTATAATTTTGACAAAGCTTTATGTTGACCAAGTAACTTCAAACACAAGAAGGAAGATGAGTTTCAATGAATGGTTTTTGAAAACATTTAATGAATGTGATTGATTTTACTTGGTCAATTTTAAGAAAGGAGATGAAGCAGAGATTTAAGGTCGAAAGGTAAATAATAGAAAAATGAAAAGTACAAATAGGAAAGTGCAAATCAAGATTTATACTGGTTGGACCTTAAACTACACGGCGTATTCTGGTCCACAAGAAGCTCCCCTTGAGAGTTCCATTATCAACTTGAGCTTTTATCACAGGATCAACTCACAAACCTCTTACACAAAACTTTTACCCAACTTCACCATGCAACCTTTGTAGCAATATCAATATCACAACAAAATGAAACTCTTAATTTACAATTACACCTCAATCAGATTCAAACAACAATTACACAACTCCTACTTAAGTGTTTTGTACAAGTGAACACAAGTCCTTGTGTATATAGTAAAGAAATATGGCGAAATAAGGAAAGAATAATAGGTTGAAGCCGCTCTATAATTGATTAGCCTTTGACACTAATCAATTGTGGTTTAACTATTTTGGAAAGAAAGCTGCCAAGTAAGGAGTCAAATAAATTAAATTGCTTCATAATTGGCTAAGAGACGAGTTTGTTCCATAGTTAATTAGACACATGTTCTAATTGATTAGAGAGTGAGTTCTTAAATGATTAGGTATACCTCTTAATCGATTATCTATGGGTCAAAGTTTATTTAAAGAATATTTTGAAATCAAATGAAGTTTATAAAAAAATTTGATAGTTACTCACACTTAATTATAATTTAATCATTTAAAAAAATTGAAACATTTAAAGCAGATGATCACATGAGAGCTTTCAGAGACCGTCGTTTATTTGATGTTGTTCTTAGTATTTGAATTTTTTTACACCAAACATTTACAACCTTTGAGCTTTGCTTTTTGATTTAATTCAATCTTTTTCATCCTCGATGATACTAATGGTGATTTTTCTTTATTGATTTTGTCATCATCAAAACCACAGTTAACCATACTGTATAGAAAACCACACTTTAAAGTATCTTAGTGGTATGATACTTTAAAGTTTGTTTTTCTACGTTAACCATACAACGTAGAAAACCACACTTTAAAGTATCTTAATGAAAGTAAATTTTGACATAACCATGAGACAAAAAGCAATTTTGTGTATTTACAAGAAATACATACTAAAAAGTTTCTCTCAGATATTCCTATTTTATGGGTTATACAATTATATATCACTAATAGAGTACCATTTTATCCTTAGGTATTGGCGCAGAACTCCATTATTTTCTATAGATGAGATTTTTCTTGTTTGTCGTAATGTTTGTCGAAATATCTTTGGGGAACACACAAATCATTGCAGGAAGATTTTGTTGGTGCGCAAAGGAGAGATGAAAGACAAAAGGAATATATTGAATGAAGGCTACAAAATAAGGAGTAATGAAAATAATTACATTGACCTACTACTAGGCTATTTATACACAAAATTAAGGTATAATAAAATACTAAAATACCCTATAACAAACTTAGTCAATAAGACATTCCTAAAATATAAATTATTTCCAACACCATCCCTTAATTTATATTTACACAAAACTGAAAACACCAATTCCATCCCTCAAACAAAGAAATTGAGCAGTCTTGATAGTTGTTGCACCCTAAAATTCGCCCTCCTAATTGATTCTTTTATCTGGCTTAGCCTTTTGCATTCATCTGCATATATTCCATTAGGTCATTAACATGCATATTACATTCAATAAAGCACCATGAGGTTCATTGTTCAGTGTTCGTTCAATATTAGGGTTTTACACTAGTTAAGGCATTCGTATCCTATAAAGGTTGATTTCTTCTTCAAGCAATGAACAATGGAATTAGGGTTATGAGTCGTGGTCATTAAGAATTTCTTATTCGTCAAGATATAGGACCATTCTCCACCCAGTTTCATCAGTTCCAGAGATTAGGGTTTATTTCCCTATGTATCTCATGAAATTAGGGTTCTACCACATAGACGTCTTGTTATGCTTCCAGTTCCATCTGAGTCAAGGAATTTCTTCAAGGAAGGTTAGTTTGGCATTGAGGTCATATGGTGTATCAAGTGAGGGGTACGTATATTTCATGGGCTACATTATGCAATCATTGGTTCTTGTGCAAGAAAATAAGTACATGAGTTCATCCGTCCATTATTAACTAGGATTAGTTCATCTGGTTTTCCTTGGTGTAATGAGCTGTGGAGTTAGGGGTGTGAAGTATGTTTATCATCGACTACTTTCTCTTCAAGATATTGGGCTATTTTTCTCCAAAAGACACCAAGGTCTTGGAACAAAGTTTATTTCTCTGTATTTCTCAAAAGACCAGGGTTTCAATCTTTTGTGGCTGAGTATGGAAGAATTAGGGTTTATTTTACGGCTTTGAGGATTTTATTTTTAATCAAGGGTTATTCAAGGTGCTTTTTCATTAATGGTTTTCATTTCTTTCAAGATTATCATGATCACTAAGGTTTCTATATTCCTTTCAAGGATTCATTCATGATTCGCGTCTCTTTTAATAGCCTTGCCAATATTTTGTTTCATACCATGATTATTTGAATTCGTACAAAGGCATTTAAAGGAAATATTGTAGAAAAAGACTTGGCATTACAAAATCAATACTTGATTCAAGTTTGCAAGTGGAGGAATTTGAAGTTGAATTTGGGAGCAATGGAAGAAAAGATACCTATTCAATTCAAACAATTCAAATTTGGAAGAGAACTATCATATTACATTTTCTAAAAATCCGAGTTCATTATAATTTTTGTTATTCATCACATTACATCAAGAATCCAAAAAGAAAACAATTACAAAAGTCCTAAACTTAAGTTCCTAAAGTACAATGCCCAAAATTTTATGTTATGATCCAAGACACTAAACCTTAGTCATGCTTTAGCCAACTCAGTATCGTATATAACCCGCATTACATACTTGAGACCATGGCACGTCAAGGTTCAAAATTCAAACGAATATCATGATGGGCTGTAGTATATGTGAAGGTACACATGAAATTCTAAATACAAACCAATTCATACAATTCAAATGAAATTTGAAGAGCATATTGCAAAACCAGAATTTGGATTACATGAAAATCCATTCCTAAATCCTAAGAGCTTGTTTCCAATCTTTCAAGTCCCTTAACCATAACTAATGCCAATCTCAAGCAATAAACTGGGTTTTGTCCCTGAAACCAGCATCAAAACACTTCCATCCCTTAGGAAACATGTTCAGCCACAATCTCTCTCTGCTGATCCGCAGGGACTGGACATTAATGCATAGCTCCTCAACCTCAAGCAGATTGTTTTGTCTGCTACGTTTCCTCAGACTTCCCTTGATATTGGCATCCAATCTAATGCAGCATTGACTACCCCAATTTGACAGCAAATTCCCCTAAACTAGTGCTTACATCATACATGCTGAAACATTAGTACCTAAGAGAAGTAAAGAAAATCAGAAGACGTAAAATATATCGGTTCAACCGCATTTATTCATGAAGAAAGTCATAAAGCCAAAGAGAAAAATTGGTTCAAACCAGACCGTACAACCATCCCTGCACTCACTTGAAATATCAAGAAATCGACCGTGGGGGAGTATATCAGAAAATTAGAAATAAAATTAAATCATAAAGCAGAATTTTCCAACTCAACAAAGAAATAAGAAAATATCATCATAAACTAAACCGTGGTAAAAACAGAATAGCAAGGATTGATTTCTTAAATAAAAATAGTTATAATAGATTTTCAAGCCTCAAAATCAGAAACAATCCCATCCATCTATTATATAACAAACTTTAAAATAAACAGTTCAGATCTAAGTCCATCTAACAAACTGTAACTAACTTCTTTTAGCAATAACAAAAATATATAAAATAGAAAACTCATCATTCATCAGGATTCTTCACGATTCTGCAGAAGAATCACATCCCAAAAATCATAAAAATATTTCTTCTCTCTTCTTTCTTCTTCCTTCCACAATTCTTCAACACCCTGAAGAATCACAAAAAACACTTTCTCTTCTCCTCTCATCTTCATCTTCATTATTCATTCATTTGGAGAATAACCAAGAAATTTCTGAAACTCTCTCTGCATTTTCTCAGCACCCTTCCTCTCTCTCAGCACCATAACCGTATCTTCTCTTTCTTCTTCATCATTACCTTCATTCTTCACACTCAGGAGAAACACACCAAGAAAACTCACAGAAAAATTCACTTCATTCTTTGCATATTCCTCAACCTTTTTACACCATCTTCTTGTATCAAACTCATCATTCAATCATCAATTATGTGTTAATCATCATCTTCATAAATGCACTGTTCTTCCGCTGCAATTCTTCACTTCCAATCTCCATCTATATCGAAATCAAATAGCGCCACTGCAATTATCATCATCATCACAAATCTGCATAGTTAAACAACATCACGACGATTTACCATAACTCAGTACTTCATCATCATTCGTATGCGTTCACAATGTACATCCATGATAACGATATTGTGATACGGTGGCAGAACCCACTGTTTTTACTGGTTTGCGTTTTGCATTTTTTGTTTGCAAAATGTCGCGGTAAGCAAGAGTCGCCACCGACTTTTATTTTATCCGATCATGGAAAAGGAAAAAGAACAGGAAAACCTTTTTTCGAGATATTCTGAGTACGGGGGATAGATTATAGAAAGGGAAGGTGTTAGCACCCTTTCTATCCGTAGTTATCTACGGGCTCTTAGGTACTTGCTCATTTTTCAAATTGCTTGTGTGTGTTTGTTTTGAAAATGTTTTTACTTCGTGATAACCCTTGTATCAGTCCACAAGAATGTGACGAAGTTTGTTTTTGAAAATTTGTTTTGAAAGGTGTTTTGTGTGAAAAGCAAGTACTTAAGATTCTACCTACTCGAAAAAAGATCGTTCGTTCCATTTCCTTTAGACAGCGCTATCCTAGTATTAAGGAGTAGGTAGCACCGTTGTTGGAGTTGTAACAGACATTCGAAAGGGACAAGTACAATCACTAAAGCAATAGTTAGAAAACTTTAGTAATAACCCTAGAGTCTTAAGATCTTTCCGAGGCAACATTCCGATGGGACATTTGATCTTTTAGACACGAGGGCAACCACTAAAATCTCCTATGCTTAATGATTGTTTACCGAAGGCAACCGAAGTGAAGCAAACCCTAGGAGTGGATATGTGCATATGATTTGTTTCAGTTATTTAATCTTTGCATATTAGGTGATCTACCGTTTTAATTTTCCAGACATTCTTGCCATACAATCCTATTAGCCATGCATTTAGACAGTTAAAGATTGTGGAAATTAAAAGTGCGAGGAAATAAAACCTAGCTATTACAAGGCTTCGGGGAGGGGGATTAATTACAAAACCAAAAATTGGGGATTTAAACAGTAAATAAAAACCCTAAGTTAACTATTACAAAGCCTCAACAGTGACAAAATAATGGAAAAAATAATTAACAAGCGCACGACGAATTAAATACGAGGACGGTAATTAATAACTTAAAACCCTAATTGAGAGAAAGAAATTTTTGTGGATTTTTTATTTGAGAAAATGTTTAATTGTAACTTAATTAAACCTAATTTCTAATTTTTTTTTTAAATTGTGAAAGAAATTAAATAACCTAATTTACTAATTAAATTAAAAAGGTATTTTATGAGAAAAATAATTTTTGTGTATTTTTGAGAAAAATTAATTAAATTATGTACAAATAAAATCCTAAGTCTAATTATTTTTAAATTATGAAATAAATTAAAGTTGCCCTAAATTAATTAAACTAATTAATTTTAAAAAATATTTATTAAGAAAATAAATCTTTTTGTGATTTTGATTTGTTAATTTAATAAAAATAATTTTTGTATTAATTAAAAAAGAAAAGAAATAAAGAAAAGAAATTAAAGAAAATAATAAAAATAACCAAATGGGCTTATGCTGGCTGAGAGGGGGGTATGAATTTGAAATTCCAAGGCCCATTAAGCTCCAAGCCCAGTCAACCACGCTCGATCTTGTGCAGCGTTGACCTGGAGTAATACCATGGACCTTCATTGCTGGTACGTTGGATCTGGCTAGTTGGGCATCCAGTGGACAGGCATTGAGGGTGTATGGAAGGCGTGTGAGGGAGTATTGTATTGGGTCTGCAAAGGTAAAACAAGAAAATGCATTTTGTTGGGACCTGGGATCGAACCCAGGTCCTTGTACTCCATACCAACGATGTGTTGCCAACTGAGTTACGTTGTTAACTTGTTAACATAATAAAAACAAAAAATAATATAAGGAAAATAAAAGAAGCTGATTCCAAACGTGTGAAATTCAAACGGGCAAATGGTTGGATGACACGCATTGTCTTCTTTCCTTTCTTCGTTGCCTTAGGCCTGTAACTTTTACCTATGGACATTTGTTTGTAGGTATAACCCTGTTACATTCAAAAATCACACACATGCAATATAAATTCCAATGGATACCATGGATCAATTGGGTGTGAAGCCCTGACCACCATGGTATCCATCATTAGGCCTAATTTTGCTTAAATCACAAAACCCCAAATTAGAGCACGAAACCCTAGCCATGGAAAAAGCTTGTCCCTGCACTATAACTTAAATCAAACTATCCAGAAACATTGCAAACATGATGATGAACACAAATATATGGGTAAAATACATTTATAATTCGTAAATCATAGAAATCGAATTTGAGTTCTTAGTGCAAACCGTAATTCTTTTGGGGACGATTGCTGGATGCTTTGAGGCTTGCAAATGATGTTGTTAGCTTCCTGGGATGTCCAGGAATCAATTTCTAGGCTTGAAACTCCTTGAGGATGGCTTTAAGATGGATTTTGATCTCCCACTTTGGTCCAAATTTTTTAGTTTTCCTTCTTGTGTTTTACGCCTACCACCCTTGTGTTTTTGATCTGGAATTATTATGCACTTATAGTAGACTAAATTAGGTCAACAAAATTGTGTCATATCTTTGAGAATTATGAAAATTGGATTTGATTTTCTTCATGTATGATATCTTTCTAAAACAAGCTTTTATCCAATCTTTTTCAACCCTAATGAGCCTTGCATTAATTGATCATCTTGCTAGCTGTATATGGACTCCAAATATGCATAAAAATCTCAAGATTTGATTTGTTTTCATTATTTTACCATTTAATTTGATTTATTTTGATTTAAATGAATAAAAAATAAAAATAAATGATAAAAATAATAAAATAAGAGGTGAATAAGCTCAGGGGTCGTGGGTCCTATTAGAAACATGTTTCAAGCAAGAAAACATGGGCCCCTTTGGAAACAATTCAAATTTGACCAATGTTGACTTTTGACAATTTTCCAAAAATTGCCAACTTTGACAATGCACAACTCTATAAAATTTGACCCTAGGAGGGTGTTCTTGGACTTTTTAGAAATCTTAGGATGTCCCCTAAACAACACATTTGGTTTCATATCAATTGGATCTTCCATGTTCATGTATGAAGATTTGATCCAAAAGGTGTTTCTGTTGACTTTCCAAAATGACTCATAATGTTGGAATTCATATCTTTTTGTGAGTGCATATTTTGAACTTGTGGGCTGAATATGAATTTCATAGAATTGCATCCTCTTCCAAATGAGCTTTGGATAAAAAAAATTGATAAAGCATGTGTAAGTTATGCTTGGTCAAAGTTGGGTTGACTTTTACTGAGAAACCATAATTTAGCAACGTTTGGGTTTTGATGAATTTGGAGAATTCCTTGAGGAATCATGATCAACCCTTTATCAAATGATGGAATTCACTTCAAAATGTTGATGTTGACCCAAAATCTTGAGGTTTAACTGTGTGTGGGCCACAGTTGAATTTTGACCTAATATAGTCGATTCTCAAGCATCTGAGCAGTTGACTGAGCAAACTTCTTGTGCAAGGCATGAAACTTGACATGTAGGGTCTTAAGAACATATTAGGACCTTTGAAGGAATTTGTGACCTTTTTGGTTCACCTATCTTGATGAATAATGAAACCCTAATTTGAGATACATTGCCTTATGAGAGAGCTTGTCTGGTCAACTCTTGGACTTCCTTGAGAAAATTGGGGACCTCAATTGCCATTGATTGAGTAAAATAGGAGGGAAAATTTTGGGGTACAACAGCTGCCCCTATTCAATCTTCTTAAACCTGAGGATGTAGATTGGTTGCTCGGCCTTTCGTAATCTGAAGGTGGAAGATGATTGAACAGTAAAGTGCCCAGAAATTTGCACTCGCATGAAGTGGAACTCGACTTGTGACATTGGGAATGGGATTTCATATGCCATTTGGAGGTCGATAATAGAAGATTGTCGGAGATGGGCTTAAAGATGCCATCCTGGATGTAACGAGAATTGTCTGAGATGGTCTTAAATATGCCATCTAGAGAATGTGGATTTCCTGATATATTCCTTGGACGAGAGTCCCTGTTGCTGTCATTGAGAAGGAGTCTGCTGAGGAACATTGGTATCTATCTTTAGAGGAATAGAATTTTAGGAGCTTCAGTTGTCCATTATTCTACTGGGGAAATGCGAAACCAATCGTGTTTGATTAGGTCCCGGTCTTACAGTGTTGTGGACTGCTGTCTGGAGATAAGAGAAGAGGAACCTAGATAGTAAGGTTACGAGAAGGAACCTGGATAGTAGGGTAACTTTGATATGAAAGCCTAGATAGTAGGGCTGTGAGAAGGGACCTAGATAGTAGGGTTACTTTGATATAAGTTTGTGTAGAACTTCAAAAGGAACCTGGGTCGGGTTACTTTGTGATAAGTTCGTGTAAAACTTCAAGAGGAACCTGGGTAAGGTTACTTTGTGATAAGTTCGTGTAAAACTTCAGAATGAACCGGGGTAAGGTTATAAGTTTGTGTAAAACTTCAGGAGGAACCGGGGTAAGGTTACTTTGATATGACAACCTGGATAGTAGGGATGTGAGAAGGAACTTGGATGGTAGGGTTACTTCGAAGTGATAATGTAGATTAGTTGACCCGTTTGATTTCGGAAACTGAGTTTCCATTAGTTGTCTGTAGATGTGATCTGTATAACTGCTGGATTCATTGAAGTTAATCGTCTTTTCCAGCAAAAGATATCAAGGTTAGTTGTATGCGATGCATGAAATGCAGGGTGAGATGATGTTCTCAAAATAAATGAGATTATGCTGTATATGATATGTATGTGTATGTCATGATGTATGTTCTTGAAATGTTGTTGGGGTATGCTCGTGTCTGGGAAAATAAATCTCTAACGGTTGTTGGAGATTTGCGAATATTTTATCGGGAAGAGATGTTGGAGAAATAACTCTGCAGGGACCAAACTTTAGGGGAAGAGATACTCTGTTGGTGGACCTGCTTATCTGGAGGAACAAATTTAGCTGGGGATGAAATTCTGTTGCTAGAAGTGATGAGCTATGTTGGAGATTGAGCTTCTATATCTATAGAAATAAACTCCGCTTGGGGGATAAGATTTATTGACTCACCTGCGATTACAAACTTCGGCTCGGGATAATTACGTCCTATTTCAGGAAAGCTGACATCAATTCCTTTTGGGTAATTTTACTCTGTGGGGAGTGTATGTACTGATGATTGTGTTCCAAAGCATGACTCTATCCCGATACCTGTTGGGCAGAGGAACCGTCGGGTTTGGCACTTCTTATTTTCCCTATTTCTGGAATTACGAGTAATTGTCTTTTGTTTCTTATGTAAGTATTTATGAGCAGCAATCATTTTCAAATGCATATATCAAAAACAAATCATTGGACGTTCTTGCAAAACAAAACAGAAAAATAAAAAATAAATTGAAGTTTCTTGTGAAAATGACTTGTATTGATTTTTGAAATTGGCCTGTAATAGGCGTTTCGTACAAAGAGGCTAATGTCCTAGTAAGAGAACGCTGCCGAAAGACAGAAATTATACAATTTGTGTAAAAGAAAGAAAAACAGCTATGTGAAATGACCCCATTGGGTTCCAATTCTACTATTCCCTTTATGTCTTCAAGAGTCTCATCACCTTGCTACTTGGCCGAAGGTTGATCAGATTGGTTGGCGTCGTCCGAGCTTGATAATCGATACCGAAGTCTGGCCGCAAGATGATCCAATGAGACATAGTGTCTCCCCGTGCACCATTCTCTTTGATCCGTCGAAAGCCCTTACCACAATATTACTAGGCTTTAGAGTTAAACCCTGGCAATCCAACCGATCTAATGCCTTCTTCGGCAAAAAATTCAGTGAAGACCCATAGTGGTGCCCCTACATTCAATCGAGACATGCAGTGCATCATTATGCTTCTTTCCCTTTGGTGTTAAGTCCACATCTGAGAAACCCAACCCATTATCAGCAGTCAGGCTGGCCACATAATCCTTGAACTGATCAGCTGGAGTCTCTTGTGGCACATGCGTAGTTTTGAGGAATGCTATCAAAGCCTTCACATGGGCTTCATAACATAATAACAGAGACAACATGGATATCTTGGATGGGGTATGCCCCAGCTGCTCGACCACGTTGTAGTCGCTCTTCTTAATGATTTTCAGTATTTCCTCTATTTCTTGTTTAGAGGCTTCCACAACAACTTTCTTAGGCGCCTCCGTCCGGGAAGGCTTACCTACAATCTCTTTGCCGCGGGTATCAGATGATTCGCCGAATGGAGTAAGAACAGGAACAATAATGGATGTACTAGCAGGAACAGCAGAGGGGATGACAATAGGCTTGTTAACAGTCTTAGGGGAAATCTCGGGAGAGAAGACCCTTCCACTCCGGGTGATTTTGCTGGTTTCGACAATGTTATCAATATCAGGATCAGCCTCTTCATCTTTCAGATCTTGTTTGATGCCATGATAGTACACATCGGCACCATAATGCCATGGGACAGCTTTATCGGAGACATACGGGACAGGACCAGGAACAATGATTATCAGTGGAGCAATTCTTGGAGCAGTTGTAATCCTAACAGGTTATAATGGCAACGTCTTCAATTGGAACAACAGGAATCATAGTTTTCTCAAACAGAATCTTTTTGCTATCTATCAGGCGTTGAACACCTAACTTCATCAAACGGCAACCAGAAGGTAGAAACGAACACATGTGGCAACCTTTACCACAACCCGAAAATAAGCAGGCCAACAACAAATTCTTCTTGACAGTCATGAGAGGAGTGGATACTTCATCGATAGAGGTAACAAACAAATCAGTATCAATAGCATTAACTCCACGACCGTGCTTAGGCATGGGAGCAGTTATGACATTTGGCTTCTTCGGAGCATCAAAATCTATCTCCTTAGCTTCAATCAAGTCTTGTATTTTGTTTCTCAGGGCCCAGCAGTCATTTGTATCGTGGCCAGGACTCTCAGAATGATAAGCACACCGGGCATTCGGATTATATCGGGGAGATGTAGTATTTGGATTCTTGGGAGCCTCTCTCAAGGTTGCCAAGTTGGATCTCAGTAGGTGAGGTAGAACTTCAGTTAGTGTCATGTTGATGCGGGTAAACTGCCGTTGTGGTCTTTCCCCCCTTTGTTGATTGTTGTGTTGCGGAGCAACTGCCGGTCTAGGTATCATCACGGCATTTACTGTCTGATGTTGTTTAACCCTATTCTGACCCCTCGGGCTATAGACGACACTGGCTTCCTTCTTACCAGGAAAAGGCCTCTTTACTGAACTTGAAGAGGAATCCTTCTGTATTTTTCCGCTTTGAATCCCAGCTTCTACTCTTTCTCTAGTTATTATCAGCTCAGTGAAACCAGCTGATGAGCTGCCGATCAAATGATTGAAAAATGGACCAGATAGCATCCCTAGAAACATATCAACCAACTCCCTATCAGACAACGGGGTTTGGACTCTCCCAGCCAAGTCTCTCCATTTTTGTGCATAATCTTTAAAACCTTCACTTGCACCCATGGACATACTTTGGAGTTTAGTTCGAGTGGGAGCAAGGTCGGCATTATACTGATACTTCTTATAGAAAGCCACAACCAGATCTTCCCAATTTCGGACATTGGCTCCCTCCAGGTGGTAGAACCATTCAAGCTGAGTCCCTAACAGACTATCTTGAAAGAAGTGAACCCACAGATTTCTATCAACGGTGTGTGGCTGAATCTTCCTGACATAAGAGCGGAGGTGGAGCTTTGGCCAAGACACCCCATCATACTTGGAAAAAATTGGAGCTTTGAACTTCTACGGGATGACTACTCCCGACACCAATCCCAGTTCTTTGAAATCTAGTCCAGGTATCCTCTAAACTTCCATGGAACTCAGACGGTCATCTAACTGCTTGTATCTATCCTCAGCAGGAGGATATTGCTCATTGTTATAATCAGTATCATTGTCAGACACTGCAGGACTGTGGTCTTTCTCTTCTTCTTGGTTCTCCCCTCCCTTAGATGAAGAGGTCAAGTCGACTTGTCGCTTCAACCGCTCTCCAAACCTTCGACCCATGTTCAGAATACCAGTAGCCTTCTTCTTTTTCTTCCTCTCTTTCAGAATGAGGGCTTTCAGATCCTCCTGCCCCTTTGCCAGACTGATGAACATTTATTGGAACTGGGCGTTCTGTGCCTGAAGGTCCTTAATGCTTTGTTCATAAGACATTTCTGCTAAAATAAACAGCGAAGAAGATGAGAAACATGTAATGGTACATGTGATGATGTGTATGATAATGGGATGTGTATGCAATGATTTCAAATACTTCGGGAAATTTAAATTTGCAAACCAAAATAAACAAAAACTTTATTAGCTAAATTTGAAGTTCAAATGCCTTTTAGGCGTTACAATTAAAAAAAAAATCTAAAACTATAAAAGACATCAAAAATCCCATGGATGCTTCCTCTTTGCGCCGAGATAATCATTCAGTCCTCTTTCCTCATGGAGTTGCTTTTGAGCTCTAAAACTTTCCTCTCCTGAGCATGGAACTGATCCCTGTAAGTATCCCGCTCTTTCATCAACTGAATCCAAGACCTCTGTAATTCCCCAAGATTAGTGGGCATGTAAGGATAGAAAAGCGTGTAAGGAATGCCTTCTTCAGTAGTGGGTTCCACAATCACTGGAAAAACAACCACATAGGGCATCATAAGTTGTTGAGCACGAGCTCGTACCCATTTTAGATAAGGTTCCATAGGAATGGAAGTCTTTGGCCCAAAAGCCCTGACGCTCGATCTATTTACCATGCCCCAGGCTCGTATGAACCTCCGGTGATACTCTTGAATATCATCCTCATAGTTGAATACAATACCCTCGATAAGTAACTCACGGGGACCATCCCTTCGAGCGTGACCAAATTGTCGCAGAGCTAAATAAGGATTGTAGGTTATACCCCCTCTGATACCAAGCAGTGGTACATTAGGGTACTCCCCACAGCGGTCAATGATAGCAATGTATTCCATAGATCGAGAACACCAAAGAATATCTGTATGAGCGAGTGACATTATCCTTTGTGACCAAACCAGACCTTCTTCATTCTTCAGTATTGACTTAGGGAGGTGAGAAATAAACCACCTCGATAGCAATGGAATGCAGCACACAAGAATCCCTCTTCTCCTCATGGTACAAGTATGGGGAGTGTGCAAAATATCTCCGAGCAAAGTAGGCACCGGGTTGCGAGAGAGAAAGATCTTGATAGCATTCACATCTACGAATGAGTCCATATTAGGGAAGAGAACTAAACCATAGATAAGAAGAGCCAATACCTCCTCAAAAGACTGAAAATCCATATTATCCCAAAACAATTGGGCTTTGTCTATCAGAAACTTAGCTAGAAAACCCTTGACTCCGCTTCTAGTTTCCCAATTGGATACCACATCGGCCCGTTTCAGATGTAAAGATGAGGCAATGACTTCTGGCTTAGGAACTTCTTCTAGACCTGTGAAGGGTACCTGTTCAAGAATGGGTATATCCAATAGCTGAGAGAATTCTTCCAAGGTAGGCACCAACTGATAGTCTGGAAAGGTGAAGCAGTGGTGCTTGGGATCAAAGAACAGAAAGAGTACACTCATCATCTTTTCATCAAAGTTTGAAGTAACCAGGTTGAGAAGTTGACCATGTCTCTTAGTGAACGCAGAAGTTTCAGAAACCCTTGATGCTAGCTTTTTGAGTTGGGAAGGTATCTTCACAAAGCTGATTCGGATGGTATTTCTACGAACGGAAGCCATAATCTGCAAAATAGAACAAAGATAAATTCCATTGGTCTTTGAAATGGTTAGTGCAATAAGCATGGATGCCATGTTATGATGCATGATGTCATGGTAAAACACAAGTATAGCAAACATAGGTATATCAAACACAATCAAGTCACACCAAGTCCTTAGGTTTAAGGCTTACATGAGGTTAAAGGTAGTACCCTATTGAAGTTTTAATTGGTTCAAACTTGTCCTAAAAAAGTAATCGGGTTCTAGAGATTCTCAATATCACTGACCATCCTTTATCGGGCATTGTTTCAGCTCTCAATATTTTCTTGCAGCCAAAATATCCCGAAAGTATAGTCTCAATGAGTGTAGCATCGAGTATCAACCAGTTCTCAGCTCTACACCGAGGCTAGCTATCTCACTACTTTCTAATCACCAAGTTTTTCAACTAAGGTTCTAAGGTCCGTTGGTGCTTCACGACACCACGCGGCAGCCCCATATTCTCCTCGTTTCCCCATGAAGGATACTTGTACCAACCAAAGTGTCATACCAACACAACCATCGCTTAAACCATATCGGTCTACGCCTGACAGTCTCCACGATCTATTGTTGTTTACCTAATGAGTGTCCCCCAGACCCGAGTGTAGGATTTAATGTAACCCCAAACAAACCCTCAAAATTAAACCAATCAAGACAATCAAGAGAAGCAATTTTAATGACCTAGATCCTAAGGTAAACCCCACTTATTAGTCCCTAGCAGAGTCTCCAGTTCTGTGATACGGTGGAAGAACCGACTGTTTTTACTGGTTTGCATTTTGTGTTTTTTGTTCGCAAAATGTCGCGGTAAGCAAGAGACGCCACCGACTTTTATTTTATCCAATCATGGAAAAGGAAAAAGAATAGAAAAACCTTTTTTCGAGATATTCTGAGTACGGGGGGTAGATTATAGAAAGGGAAGGTGTTAGCACCCTTTATATCCGTAGTTATCTACGGGCTCTTAGGTACTTGCTCATTTTTCAAATTGCTTGTGTGTTTGTCTTTAAAATGTTTTTACTTCGTGATAACCCTTGTATCAGTCCTCAAGGATGTGACGAAGTTTGTTTTGAAAATTTGTTTTGAAAGGTGTTTTGTGTGAAAAGCAAGTACTTAAGATTCTACCTACTCGAAAAAAGATTGTGTGTTCCATTTCCTTTAGACAACACTATCCTACTATTAAGGAGTAGGTAGCACCATTGTTGGATTTATAAGGGACATTCGAAAGGGAAAAGTACAATCACTAAAGCAATAGTTAGAAAACTTTAGTAATAACCCTAGAGTCTTAAGATCTTTCTGAGGCAACGTTTCCGAGGCAACATTTCCGAGGCAACATTCGAATGGGACATTTGATCTTTTAGACAGGAGGGAAACCACTAAAATCTCCTTTGCTTAATGATTGTTTACCAAATGCAACTGAAGTAAGGCAAACCCTAGGAGTGAATATGTGCATATGATTTGTTTCAGTTATTTAATCTTTGGACATTAGGTGATCTACCGTTTTAATTTTCCAGACATTCTTGCCATACAATCCTATTAGCCATGCATCTAGTCAGTTAAAGATTGCGGATATTAAAAGTGAGAGGAAATAAAACCTAGCTATTACAAGGCTTTGGGGAGGGGGATTAAGTACATAACCAAAAATCGGGGATTTAAACAGTCAATAAAAACTCTAAGTTAACTATTACAAACCCTGAACAGTTATAAAATAATGGAAAAAAATAATTAACAAGTTCGCGACGAATTAAATACGAGGACGGTAATTAATAACTTAAAACCCTAATTGAGAGAAAGAAATTTTTGTGGATTTTTTATTTAAGAAAATTTTTTAATTGTAACTTAATTAAACCTAATTTCTAATTGTTTTTTAAATTGTGAAAGAAATTAAATAACCTAATTTACTAATTAAATTAAAAAGGTATTTTATGAGAAAAATAATTTTTGTGTATTTTTAAAAAAAATTAATTAAATTATGTACAAATAAAATCCTAAGTCTAATTATTTTTAAATTAAAGTTGCCCTAAATTAATTAAACTAATTAATTTTAAAAAATATTTATTAAGAAAATAAATCTTTTTGTGATTTTTATTTATTAATTTAATAAAAATAATTTTTGTATTAATTAAAAAAGAAAAGAAATAAAGAAAAGAAATTAAAGAAAATAATAAAAATAACCAAATGGGCTTGTGCTGGCTGAGAGGGGGGTATGAATCTGAAATTCCAAGGCCCATTAAGCTCCAAGCCCAGTCAACTACGCTGGATCTTGTGCAGCATTGACCTGGAGGAATACCATGGACCTTCATTGTTGGCACTTTGGATCTGGCTAGTTGGGCATCTAGTGGACATGCGTTGAGGGTGTATGGAAGGTGTGTGAGGGAGTATTGTATTGGATCTGCGAAGGTAAAACAAGAAAATGCATTTTGTTCGGACCTGGGATCGAACCCAGGTCCTTGTACTCCCTACCAAAGATATGTTGCCAACTGAGTTGCGTTGTTAACTTATTAACATAATAAAAATAAAACATAATATAAGGAAAATAAAAGAAGCTGATTCCAAATGCACGAAATTCAAACGGGCGAATGGTTGGCTGACATGCATTGTCTTCTTCCCTTTCTCCGTCACCTTAGGCATGTAACTTTTACCTACGGACATTTGTTTGTAGGTATAACCCTGTTACATACAAAAATTACATACACGCAATAGAAATTCCAATGGAGACCATGGATCAATTGGGTGTGAAGCCCTGATCACCATGGTATCCATCATTAGGCCTAATTTTACTTAAATCAAATAACCCCAAATTGGAGCACGAAACCCTAGCCATGGCAAAAGCTTGTTCCTGCACTGTAACTTAAATCAAACTATCCAGAAACATTGCAAACATGATGATGAACACAAATATATGGGTAAAATACATTTATAATGCGTAAATCATAGAAATCGAATTTGAGTTCTTAGTGCAAACCGTGATGCTTTTGGGGACGATTATTGGATGCTTTGAGGCTTGCAAATGATGTTGTTAGCTTCCTGGGATGTCCAGGAATCGATTGCTAGGCTTGAAACTCCTTGAGGATGGCTTTAAGATGGATTTTGATCTCCCACTTTTGTCCAAATTTTTGAGTTTCCTTCTTGCTGTTTCACGCCTCAAACCCTTGTGTTTTTGATCTGGAATTATTATGCACTTATAGTAGACTGAATTAGGTCAACAAAATTGTGTCATATCTTTGAGAATTATGAAAATTGGATTTGATTTGCTTCATGTATGATATCTTTCTAAAACAATCTTTTATTCAATCTTTTTCAACCCTAATGAGCCTTGCACAAATTGATCATCATGCTAGCTGTATATGGACTCCAAATATGCACAAAAATCTCAAGATTTGATTTGTTTTCATTATTTTACCATCTAATTTAATTTATTTTGATTTAAATGAATAAAAAATCAAAATAAATGATAAAAATAAAAAAAAATAAGAGGTGAATGAGATCAGTGGTTGTGGGTCCTATTAGAAACATGTTTCAAGCAAGAAAACATGGGCCCCGTTGGAAAAAATGCAAATTTGACCAATGTTGACTTTTGATAATTTTCCAAAAATTGCCAACTATGACAATGCACAACTCTCTCAATTTTGACCCTAAGAGGGTGTTCTTGGACTTTTTAGAAAGCTTAGGATGTCCCCTAAATAACCCCTTTTGTTTCATATCAATTGGATCTTCCATGTTCATGTATGAAGCTTTGACCCAAAAGGTGTTTTTGTTGACTTTCCAAAATGACCCATAATGTAGGAATTCATATCTTTTTGTGAGTACATATTTTGAACTTATGGGATGAAGATGAATTGTAGATAATTGCATCCTCTTCAAAATTATATTTGGATGACAAATTTTTGATAAAGCATGTGGAAGTTATGCTTGGTCAAAGATAGGTTGACTTTTACTAAGAAACCCTAATTTAGCAACTTTTGGGTTTTGATGAATTTGGATCATTCCTTGAGGAATCATGATCAACCCTTGATCAAATGATGGAAGTCACTTAAAAATGTTGATGTTGACCCAAAATCTTGAGGTTTGACTGTGTGTGGGCCACAATTAACTTTTGACCTAATACAGTCGATTCTCAAGCATCTGAGCAGTTGACTGAGCAAACTTCTTGTGCAAGGCATGAAACTTGACATGTAGGGTCTTGAGAACATATTAGGACCTTGGAAGGAATTTTGGACCTTTGTGATTCACCTATCTTGATGGAGAATGAAACCCTAATTTGAGATACATTGCCTTAGGAGAGAGCTTGTCTGGTCAACTCTTGGACTTCCTTGAGCAACTTGGGGACCTCAATTTCCATTGATTGAGTAAAATGGGAGGGCAAATTTTGGGGTACAACAGATATCAACGCAAAATCAAAAACACAAGAAGAAGAATTGACATGATCGTAATGTCTACCTGAACCTTTCTTCGAAGGATTTCTGGACTTTTGTTTGATATCTTTGTTACCGTGAAACGCCATCGGAGCGACTCTGATAGATATGAAAACGAATGGTGACCGTGTGTTTGAATTCACAAAGACGGACGATAGAAATGGTGATTGATGGAGGAGGGGTCGCGATAAAGATGATGAGGTTTTGATAAACCGAATCGTTGAATTGGAGAAGGAGGACGGAGAGTTTTCTCCGTTGCAGTTGAGATAGGAGAAAAGAATTTCGTTCATGGGATTAGGAACATCACAGTTGAGACCTAATTTCTTTAAAACAGATTGTTCCCCTTTCAATGTTCTTTCATTTACTTTAGTTTTTTATTATTATAATAAAACTGAATCGGATGGATGAGGTGGTGTTTGGACCGGGACATACGTACCTATCATGAGCCCATAGTCTATTTTTTTTTGGAGTTTGAGCTGTAATAGAACAAAAGAGGATATTGGACCCAATTGCACCTCCTTAAGCCCAATACACTGTCCTTTTTTTGTCATTTGAATGGTGTGCAACAAAAACAACATTGTGGACTCAATAGTCTGGGCCTAGGCGCCGGACTTGCTACAACACCTCATGCACTCAAGTTTGCAACCCCCCTTGAGCCTCTTTTTCGTTTTTGTGATTTCTTTTAAAAAATTTGTGAATATTTTATGTTTTTGGACTTCTTTTTTTTCACATGATAAAAATGATAAAATTAATAAAATTGTTAGATTTTTTATGTGATTTTAGGAATTAAATCTCGATTATCCGATTATACTTGAGATTTGTAATTCACCTTTGTTTATCGAGTTTCGAGTCTTATGTAGGTTTATTGTGCGATATGTGGATATGCTCTAGATTTCGATTGTGATTTATTTTCACATCGATGATGATTCGAAACTTATTCCGAGCATTTGATTTCTAACTCTTTTATTTGATTGGTCAAGCGTTCGCGAAGATCGTCGGGTTTTTTTGTTTTGATACGCTTTGCTAAAAATTGATCTCTGGTTGGTATTTTCTCTTGTTTATCTCATTCCAAATTTTACAGCTTTTCTAGATATCATGAAAAGTAGGAATTTTACTACTTTGTAGATATCATGAGAAGTAGGAAATAAAGAGCGTGTGCTCGAAGTCGTTGTTTAAAGTCCTGTAGCAGACACGACTTTTTGTATGCTATTTGTGTTTGTTTAAAATCCTACCTTTGAAGTAGGTATTTTGCACATGTTTTTACATTTGTGCCCGCATTATATTAGAGATAACAAGTACTCAAGAGGAGGCAAGCGGGGAGGGTCCATAATCGACCCCCGCACATTCTAGTTCATGTCATCCTTAGCTCACGTTGTACCTTGATGCTTCAGAGTCGTGAAGATCTTGTGTATCGAGATCGTCAAGTGGGGAAGGGTTTTGCAATTAAATCCCCACGCTTTGTCAGGAGTTCGCATTGGCCAATGCTGACACTCCATGATCATTCATATTGTCTTCTGTCGCCTACCTCGATCATCTATAACTTGGTTAGGTGTTCAGTCGCTTTGCACGTCAATTTTTTTTTATTTCATTTGTCTCCCACTTGTTTTCTTCGGGTGATACGCTCCCCTTAGCTAAAGCATTTATCTTGTTTTCCCCATCCCTTTGAGTCAGTGTATGTTACTCATGATTGTGTGCTTTTGCTAAAGCACTTGTTTTTTTATTTGTTTTCTATACCATGCTTCCCTTATGATTTCTCGATTAGAGTAGCTTTCTACCTAGACATTAGGATAGGTATCCATGTGTGCTAACATAGGGTAGAGATTCCCCTTTTAAATCTCAGCCTTAGGATCAACCATTGTATGATAACATTAGGGATAGATTTAGGTTAGTATCCATTGAATGTTTTTCTTTCTTTTGCATCCTTCCATTAAGACTAAAACTCTTTTTCTTGGAAAAGCATAAAATATCTAACAACTTCCAAATCATTCTTTAAGGTAAAAGCTATCAACCAATACAAACTCTTTTTCGCCTCCGGACTTTTCTTTCAAACTCTATTCAAAAGAACATGTTAATTCACTTTTCTGCTGACGCGTGAGTCTCCAAAGGTCGAGCTGCGACAGAAGGTGGAATTAATATTGTTCATTAAAAAATACCAAACAAATGGAAACTTTTGAGCCGAACTACGGCCGTTCTGATTCCTTAAAAGGGATACGTAGGAATTAGGGTACGGCCCGAACGAGCATAACTTTATTATCCCTACATTATTTTCTCTTTTCTTTTGCATGCATTCCCTGTACAGCTTAGATATAGATTCTTACACACCCTTTGACTAGAACAACATGAGTGGATACCGTAGAGTACTACGAGCATGTAGGGTGCTAATACGTTCCCCTCGCGTAACAGACTCCCTTACCCTATCTCTTGGTCATTGGACCTTGGTTTCACCCTTCTCAGGTTTACTCGATGTTTACATTTCCCTTCATGTAGGATAAGAAACGTTCGATTGTGACTTCATGATTTCATCTCGATGATTTGTTCAGCCGATTGTTTCAATAGCCTTTGTTAGAACATCCGCCAGCTACTTCTGGGTGCTACAGTGCACAACTTCTAATATTCCACTATGTACCTGATTCCTTAGAAAGTGATACTTGGTCTCAATATCCTTTCTTCTCCCATGAAACATCGGATTTTTGGCAAGATTGATTGGAGACTTGTTATCAATCATCAACTTTAGAGGCTTTTTTACCTCAATCTTCAGATCTTGTAGTAAGTTCAGAATCTACACAGCTTGGCATGCAGTCAGAGCGCCTATAATATATTCAACTTTACAGGTTGACAATGCAACAACAGGTTGCTTCTTGGAACAACAAAAAATAGGACTTGCTAGAAATTTGAATAAGTACCCAGAAGTACTTCTTCTGTCAACTCTATCTCCGCACTAATCAGATTCTGAATAACTCAGAAGTTTTGATTCGGTCTTTCTTCCTGAAGTAAATAACACTCCATACTTCAGAGTTCCCTTCACATACCTCAAAATTCAGACAACAGCTTGGTAATGAGACCACTTTGGCTTAATCATAAATCTGCTAACCATTCCAACTGCATAGCAAATATCAGGTCTGGTATTACACAAATACTTCAGAGAACTAACAAACTGTTTGAAGGTTGTCGCATCCACATCCTCTTCATCAGAATCAGAGTCCAACTTCTAATTCATATTAGCACGTGTGGTAGAAGCTTTGCAATTCTCTAGCTTTAATCTCTTCAGAAACTCAAGTTCATACTTCATCTAATGCAAAATGATTCCTTTCTCAGAGTACATAAACTACATCCCTATAAAGTAACTCATTTTCCCAAGATCTTTCATCTCAAACTCATTCATCATAACCTTCTTGAACTTAGTTATCTCTTGTTCAGAACTTCCTATTAGCAATATGTCATCAACAGACAAACATACTAGAATCATATTACCTTCTGAAGTGTGCTGAACATAAACATCATACTCCATCTCACACTTCTAAAACCCTTGTTCCTTTAAAAATGAATCAGTCTTCAGATTCCAGGCTCTGGGCGCTTGCTTCAATCCATACAAGGCTTTGTGTAATTTGAACACCATCCCTTCCTGATTCTATTTCTCAAATACAGGAGGTTATGACACATATACCTCTTCTTGTAATGGACTATTCAAAAATGCAAATTTTATATCTAAATGCACTAGAGGCCAATTCATGTTAGCAGCTATTGCAATCACTAGTTTGATTGTTTCATGTATCGCTACAGGTGCAAACACTTCAGAGTAATCCAGCCCATGCTTCTGTAGAAAACCTCTTGCTACTAATCTTTCTTTGTGTTTGCCAATTGATTCATCTGGAATTTGCTTCTGCATAAAAATCCATTTGACGCTGATGGCTTTCTTGCCTTTTGGAAGTCCTGTCAGCTTCCAAGTCTTGTTTCTCTCTATAGCATCAAGTTCTTCTTTCATGGCCAGCAATCAGACTTTCTTATTAAGATAATCTTCCGCACTCACGGGTTCAGAGTCTACTAACATTGCACACTGAATAACTTCTCCTTTGGAGTCTACTTCAGTGTCTTGCAACATGTCAAACTCTACAAATCTTCTTGGAATGCTTCTGACTCTTTGTTTTCTCTGAACTTGAACTTCATAACCTCGGACACCATAACTTTCCCCTTCAGAAGCTCTTGCTTCAAAAAATGGACTTTCTCCAAAACCCTGACTATCTTCAGAGTTTGAACATTCCCAGAGTCTGAATCGCCATCGAAGTCAGAGTCAGAATCATCTTTACCTTCTGAATCTTCTTCAGAGTCAAAATCACCAACAGACTCGTCTTCAGAGTTAAAAATTTTACCCACTTTAATATTTTTATACTATTTGTATAGAAGAAATTCATATATTATGCAAGAGCGCTGCTATTTCTTTCGATAAGAGCCAACAACAAAATGTGGCAGTAGGAAATTAATAATAGTAATTACTATACATGGTTGGGTGGTTATCAAAATGGGTCATCCAATTACATCATGACATTGTCATGTCATTTTCTTCACTTTCTTGTACTTTCTTAATAAATTTAGCATTTTCCATTATACATAAATTATTTATCATATTTTTCATGTTTTTGAAAGGCTTACACCGCCCAACGCCCATGGTCCAAACCAAAGATCATCTCTATTACTCAATCTGTACGTTTTTGGAACTAGTTCTTTGCTTTGAGAAGTTTTTATAAGTGGTCCTTATCTGAACTACTTTTAGTACACACATTTTTCATGTAAAAGACTTTCATGCAGTCATGCTTTCTTCATACGACAGAAAATATTCTTTGAATCCCGTACATTACAACTTTCTCTACCACCATAATTTTTTCAAGGTTCAATCAATTCTTATATAGCATTATCCTTATATGAAAAGTAAAAAAAAATATTGATTATGATTATTTATGAGGAAAAAAATATTAACTCTCACTTTATAATCACCTAATATTATTCAATGTCAAGAAATGGAAGGTATCTATCTTTTGAATTCATCTCTTGACATCTCCATGGTTAACACATGTTCCGTTGTTCAAGGAGTAATGATTATATTGCGTGGTGATTTCCAAAATTCTTGTTCTTTGAATTTTCAAAAAAGAAGAAACATGCATGGAGCATGAAACACTTTGAATTTTGATAGACAATATTCTAATTTTGGAATATATATATATATTTGTATATTTGAAGTTTTGTTTTGAATTGCTTTTTGTTTACAACCTTTGAGAAAAGTTTTCCTTTTAAAGCTACTTTTCAAAATAACGACTATAGAGAAACATGTAGTACATTTTTAGAGTGATGTGAAATTATACACCGTCATAAGCATAAAGCACATGCATGGCAGTTTAGAAAAGTGAGGTTATTTCACCATACACATACATGTCACGTCAGATTAGGTTGTAGGGTCTCTTTAGAAATCTCGGAACGATAAGGTTTTTTTTTTCATATATAACATGATAGTCTTGGAATACTAAGAGCATTTTCTTAATTTAAAAATGATATTTTAGTAAGACTTGACATAATAAATTTATAAATGAAAATATTATAGAGTATGTTGGGATATTGTCTATGGTAAAGAAAATGGGAGAAAATATTAGATGATTTGGATATGTAGAAAAAAAAAAACATTCTATAGTGAAAATAGTTGATCCGATGAAAAGAAGACAGACAATTTGAAGAAAAAGAAGATTTGGAAAAATTATAAGATTTATTAAGAAAAATCTTGAAATTTATGATTTAGATAAAAGAATGATCTTTGATAAAATATTAAGAAGAAAATGGCTTCATGTAACTGATTATATATAATAGGATAGGCTTAATTTTTGTTGTTGCTATATTGTATAGGCTATCCATAACTTTTTTGAAATGGTTGGAAAAATTTATCCCACGAGTAGCAAAACAGGTTCGACGTGTCTATTTTACCTGTATTTTTTTTAAGACAAATTAAGATTTTAGATTTGCATTTTTTAATGTGACAGTCTTATCTGTACTATATTTTATGGGATTTTGTGATTACAGACTTTTACATACAATTTTATAATTTTTAAGTTTAAATAATTTAATATCTGCAAACCTGTCTTATTCTGCCCTCACTTTTTACTGAAAGTTTTAGACTTATAGTCTTAAATATGTTCATTGTATTTCGCTTTGTTTTTTTACGAGTCTTTATGAAATAGACCTAAACATGATAGACATGTTAGATTGTCGCCTCTATCTCATACTTGAGCTATCTCATACTTGAGCTAGTCACTTTAAGAGTCTTGGATCAGACTCTATCATTATGTGGTAGGAAATTTTTGAGTTAGTTCTCTCCATTTGGTTGATTCATTGGTGGTGTAGTTTTATTTATGTATAATTGGATTTAGTCTTTTATTTAAATTTTATAGTTTATATTTCGTCTCATAATTATAATATTCGTTATTTTTATAACTCATAATTATAACATCGTTAGTTAAGTTAGTTCATTCTATTGTATTTTTTTAATTTAATTTTAAACATCTAAGGGAGAGTAATGATGTTTGTTGTCCACCATAAACTTCGTTACTTTATTTTTAAAAATTTTAACTATCAAATCTAAAGGTAAATCATCAACACCTAATATTATTTTATATTTTTTCATTTTCTCCCATTTTTTCCTTTTCCATCTTCATCATCATTTTTATATAGATGTTCATCTAAAATCTAGAAAATTTTAAAATTTGTTCAAGGCCACTCATATGACTTATACAGCAAGACCTAATTGCAAGCACCACAGAAAAATGTGCGAGGAGCATATGACCTCCCTCATACACGAAATACTTTATCCCAATCTCATGCCACCTCTCCACTGATAGATTTAACCGAACATTGATTCATGCAAAGCGTTTGGATAAGCGGAAGTTATTCTAACCCCCTAAGCTATATAAAGTTATACACTTGTCAAATTCAATTACTCTATTCATTCTCACAGTTAAACTACTTCTCATTCGTTCACTGATCTGCTTCTCCGCATCGGAAGCAAATTTCATTGCACTTGAATTCTATCTTACTTTATCATCTATTAATTTTTGGTTCTTGAACGGAACATTGACGCCATCTATGGAAATCTAGCATCTAATTCTTGCAAAATTCTAAAACAGACAATTAATTGAAGTCATCTAGCACACTTGGGTTCATATAAATCATTGACCCTTGTTATTTTCATGGTTGATTTTGTTGGAACAAATTTGGCTCGCCAACTAATCTTTGAACTTTCTTATGATAACAAGTATATTTGTATGGAGAACAATTTTGTACTCCAACAATTTGTTTAAGTGTGCAAACTTTTTTCATAGATACTAAACTCTGAGCATGCAAGTTGTGGACTCTAGACAAGTGAAGTTCTGGATTCTAAACAAAGCAACTATAGACTCTAGGCAATCAAAACGCACTCTGGACCATTGAAGAAAGAAGTGTTTACAATGAACAATTTGCTTCTACAAGTATTAAGTCAACAAATGAATGGCTCTATCTAGATTGACTCTAATAACTCAAGGATCTGAAGACTCGACGTTTCTCAAAGCACTGAAGACTTACTTTTAACAAGCATTATCCAAATTTATCAAAAGCCTTTGACTCAAGTATTTAATTGTGAAGAAGAAGACAATAACTCCGACCTCTGTTCAAACTTCATTTAATTCTATCAGAAGCCTCTGAATCATGAAGTTAGATATGAAGGGAGTTTGTGTGAAAATATTATTAAAGTACATCCTCCGACTACAGTACACCATCTTATCCATTACCCTTCAAATCAGGATAAAGGATTGTATATTGTACCATTACTATTCACACGTCTCATCATAGTGTTGTAACAACCACTCTACTCACACTACAACTAACATCCCCAACATCTATTTATTGTGTAGATACTCGATCTCTCTTTCACCAACGTATCTATTTTCTTTATCTATTAAAAGAGAAATTTGAAGATTGAATAAAAACTTAAGTGACAATAATGTAGACAACATACATATAGGAGAGAATGAAGTTGCTCAGAAGAAGAAGTACACACAAAAAGAAAATTTGTGCAAAACCTAAGAGCAACAATGAACTAATGAGAAGAAGGTTATTGTAAATGTATATGCAGATATGAACATGAACAAATCTCTTAGATGCAAAAGAGAACAAGAACCGAAGAAAATCAATGAAGCTAAACAATGAAGATACATCTGGATCTAAAAGAAGAAAATCAATTTGGTGTTATTGAAGACAGAAAATAGTTATCAGCAAGAAAAGAAGAGTAAATGCTATAAAGATCTTCCAAGACAACAAAGAGAAACAATCAAAGCTTTTTATTTCATATTTGTTAAAGTATTATCTTTTATGCTTAAAACTTGGTGTAATTAGCTTTATGAAGAAGAAAAATTATATACATAAAACCTTGTAATCTTAACCCATTGAGCTTAATTTCCTTGAAGGACCAGATTTTGTCAGGATCCTTGAGATGTCAATAACAGGTGTTATTGAAGTTAATTTCCTTGAGGGACCAGATTTTGTCAGAATCCTTGAGATGTTTATAATAGGTGTTATTGAGGTTAATTTTGTTGAGGGGCCATGTTTGGTCAGAATCTTTGAGATGTCAATAACAAGTGTTATTGAGGTTGATTTTCTTGAGGAACAAAGTGTGTTTGGATGAGGTAATTAGGAATTTTTAAGGAATTCAAAATTCTAAGAAATTCAATTGATTCAATTGTAATTTATTCAATTTTAAATTTTTTTTGTTTAGATGGAGTATTAAAATGATTCATTGTTAAATTTTTAGGGTCATTTTCATAAATTTTTAAACTTTTGGGTCAAATTTAAAATATGAAAAATAGGGACCAATTTGCAATTTTTGTAAATTTTGAAATTATTTAGGAACTTATTTGCAAATTTTTGAAAATTTTAGAGATAAATTTGTAACTTTCATAAAATATGAGGACCACTTTGTAATTTAAAAAATAATAATAAACAATTTAACATTCATATTTTTGAGCAATCTGAAATTCTTTAAATTATTAAGAAATTTAAAAATTTTGAAGTCCCTGATAATGGTGTCGACAACTTGATGACAATATAACAAGTGTATCAAATCGTTACAAATAATATTATGGTAAATATAACTAATTATCAAATAATAAGACTACAAGTAGTATTGAATTTACGTTTCTACTCATTGAACAAAAAATATGGTTGGTTTGTTTGAGAGTTTGAATTACACTACGTCAATTTTATAAAATTCATTATTAAAATATTGTTAGGGTTGGTTTTCTTTAGGATTTTGAATTATGAAAAGTAAATTTGTAATTAAAAAAACAAATTAAATAATTTAATATCTAGTCTAATTTTAAACAAAATTGATAAAATTGTAAATATAATTTCTGGATATTTGACTCCATAATATAAGTCCTATTCTAGTCTCGCCTTTAAATTATAAATTAATTAATTAAAATAAAGTTCATGTCAATTTGGCTCTAAATCATAATTTTATTTTAAAAACAAAAATTTAGAATAGCGCTGATATTTTCCGCACCGTGAAACAAATCCTTTCCTATTCAATTGATCTCCAAATCAACCCTAAAAATTCTCATAGTCGCGTATCCTCTCAATCTCTTAAGCACAAACGCATCAAAATTAATTTCTCCGCAAACTCTCATGCGATATAATTTTCGTTGTAGCTGAATTTATGCTTTCTTCGCTCTTTCTAGTTCCTTCTCGCCAGAGTTTCTTTATCTTTCATACAAAGTAAATCTTGAAAAATTTTAAATTCTTTAAATGCTTTTTTGGTGTGAATTGAAATTTCTTAAATTTGACTCGAATAAAATGCTTCATAGATTTACATCATTTTAACAATTCTCCATATTTTTCATCTAAACAATGAACTTTGATCAAATCATTTTAAATTTCTTCAAAAAATTACTTTCCCTCATTCAAATTCTTCATCCAAACGAGTATGTTAAAAAATATAAGTTAAATATGTTTCTACAGATTTGACAAATATTCAAACTATGATAAAGTAAAAGATTTGATAATGAGTAATAAAGACATAATTTATACAAATTAGATCATCTATCAGAATGAAGAAACGCATCTGAAAATTTAAGTTAGAAGCATTCACTTATTTCCTCTCGAATACAACAAGTTGACATAAGTTTGTCTAAGAGTCCTTTCGTCAGAAACCCTCTGGCAAATGTCTGTCTTATGGACTCTAGGTTAATGATTAATGGTTGACGGCATGCATAATATGTGGATGTATAGTAAGACAAATTTCATACATATATCCATTCATATGTTTGATGTGACCCATTGAGTTTCACTATTTCTTCGAAACATGTGAAATCTTTTCATTCACTTCCTTTTATCAATTGCGTGTTTACCCTATTTATTTTTTTCATTAATTCTTTTCTTTTAAAACTATTTAAAACCCACTCTCACTCACTTCGCCTACACATATATACTATTTTCACAACTTACACCTTAAAATTTTCATCTTCAAAAAACCCTTCTCTCTACCAAAACCCTAACTATGAAAGATCATCAACAAACTCAACTTCAACAGCACGAGCAAAATCTTCTGGCTAACATTATTGACAAAGGTCTTCTTGAAATCACAATATTTGTTCCTATAAAGGAATTAGAAGTTCTTCATGAATTCATTCTATATTTTGATAGCTTGAGGCAAAATGGTTTTGATCTTACTAATGATATTGCTACTCAAGGATGGGAAGTTTTCTTCTATAGTTTGAAAGAACATGTGTATCCTGCACTTATAAAAGATTTTTGGGTACATGCAACAACTACATTACTTGAAATCTCCTTTCCAGTTCAGCGAAAGAGGATTCTAATTTCAGAAGAATCTATCTCTAATCTTTTAAATCATGATGGTACTAGGAATCGTTATTTTGATATGCCCTCAAGAGGAAAGAAGATAAAAGATATGGAGGAACAAATAAAAGAGTTGAATATTATGCCATATATGTTATGTAAGCCATGGATGATAAAACCTTTTTTCCATATAACTTCAGAAAGTTCTCTAATACTGAGACTCAAAGTGATTCTGATTTATTTCATAATGATTATTCATCATTTCATGTTCCACCTTTTCAAACTCCTTACCAACCCCTTGGTCCTCCTCTTCACCATCATCTCTTTTTTCATCTTTGTTAGAAGACTCTCAAACAAATCACTCTATCTTTAATAAGCCATATTATTTAAACATCATTCTACCTCAATATGATCTAGTCGATATACATGTCCTTTCTAGTTTTGATGATAGTCTGCAAGAAACCTTTTTTCCTACAGATAATTCATTTGAAGCTGAATAGGAATTTATTCTCAAAGAACCTCCCACGTTTGTTGACCTTTCCTCATCTGACTCCCTTTCTGAAACTCTCCCATAATCAGTACCTAACATTGAATGCATAAACTCCATTTCACCCATAAATACCTCACCCCTGTTCCTAATCAAATATACATACTTCTTTTCACTAGTATTGATGAATCTAATCAATAAACCCTTGTTTCTTCAGCTGATTTCTCAAGTATTGAAATTGTCAATAATGTGAATCTATCTCTAGTTAACATTTTCATTTCTTGTGTTGAGCTTGAAACTATCCCACTTCCTTATTAATCAAGCCCACCTGAACAAATTTCTCAAACACCCTCCCTTCATGAAGCATTATTGTTAATGGAATCAAAATTTGTTGAAAGTTTACACTTTATGAAACATGTTGTCATAATATGCGACATTCCCGTTGAAATTGATGTATTATGGGATCAATTTAGAGATTGGTTTGTTCACTTCTAAAAAATCCTCAAATATATTTCATATTAGGAAGTTTTTAAGAAATTCCTAGCCGAATTCTCTGAGGCTCTGAAGACTGCTATAGATTTCCCAAAGTTTATTATAGAGCTAAACTCTCAACACAAGCCTCTAACGCTCCTTGTGTAATACCCTACTTCCCCGTCGGTAAATTATATAAAATTAGAGTAATTTAATTTCTAAAATACCATATCAACCAATAATATGTCACATACTTCACAAATCATACATGCTCAAAGTTAGGATACACAACACAAGTCACATGTTCGTAAGTCTAAACTTTAGTGCATTTATTTGCAGTGGAAAACATCGCTAAATAGTCATCTCAAATTTTTTAACATGAGTCATAATTATTCACTTTCAAAACATTGACATAATCATAAGGTAAATAAAAAACAACGGACTTATACAAAGTTTACTCCTAACATGGTAAGACAAACGCAAAACCCCCAAGTGTTACGTATCAGAGCAGACACCGACTCAATCTACACAACTGAAGGAACTCCTCAATTAAAATTCGTTCGCTAGCTACTTTGAACCATCTGCACGTTACCCACGTGGAGGTATCATTCAAATAGAAAGGGTAAGATATTATAACAATATAAGAGGAAGCATAATAATGAGCAGGTAGAGATTTAAGTACACAGTCAACACATAGCATTCATCATAATATAATACATACTTTTGTTAATATTCACCCATCAAATTATTAATAACAATATGATGCAAAAAGACCGACATTGACTCAATGCATATGGTACCAACAAGGTAAAATCATCTTTGCAATAATGCCAATTTAGGGCAATCAACTTCGCTCGTTGATACAAGCCTTCACTCGCCAATACAGGCCTCCGCTTTTTGAATGCAAGTGACACTAACATGCAAAAACTTAATTTCACATTAATTATTCTTACCTATCAATGTCAAGCCAATACAGACCTTCACTAATCATCATTAACATGCATATCATGTCACACCATCAAAACATCCATGCATCATCATCATACTCAATAACAATACCAATTTCATCGGTTCCATTATCATATTCACAACTTCACAATCACATCAAAACATCAGAATAAGCCAATACAAACCACCAAGCATATATCATAGTAGATACATCATCACAACATCTTCACATCAAGAAGTCTCTTCATATTCATCGTTATATTCACAACATAAATCAGGGCATATAAATAAAAAATACACCCACAGATAGGTATCAATATTGGTGATATAATTAACTACTGCCTTATAAGTCATTTTCATAACATATGAATTTATTTTATCTTTCCAACGGTCCAAACGGAGCGTCAAACAAACACCCAAAGCAAAATTTATGAGTTTTAGAAGTTTTCAAAAAATACTGTCAGTAGCAGTGGTAACCGGTTACCCAGTTATGGTAACCGGTTACCGCAAGACAGTAACCTTGTTTTTCCAAAATTCCTCGCGGTAACCGGTTACTCACTTATGGTAACCGGTTAATGCAAGACAATAGCCATCCGTGTTCCAACTTTTGATATGGTAATCGGTTACCATATATGGGTGACCGGTTACCGTGCGATAACAAGGAAAAATTCTGCAATTTCCAGTTACGATCCTCTCTCGTTTTAACACCCAAAATTCATATTTTTTTCACAAAAATTTATCTTTTAAGCATGCTAATTATTCAACAACCAATGTCTATCAACCTAACCAATTCATATCATTCAATTTCATTAAAAAAAACACACAAATCACTAAAATTCATCAACATGAAAAACCCTAAAACAACCAAATAGGAAGAAATCACAACACACAACCTAGATTCTACCATACCCCATCATTAGGAAACCCTTTATACAGTTAGAATCTCCCTTATCTTATATTTTTGGTTGATTATTGATTTCTACGTTGAAATTCTTGCCCTAGCTTCCTAGTGCCTTTCTCCTCTTCTAACTTCTATGTTTTTCTTCTATTTTCACGTACTGACTCTATTTCTCTTCTTCTGACTTCTTATGATCCAATAATAATATAATTACCCAATTAAATAATTATTTAATAAAATAATACCAATCCTATTATTCTACTAATAATTCTATTTTAATTAATATAAAACAATAGTAAACCTCATATTAATCCCAAAAATGCCAATTATCACTTTCACCCTTATGTTTCTACACTTTTAGCCATACACCCCTATCACCTCAATTTATATAATTTCTAAGACATCTAATTACTAAAAATGCATCATATTACATCATAAATCCACCAACTCATATAATTACACCGCATCGACTAATTCGCAATAATTCATATATTAACCAATAATCACCGATATTCATACTAAATTAATTAAATAATTAATCTAGATTTTTAGGGTGTTACAACTCTCCCCTCTTAAAAGATTTTCGTCCTCGAAAATTACCTATTGCAAATAACTCCAGATACGACTCTCGCATCTCACCCTACAGCTCCAACGTCGTGTTTGGAAATATTTTGAATACTATTATCCAGCATTATATATCGTCAACTATAACAGTCCCACAAGATGCATTACGATCGAGTTATGAATGCACATATCCATTTTTATCCTTGTCCTATCACCCTACGATACAAGATCTATTACTTTACGATATTGTTCGCGCTTGAACCGGAACACAACGAGGTCTTTTCAGTCACTATATGTAACGGTTCTCTAATTTATCTTCATAAGGAAAAATATGCTCACCCTAGAGTCCTTTCCATAGGAAACAATACAACAACATAACTTAAGGAAGCAGAGTCTCATGATATGAACATATTCTATATTATTACATCATACAATAATACCGTTCTAAGAACATCAACACAACCTTAGTGCCACCATGCTATATCCCAAAAATCCATCATGCAATTCCATACATCTATTGACATGGTGATAACACGAATAATATAGATAACCTTTCACCTAACAATTCCACCATGGAATGTCTAATAGTTTGCATTATTCCATAATTTATAATGTTTAATCTTTGACTCCAATGTCATATCTGTATAACAAACTGCGTCACACTACACTTCCACTGTGCTACTCTATTCATATATCTTAAGTCAATGTCTTCATTTTGATTTACACCAACCATCAGATCTACAAATTTCACATCTATCTTCAGACTCTCCTTAGTAACCATCAGGAAATCATTGTTCACTTCTCGACATCCTCAACCGTCTACTCTGCAGCGTTAGCTCGAATGCCAACTCAAGTCTCTAAACTGCTTAATAAAACCAAGTTCTTTCATAGCCACTTTTTGCATTAGGTTCACACAAAATGGTGAACACTTATCCTCTTCATAAAACGTCAATCACTTTACACACCATCAAGCTAATAAGATAGGTAAATTCCATCCATTAAGATTCCATCTACTATCAACAAGAGATTAAGGGTGACCAGTTCCTTAATTTGTCAATAGGTAGCCGACAACCATAACAGTGGCATAAATCATTGTTACCAAACTATAATAGCGTCTTTCACCTTGTGCTCAAGGTTACCTAAGCATAATGCCCAACGATCTCTCCAAGGCTTACAATGTTTTTCTTAATTTCCTTCCTTTCTACCTCGTCAATAATACATAAACGCCAAAACTCCATTTCATAATCTATTTTACGCGCATGCAACATGTAGCTGTAGAAATGTTTAAGACTAAGCCATTGGGTTGATTAGACTTTATACAAATCAAAATAAAAATCACCACCACGCTTTATTGTTTCCAAAGGAATGGAAAAATAACGAATAACCCCAAAAGAAGGGGAAATATTCAAGGTAAGGGGGTTGGTTATGCAAAGGGAAGGTATTAGCACCCTAAACATCTACGGTACTCCGCAGGAGCCTCTTTGTAAAATCTGTATATTTTGGCTATATAAAAAAAGTTGTATATATATAAAAAAATGGATGGTGGAGGTGAGAAAAGAAATATATTTATTTTATAATTTTTGCACCCGCTGCGGTTGCGAACCTTTAGTGCCTACGTACCACATTTTGGTGCAATATGGGATCAGGGTACACGTAGTTCCTCTTTTTTAAAATTTAAAACACAAATGTCTTGGTTAATTTTATGAGATAAAACATCCTCGTCATTGTCCGTGTGGAAAATATACCTACTACCCACAATCATGAGAAAGGAGAATTTGCATCATCTCAAGGTGGAGGATATGACTTGGATTTTAAAATCAACAATGCCTCACTCAACACCCAAGTGGAAAATATCTCTCTTCACTACATATTATAGAAGTATAGTTGTATGCATCACTACAAGGATTGACAAGAGTTCAATCTTTTTAGAAAAGTTTAAAGATAGAAGCCAAAATGGCAAAAATGGTTCGAAATGAGATCGATTGACTTTTAGTCTTCTCACAAAAAAAATGTCAAAGTATTATTAAGTTGATTGGAGTTTATTTATGAAAATATTTTGAAAATTCATGGACATAAGTCCAAGTTTATTATGAAAGTGGTTCAAGTTTAAAAACAAGAAGAGTTTCCAAAAGGAGGAAGAAGATTTTTGAAATTAAAGAAGATGGGAAGAGAAGAAGAGGCTATTATAAAGAATACGGTAAAAGCTAGGGATAAGAACCATCTAACCAACAAGAAGCCAAAACTTGACATTATGAGCCAAGATAAAATTCCCATTCCTGGGATTGAAACCAATCAAGCAAAAAAAATAATAGACCTCTTGAGAGAACCAAACTTCAAGTGTATTAAGTTTTCACAAAAATTGGGCAGAGTAACGGCTGTACACGGGTGAATTCCAGATTACAAACAAAGAGTGTAATCACAAAAAGGACCCGCGCATAAAAACTAACAAGCAACCCAATGTCTTGAGTTAAACCTCAAGAACTCCAGACAAAATAATCAGATAAGATCACCAGGTCTCCAAGATAGGCCAAGATTTCTAATCCTAATTCCAAGAAAAGTCCCATACTCCATAATGCCAAGGATAGTAACCAAATAGTCCAAATACTATTAAAGATTTTTTAGGGTTTATGTTGATTATTAAGTATCTTAAAAAAGGGAAAAGAAAAGCTCAGGTGAGCAAAGTAAAATGACAAGAAAGTAAATGCTCAAATGAGCAAAGATAAAAATGGCACGAAATGTAAATGCTAAAAGTAAATGGTACATAAAGCATAAAAAATAAAAGCATAAAGTAAACAAGTAAATAATTAGTGGTTAGTTGGATGACCATCTTGAAGCTTGCATTTGGAAATCATTAGAGGATTGGTAGAACCAAAGCCTCCACACAACAAGTTGCATTTGCTTTTTGTCAAGTATATCATCCATTTGGAATTCTCACAAGTGCCTTTTAATGATCAACGATGTTTAAGTGATCCGCGTTGACCAAAGGTGTTGTAGATCCATTAGAGGATTGGTAGAACCAAAGCCTCTACACAATGAATCTCAAAGTTATTGGATCAAAGAGATCAAATTAACATACTTGGGCTTGCAAACATAAGTTTGGGCCACGAATGATCATTTATTCGAATTGGGACAAAATTTAGCGCTATATTAAGCAATCGAAAGTGGAATTATATAGAAGTCGCACCTATTTTGAGGCCGGTCAATAGCAATCTATGCATCATTTGTTTTGATACATGATATAGAGATCATGCTCCAACAACATTTAGTGCAATAAGAAGGGGATGGGATGAAGAGAGATGGGAGAGAATGTACAAACCACTTTTGAATTAAATTTAATCAAACTATTATTAAAATCATTCATCCATTTTTGTGGAGTTAACCTCAACACCATGGATCCAATGATGTTAATAAAGTTCATGATCTAATATTTAACCCAAGATCATCATGAAAATAAACACAAAATAATATTACTTTTTTTATATACAAAAGGGCTTAAAAATAATGTTAAAAAATAGAAAATAAAGAGAAAAATATCAACTATGCTCAAATTAATCAAGAAATCAAAAGTAAGACCATAGAAAAATCAGAAAATGGCTCAAATGATTTTACAAATTTTTTGGTAATTTTTTTAAAGTCATAAACTATTTTTAAAATTAAAATAAAAGGGTAAAATAAACCAAAAATGGTAAAAAATAGTAAAGTCAGAAACAAAAATAAAATAAGGTCACCAATATTTGTCACATTATCATTGGATCCCTCCATAATTTTTTCAGAATTTAAAAATTTATAAAAGTATTTTTAAACATTTAAAACAATTCAAGTAAAGTGCAAATTTATAAAAAAAATATCAAAACACAAAATTAAATTGTGAAAAAATAAAAATCAGAAAGAGAATAATCAAAAATATTTTTCATAATTTTTTCAGATTTTTTGGACTTAAAATGATTTTTCTATGATTTTTTGAAATTTAAAACAATTAAAATATAAAAATCAGAAAAAGAAAATAAAGGTAAAATATGTGGACCATTGGATGAGAGTCAAAACACGTTAGTAATCAAATCCAAGGGATCTGGAACACTGTACATATCATGGTCATTAGTGAATAATATACATAATCATTAATTAAATCTGATTACAAAAAAAAAACAGATGGCGCGCCTTCATTGGTTGGAAGATGACACGTTGATCATCTTCAACCTTCGGCCAACACGAATTGCAGGTCTCTCAAACTGTAAAATCAGAAGCTCAGACCTATTCCATTCGCTTCATATCTTCAAGATGAAGACAACCACACCCTCGCGCCAAATTTATATAAACTGTAGCTCAAGCAATTTGGAAGGAAAGTTTTGAAAATGGATTTGAAATTTCATGGTCAAAACGTGTTTCCAGTAAGAAATAAGTGTTGCGACTAGAACCAGGGCAATGAGAGCAACACAATGATATCAGAGTTTTGAAGAATTGATGAAGGAATCTACCTATTGAAGTTGAGTTGCAGAGCTCTGAAACTGGACTTTTGTGGAGCAGTATAGGGCACGATTCTTGAATGTAATTATGTGGTTAGCTTCAAGGAAGATCAAGGAAGGTGAATTGATGGAAAAATTGGATTGAAAAAGGCTTGAGAATGGATTTTGAAGTTACTGAATTCTGAGTTGTGGAACAAGTTTGGCAGGGTGATTCTGGCTATCCAAGCTTGAGAAAATGAATGGGATAGTTCATGTATTTATAGGAGAAGCAAATGGGATCAAAAGGAAGAGTGGATGATGCATTTTGGAGGGAATTCGTGCAAACCCGATGCACGAGTGAAGTGTGATCTAAAATTCACCAAAACTCATCCAATTCTTGCGTTTTGATGCGCTAATCCACTTGGGAAAGTTGGCTAATCATGTTTAGTCCCGAAATGCGTGCTAATTTAAGGTTTAGAGGTTGTAACATAAAATTCAAATTCAGACTTGCAATGAAACTTCAATTCCAAGTTACCACTTTTTAAACAATGGCATTCTCAGCTCAAGGGGTCTTAAGGCTTGATTCTTGATGCTTTAGAAAGAACAGGTTACAAGCTTTGCAATGGAAAAAGAATACAGTTAAATGGATGCTTGAGCTAAAAGTTGTGTTGAGTCAAAGTGGGAGAAAAAAAGTTGACTTTCCATACTTAGAAATATTTCAAGTTCTTCTTCACAAATGACCTATAATGTCTTGCATCCAAACATGGCCTTCCACTTGGAATTTGATATTGACCAAAAAAGATGGCATGAAGTAGATCTCTTGAATGAAATTTTGAAACTTGAACCATTCAATATCTCCAAAATTTGAGAGAGTTATGAATTTTTGAAGTTGGCAAGAAATCATGAAATGATCTATAATCTTTTGTATCCTTAAGGCAATTTCCATCCATTTTCTCACTTTGCTCATAAAAGAAGGCATAAAGTTCACATCTTCAAGATAATTATGGAATAATAATGGACTCATGGTGATAAAAATTTACCAAGTTATGATCATTTGAAGTCACACATGGAAAATTGGGGATTCATCTGGAGGACTTGTAATCTTTCTTCCTAATCAAGTTTCTTCCTCATGAAAACTCCTTGAAACTTTTGAAGTGATTTGTTAATAGCCCTTTTAATAGAATAATGTCTTTGGAATCACTCAAAGATGACAAAAGATGAGCAAGATATATTCCTTTGAAATTCAAAACCCTAGCTCCTTAGATCAAGAAAATTGCCTTGAGGAACTTTGACAAGCTTGAACAAACTTCTTGTACCAACATTATTGCTTTGTGAATATAAGTTGTTGAGGATGATAATGAGAACTCATAGCCACCAAAACCACTTACATATCTTGAGAATTGAGAGAAATATTCTCTTGTGACAAATTGGAACAAGGCCTTGTCCAAACATGACAACTTCTCCAATCAACCCCTTGTACTTTTCAACCAAATTTGATAATCTTGGAATGTGGTGAACCAAAATAACCTTGCCATGCCATTTCTTCCAAAACACATCCAATGGTGAGGTTTGAACTTATCAAGCTTTATTTGACTAGGGCATGGAAATAAACTCATGAACCCATGGGGTAACTTGTTGAATCTCATTGCCTTTACCTACATGGATAACAAGCCAGACAAACCAACATTGCATTTTATTTAGTTAAAAGAAGAAATCAAGATAAAATATTCATGATCACAAAAGAACATAAGTCAAGGTGCTCGGTGATTCCTCAAAAGGGCAAAGCTAAATATAGGGAGGGGAACCAAGAATCCTAGTGTGATCTTGTTGTGAATGAATCAACATGGTATGATGAAGGGATCTTAGTGGCAAAAATTGGGGTACAACAACTGCCCTTATTTAAGTTTCTTCTATCTGGAGATACGAAGGTTAAAAATCTTCGTATCGACACGATCGAAGATACTTAAATATAAAACAAACCCTATTTTGGGCCCTAAGATGGCATGCAATTTGTTTATGATCATGAATGCATATGCACAAGACCAAGGAGACGCAAAACACCATTGGGGATGTAACAAGAGAATGACCTAACCAGGAAAATAAATCACTGACGGATCAAAAGACCTAAATCAAAGAGGATGGTAGAATGGTCAGAGGATACACCAACTTCTACCAAAGGCGAAACTACCGAGGGTCATTGAAGGAAGAGAGAAGGATAACAGACATCGATGTTCACTTCCGATGTCTTACCAACTTAAGGTAGAAATAGAATATATCATAGCACCACCGTTCACTGATGATGAACTACCAACGTTCACTGAAGGTGGCAAAAAGATAACAAACACCAACTTTCACTGATGGTGACCTACCAACTTTCACTGAAGGTAGAAAGAGAATATATCATAGCACCTCCGTTCACTGATGATGAACTACCAACGTTCACTGAAGGTAGCAAAAAGATAACAAACATCAACTTTCACTGATGGTGACCTACCAACTTTCACTGAAGGTAGAAAGAGAATATATCATAGCTCTACCGTTCACTGGCAATGAACTACCAACGTTCACTGAAGGTAGCAAAAAGATAACAAACACCAACTTTCACTGATGGTGACCTACCAACTTTCACTGAAGGTAGAAAGAGAATATATCATAGCACCGCCGTTCACTGACAATGAACTACCAACGTTCAGTGAAGGTAGCAAAAAGATAACAAACATCGACTTTCACTGATGGTGACCTACCAACTTTCACTGAAGGTAGAAAGAGAATATATCATAACACGGCCGTTCACTGACGATTAACTACCAACGTTCACTAAAGGTAGCAAAAAGATAACAAATTTTCCCCAAAATTCTGGCATTTCACCTAGAATGGGTCTCAACTTCTTCTTTAACCGAGGAACTTTTCCTGGAAAGGGTAATATGTAAGTTGTCTCAAATAAAGAGACTTCCACTTGCAAAGATTTCACAACGAGCTGTTTCTATGATATTGAAAGTCTTGCCATCTGTTAGCATAAACTGAAGACGGACTGCAAACTATCCACTCATAGAGGAGATAGCAAAAAGGAATGACTTTCTGGGGAAAGAGGTATGACTTCTTGGGGAGATGCCATGATATTCTTGCCGAGGAGATATAGTCTTCTCATGCAAAATAAATGCACCAATCCAAAACTTGAAGTTTTCAGAAATCCAAAGTAAATAATATTGTCGTGGAACCATATATTCAAACCAGAAATAAACTCGAACGAAACAGTCAACCAGAGTACATCCTTTGAGAAATAAACTTAAGAGGGAAAACCAAATCCATCCAAACAAGGAGCTGTACCGGAAGACTAAAGCAAAAATCTTCCATGAGGTACAACTCAGTAGGGAAATTGAAAGAATATACACTTTCTACTTAATGCCAACACTCTATTGGAAAGAGGACAACGTAACTCTACAAAACAGGGTAATATGTCAACAAAAATATTAACAAATGTCAATGAACAATGATTTGCCAATTTTAGCTATGCATTATGTATGTATGAATGTATGAGTGTTATCGTGCGTATGCTGACAAAACAGATATACAACACTGGGAATAACCAGGCAAGACCACCTCGGGCACTAACAACACTCGGCTAAACATCATCCAAGATGATCATTCCAAGAAAAAGTTTTAGAAGTTTTCAAAAAATATTGTCAATAGCAGTGGTAACCGGTTACCGAGTTATGGTAACCGGTTACCGCAAGACAGTAACCTTGTTTTTCCAAAATTCCTTGCGGTAACCGGTTACTCACTTATGGTAACCGGTTAATGCAAGACAGTAGTCATCCGTGTTCCAACTTTTGATATGGTAATCGGTTACTGATCTAACCTGATCAGACTTGGACCGTCACGGCTGGCTCCGAGCTGAAAGTTTTGAACGAGGTGGGGGGGGGGGGGGGGAGGGTACCTGCAAGACACTCCGATGCTGAAGTGAGTAAGAGCACGAGCAGGCAATAGTAAGAGTATGGGTAGAATGATGAATACCTGACCCTCTGGAAACAGAGGGTATTTATAGCCCCCAGCACTAGACCAAGGTTCCTTCATTGGGTCGGGCAGGTTTGGCCCAATGGAGTAACTGCCAGGTTCTACGTGCGTAGTAGGGACCCGCACGTGGTCCCCTCCCTGGATGTTCTGCGTGAAGTACGAACGGACAGAGACGCGGTCTTTTCGGAGTCCCGTTGAGAGTTCAGTGGACTGGGTCTGCCCTAGGAGGGGTGCTCGAGGTGATGTCGAGCTGGACAGCAGGAGGTCGAGCTGGGCAGCAGGAGGTCGAGCAAGTAGTCTCAGGGAGCACGTCGGGCACGACTGTGACCCTTTGATCGGCGTGGCCTTCAGCAAGTCCGTTTGGATTGGGCCTTATCAATGCTATTGGGCCTGTCGGGCCCAGTCCAGAACAGGAGCCCCCCAAGTCGTGGTTCCTCGGGCTAGGAGCCATGGCTTGATCTTAGGTTGCTTCCGTTTCGGGGCCTCATGCCCGGGTCAGAGACGCCGCTCCTCGTGGGGTGCTCCTCGCGGAGAGTGCTCGGGGGATTCCTCAACAGCGCGTCTGTCGAGCGCGCGAGGTATCTTTTGGGAACCGTGTAGTCACCCTATGAGGATAGGGTTATCATTGCCTTGGGAGTCATGCGTCGAGGAGAGAAACTCGGTGGTTGCCCGAGGTGACGTTTGGTATTCCATGTCATCACTATAAATAGGATCCTTGGGCCCCATAACGCGTTACTACTCTTCGCGCTTCTGTTGTTGCTGTTCTTCCTGATTTTCATAGCATAACTGCGATCTCCGTCACAGATTATTTTCCTCCATTTCCGAATCCACTCCTTGATTCCAAGTAAGTGACTTATCTTCTTTGTTTTCCTGTTGTGATGCATGATTTTCATCGTTGTAGACGTTTTAGGGACTGTACGCGTGGGACTAGCCCGGTAAATTCATGTTTAGCTCGACAAATTCATGCTTAGGACTGGAAAACACATGCTCGTGGCCGGTAGATACATGGTTTAGGTTAGAATCTGCAGTGCTGCCCGGGGTCTTCATGATCCAGGGCGCCTGATTCATGATCGTGCCCGGTATGTTCATGGCTCTGGCTGTAGGTTTTATGATGTTGCTCGCCATGTTCATACCTTGGGTCGGCATATTCGTGAGTGACCGCGTTGTTGGTTTGCTTAGGCGGCTTGGAGAAGGTCTCGTCGAGTTATCCGGACGTCGGGGAGGCGACTGCTATTTTGTTTCAAACTAACTTTATGGTCGCGCGTGGAGCAATGTGGTTTGTCGTACACTACATCTGGTCCGTTACGTCGAGCATATGGTTTCGTGCCCAATTGACTGGTTTCCCGTGCCCTGCAGGTAACCATGGCGGACGAGCCGTGCTCTTCTGGACGCCCCGAACGGGAGGAACAAAGTGCCGATGAGGCGGTGAGTTTGATCGACACTGTCGACGACCCTCTGTTGGACTGGGTGGGCACAGAGCCCAGAGGAATCGCGTCGATCTATAGGCGGCATAACCGAAAGCCATATGCTGTCCTTGAGGCGAGCCACGGTCAGCCTGATTTTCAAAAGAATTTCGTCGTTACGCGACCGACCTCCACTGCCCGGATCTGCTCGGTGTACCCCGAGTATAGTTTCCCCATGTACGAAATTGCGTTCAAAGACCTTGGGCTGCAGCTGCCCTTCAGTGACTTTCAGGCCGGGGTCTTCGCCCATTTGGGGCTGGCCCCGTTGCAGCTACACCCGAACTCGCTCGCCTTTATCCGGGCGTTTGAGCTGACATGTTGTTTTCTGAGGATCGGGGCGACTATACCTCTCTTCTTCAGAATTTTCCATCTGCAGCGCCAGTCCCGAGGAGGAAAGCACAGCTGGGTCTCCTTAAAACAGTCGAGGAGACCATTCAAGATGTACATGGACTCCGTGAGGGGTTTTAAAGACAAGTGGTATGTCGTGAGGCCGGTTACCACGGTCGCTTTAGAATCCCTGTACGAGGAGGAGGCGCCGATGAGCGACGATGACGGGGAGGAGATTTTAGACAACGACGGGTATCCCGTGATGGCACGCACGGCCAAGTTCCCCGTGCATTGGATGTTCAGGAATTATGAGCACGGTACTGGATATTATCATACCTCTGCGGGCGACATGTGTTCCGAGGATGAGAAGGCGTACGACACTCTTTGTCGTTTCATTGACAGCTTCCACCCCTCCAGGTGGGCCACGAGGGAGGGGGAAGATGTCCTGGACGAGGAGGGTTATCCGACATTCGAGGCCCGACCGATCAATACTAAGGCACTCGTGGAGTGCCAGTCGTTCAGGCAGGCTGCTCGTCTGCTAGGTCGTTTATTGCTTGAATTTCTTTTCTTGTCATTTGTTTGCGTATTTGCTCGACACTAACCCAGTTTTTATTTTGTGCAGGTTCGATGGCCGGGCGACGGGAAAGACTCTTGAAGCTGTCTTGTGACCAGAAGCGAGGCAAGAGGGTGGTGAAGGCTCCCCAGGCAACGAGGATGGGCCCGCCACACAGTCCGGGCGCTCCTCAGGTGATGAGGGTGGATTCGTCGCCTAGCTCGGGGGCTGCTTCGAATGAGATCCCAGAGGCCCAAGAGGTCGAGCCGCAGGTCGACCTGATACCGAGAAAGAGGAACCGGGTGGAAAGTGGGCCGGCGGTCGGCGAGGATTCCAGCGCCGTAAGGTCCTTTGGGTTGCCCCCTTGCTTCAAAGAGGAGGGTTTCTTCGAGAGATTCCCTCTGTCCGTGGTTGCCAAGGAGGATGAGACTATCAGGAGGATGAGTAAGGAGGACCGGAGGAGGCACCTAGCCGCCAATATGGCCGGGCTGGTGAAAATGGCCGAAATGGCTGTTGTGCTGTCAGAGGAAGGGGAGGATCCTGTCCGCATTGAAGAATTGGAGCAGGAGAAAGCGGCTCTCACCTCGAGTTCGCGGAAGTTGAGGACTGCCCTGGAACGCTCCGAGGAGATGTTCCGCGAGCAGGCATCGCTGCTGGCCGCCGAGAGAGAGATGCTGACCCTGGAGAAGGAAAATTCGGGGAAGCTAGCCGAGGAGGGAGAGATTCTCCGTGCGGACCGGGAGCGTCTGAAGACCGACGTCGGGCGCCTGACCCAACAGATCGAGGACCTGAAAGTCGCCATGCTTCCCGCCGAGGACGAGCCGGAGGATATAGCTGCTCTGAAAAGTCGATCCGAGCTGGTTTCCCACATCCGGCTCCTCGAAGCAGATTGCGTCGGTGCTATAGAGGAGGGGTTCGACTCCGCGGTCAGCCAGCTTTCCTTGCTGAATCTCGGTTTGATCACTGAAGGGACGGGCTATACGTCTCAGGTCGTGGATGGCGTGATCGTGCCCCCGCCTGACTCTCCTGTTGTCGACAATGATGGTCCCGGGGAAACTGGATTGTAGGATGATGGGCCTGCGTGCCTTATTGATATTTGTTTGGGCCTGCGTGCCCGATGGTATTTTTTGGGCCTGCACGCCCGTTGGTTGTACTTTATGAACATCGTCGGCCTTCTTGGCCGGTTTATACTTATTTGATTTGTTGCCTTCGGGCGTTTTTTGAATGAATGTTGTTTCAAATTTGATCGTTTGCCCGTGTTTGATTTTTATATTTTTGCATAAAAATTAGCCTAAGTTATGGGCCCGAGGAGTGCCCGTAAGTGGCTGCGACTTAGCTGGCAATTTGCCCGCCTTTTGTTTGTATATGTGCCCGGCCTTCTCTCGATGGCCAGAGTCACCTAAGTGTTGCACTCGAGGGGAGAGACTTCCTTTTGACCCTTTTAGATGGCCCGTCATTCTTGACGACTCGTCGGGCAGATGGAGCGGAGTTGCTCAATCGGGCGCGAAGCCCGGTAGGGACTATTTGCCCTTGGTGTGAACTGCCCATCGCGAGCTGGGTGTTCTGCCTTACAGGTACTACGACGGTGGAGCTCGGTGTAGTTGTCCACGTCGGTCACTATCGATTGGTCTCATTTGCTGAGCGATGTTGTGCGATTTAGCCGTATGTCGGGCTTGTACCTTAGCCTCTATACGGAGTCAGATGTTTTTTTCTCGTTGACCGAGCGCTGGTGCCGATGGTCGAGGGTCCTAGGTGTTGGTAGCTTTTAACTATAGTACTGCTTTAGCTTAGCAGCGTTCCAGGGTCGTGGTAATGGCTCTCCGTCTAATTGCTCGAGGTAGTATGCCCCGGTACCAGTGGTGTCGTGGACGCGATACGGTCCTTCCCAGTTTGCGGCCAGCTTCCCTTCGCGGGAATCCTTCTGGTTCCTTCGTAATACCAGGCTGCCGATTTCGAACTCGCGCTTGATGACCTTGTCGTTGTGGCGTAGAGCCACTCGTTGCTTTAGGGTGGCTTCGCGCAGGGCTACACCAGATCGGATTTCCTCGACTAGGTCGAGTTCGTCCCTTAATGCCTCGTCGTTCATTTCTTCGTCGAGGGGGCTTTCGGTCCGTCTGGATGGTTCCATGATTTCGACCGGGATGACGGCCTCAGTCCCGTATGTTAGTCGGAATGGGGTCTCGCCGGTTGTTGAGTGGGGCGTTATGCGGTAAGCCCACAAGACGCTGTGGAGCTCCTCGACCCATCCCCTCTTGGCTTCGCCGAGTCGACGTTTGAGACCCTGGAGGATATCCCTGCTCGCGTCCTCGGCCTGCCCGTTGGTTTGAGGGTGCTCGACAGAAGTGAAGTGTTGTTTTGTCCCGAGTTTGGTGACGAAGTCTTGGAATCCGTGGTCGGTGAATTGGGTGCCGTTGTCGGTCACCAACGCCCTCGGAATTCCGAATCTGGCGAGGATGTTTCTTTTGTAGAAACGGAGGATGTTATGTGAGGTGATCTTCTCGAGAGCCTCGGCCTCGATCCATTTTGTGAAGTAATCCACGGCGACGATGAGGAATTTGTTCTGATAGGTTCCTTGCACGAAGGGCCCGAGGATGTCCATACCCCACCAGGCGAATGGCCACGGGGACGACAGTATGCTCAGCTCGTGCGGAGGAGCGAGGTGCATGTCCCCGTGTTTTTGGCACTTGTCACATTTCTTGACGTGTTCCTTGGCATCCTGCTGCATCGTCGGCCAGTAGTATCCCGCTCTAAGGGCTTTCCTCGCTAAGGATTTACCACCCATGTGCTGGGCGTTGATCCCTTCGTGTATCTCCCGCAGTACTTTGGGGACTGCGGACTCGTCGATGCATTTTAGGAGGGGGATGGAGAATCCTCTGCGGTACAGTTTCTGCTCGAGAACCACGTAGGAACATTCTCGTCGCTTTGTGACGGTAGCTTCGGCCTGGTTCGATGGGAGTTCGCCTTTTGTCAGGAAATTGTAAACTGGGGTCATCCAGGACGTCGCATCCCCGATGGCATGGATCTCAACTGTAGTCGAGGGTCGTTCAATACTTGGACGCGCTAGAGATTCCTGGATGACAGATTTGTTCCTGCCCTTCTTTCGTGTGCTCGCGAGTTTGGATAATATGTCCGCCCTCGTGTTTTGCTCGCGGGGAATATGTGAAATTTCTGCTCGTACGAACTTTGTCATGTATTTTTTGACTAAGTTCAAATACTCGATGAGGTTGTCGTTTTTGGCCTGGTAGCTCCCCTGTACTTGAGAGGCGACGAGCTGGGAGTCAGTGTAGATCTGTACCTCGCGGGCTCCCAGGTCCTCGGCCAGTCTCAGTCCTGCGATCAGGGCTTCGTATTCTGCCTGGTTGTTTGACGTCAAGAAGGAGAGAGCTAAGGAGTGCTCGATTACTACACCTTCTTCGTTTTCTAGAAGGATTCCTGCGCCGCTTCCGGACGAGCTGGATGCTCCGTCGACGAAGATGGTCCACTTGTGTTCTTTCCCCGGGGAAGGATCGTGAGTGGTCATTTCCGCGACAAAGTCGGCCAAGGCCTGTGCTTTCAGGGCTTTCCTACTTTAGTACTGAATGTCGAATTCGGAGAGTTCCAAGGACCATTTTAGCATTCTGCCCGCCATATCGGGCCGACCCAGGAGTTGCCTCACCGGTTGGTCGGTTCGCACGATGATCGTGTGGGCCAGAAAGTAGTGTCTGAGCCTCCTCGCCGCGTTGACGAGGGCCAGAGCCACCTTTTCTATCTGCTGGTATCTGCTTTCGGGCCCCTGTAAGGCCTTGCTCGTGAAGTAGACGGGTTTCTGCCCGTCGGGGGTCTCGCGGACAAGAGCTGCGCTGATGGCTTCGTTCGAAACGGCCAAGTACAAGTACAGCGGTTCTCCGTCATCTGGTCGAGATAGCACGGGCGGTTGAGACAGACTTTGCTTTAGGTGGCGTAGTGCCTGCTCGCACTCCTCATTCCATTCGAAGGCTGCTTCCTTTCGAAGGAGTTTGAAGAAGGGGAGGGCGTGCTGAGCGGATTTCGCGACGAAGCGGGACAGCAACGTGAGCATGCCGTTCATGATTTGTATCGACTTCTTCGACGTCGGTGTTGGGAGGTCGGAGAATGCCCGACATTTGTCGGGGTTAGCTTCGATTCCCCGTTCTGTTAGATAGAATCCAAGGAATTTTCCTGCCTTAACCCCGAACGTACATTTCTCGGGGTTGAACCTCATTTTACACTGTCTTGCTTGGGCAAAGACTGTCTTGAGGTGTGCTGCATGGTTGGTGTCTGCTTGGGACTTGACGATCATGTCGTCCATATATACCTCGAGCATGTCTCCGATCTGTTTGTTGAAAAGTCTGTTCATCATGCGCTGGTAGGTTGCTCCGGCATTTTTCAATCCGAAGGGCATTACGTTGTAGTAATAGTTGCCTGAGCTGGTCATGAATGTCGTGCAGTGTTTGTCGCCCAGGGCCATCGGTATTTGATTATAGCCCGAGTAGGCATCCATGAACGACAAAGTTTTGTAGCCGGCCGAGTTGTCGACCAGCATATCTATGTTAGGCAAGGGAAAAGCATCTTTCGGGCAAGCCCGGTTGAGATCAGTATAATCAACGCACATTCTCCATTTTCCATTATTCTTTTTCACGAGTACAACATTTGACAGCCAGGTGGAATACCGGGCTTCAGAAATAAAATTTGCCTCTAGGAGGTCTTTTACAGCTTTTTCAGCAGCCTCCGTTTTTTTTGGAGACTGCCTACGCCTACGTTGTACTATGGCCCTAGCGGCTGGATCAATGGCGAGGTGGTGACAGGCGACCTCAGGGTCGAGTCCGGGCATCTCCGCAGCGTTCCAGGCGAACAGATCAGCATTCTCGCGCAGACAAGCCATGATTTGCTTCCTGGCCAAGTCGGGGAGGTCTTTGCCAATCTTCACTCCCTTGGTCGGGTTTGTGCCGAGGGGAACGAGTTCAAAATCCCCGTCCGGTATTGGTCGGAGTGGGATTTGCTCGCTGCTGGATGGCTCGTCCTGATCGAAGCGGGTGTCCAGAGCTATTGAGTCGACCTTTGGTGGAGCTTTCTGGACTTCTTCCTCGGGGGATGCTTTCCTGTCGGGCTCCTGTTTTTTCCTTTTGGCGGGTCTGGTCCCTATGTCGACGGTATCACGTCCCTTAGAAGCGGCGTTGAAGCACCTGCGGGCAGCGGCTAGGTCTCCTTGGATGGTGGCTACCCGTGCCCTCCTGGTGTAGAACTTCATCTTCAGGTGGATGGTCGAGGGCACCGCTGTTAGTTCTGCCAGTGTCGGTCTCCCCAAGATGCAGTTGTACAGAGACGGGCAGTCAATGACGAGGAAACAGACTTTGACTTGTCTTGTAGCCATTCCTTCGCCGAACGTAACCAGGAGCTCGACATATCCCCAAGGTTTGGAAGTCGAGCCGTTGAAGCCTTGTAGATCCGATCCCACATACGGAGAGAGATGTGAGTCGTCCAGCTGTAGGGTTCGGAACAGTTGGCTGTACATCATGTCGACGGAACTCCCTTCGTCGACCAGGATGTGATTCACATCAAAATTGGCCATTCTTGCCCTTATCAGTAAGGGGATGACCGCGTTCGGGGCTCCGCCGGGGAGCTCTTCTAGGTAGAAGGTGATGGGCTCTGACCTGCCCTTCACCCTTTTGAACGTTACTGTTTGCGGGGGAGCCGCGTCGACCAGCTCGTCCAACTTCCTCTTAGCTGAATTGATGGTGAGGTCGTTGAACCCGCCCCCATTGATGACCATGGCAGAGGGAAAGTATTCCCACCTGCTGTGCGTTGTCAGCGGTTCCTGCAGATGCTCGGGAATGTCGAAGTCCTCGGGCCTGGTCACCGAGAAGGCGGTCTGGATAGGCACCGACTCATTTGATGGTCGGGCGTCTTCTTCTGGCTCCTTGGCTTCATGGGAGTCACGACGAGGAGCGTCGTTTCGCCGGTACTGCGCGAGCCTCCCTCCCTTGATGAGGGTTTCAATGGCGTTCTTGAGGTGGACGCAGTCCTCCGTCAGATGACCATGACTCCTATGGTACTGACAGTATTTATTTTTGTCCGCCCCGGGCATGGCGGGAGCAGGTCAGGGACGCTTGACGCTGCCATCCTTGAAGTCTGTACTGGCACACTCCGCCAGAATACGCTCGCGGGAAGCTGTGAGCGGAGTGTACTCGGTGAAACGGCCCGAGGGTCCCCTTTGTTCCCGGACTTCCCGGGGTCTGTCTTCTTTCCTTTTCTCCCCGGTGCGTCGAGGAGGAAGTGCTTCCTGGCGTGAGCTATTGTTAGGCTCGCGGGTCCTGGAGTCTCGGGCCCTGTTGGCCGCTTCCCTCTCCTCGTAATCCATGTATGCCCGAGCTTTTTCGAGGAGGGCGTCGAAGGTCCTGGGCGGCTCGATTCCCATGGCTTTCCTGAACTCTGTGCCGGGGAGGAGCCCCCTCTCCAGCAGATACCTCTTCATGTGGTCCGCGCAGGGGACCTGTATCGCTTCTCGGTTGAAGCGGTGATGAACTCCCTCAAGGTCTCATCCTGTCTTTGGATGATGGCCTCGAGAGCCGCCTCAGTCTTTGGATGGTGTCGAGAAGCGGTGAAAGAACTGATGAACTGGTTCTTCAGGTTCCGCCACGAGGTGATTGAGACCGGGGCGAGTCCTTTGTACCAGTCCATGGCCGCCTTCTTGAGAGTCGTGGGGAAAAGACGGCACTTGATGGGCCCCCCGACATTGTGATAATGGAGCATAGGCTCGAACCCGTTAATGTGGTCGACCGGGTCCGCAACTCCGTCATACTCCTTCAAACGTGGGGGCTTCTCCATGCTCGGGGGGATGGGTGCATCCATGATGGCCTGCGACAGGGGACCGCGGGGGTCGTCCTCGTCGCTCCTCTCCGGAGACAGAGATGGGGACCTGTAATATTGTCTGGCACGGCGGTCGTGGTCGTGCTGAGTCTCCCTCGAGCGTGATGCTCGTTGGTTGAATGTTACACGCCCGTCTCCGGCGTGTCTCTTATCGTGCCTTGCCGGGTCGCGACTGGGTTCTCCGGTAGGGATGATGGGTTGTCTCTCCAAATAGGGTCGCCTCTGCTTTAGCCGGGGAGATGGGCTTCTGGAGTTTTCCCTGTAGTGTCTCCGCGGGGGAGAAGGGTGTCGAGCTTCAGTCACTCGAGGAGGGGGAGTATGTGGTCTCCGATGCCTCCTCGGGGGTCTTCGATCGTCTTCAAGCGCCTTTAATCTCTCTCCTTGGGCGAAGATGAGATAGTTCGTTTGATTAATTGCTGCGAACAGCGCTTGTGTGGTGGCATCCGCCCTGGAGGGGACGAGGACTTCCTGGAACCGGGCGGCTCTGTAGTGGGCGAGGGCCGCCGGGTCGTCCTCGAGTGGTGGTGGGAGCGAGGAGGATGATGCAGTAGCCCCGTCCCTGTATGAGGAAGTTCCGGGGGCGGTTGTTGCAGGAATGGTGGTGTGGCCGGGATTGCTGGCGTTGTCGAGATGTCCGTTTTTGTCTGCCGTGCCGTTATTAGTGTCGGCGACACGGACGTTCTGCTCATCGCGAGCTGGATCAGCCATGACAGGTAGTTGAATTTGAGCTTTGGTCTTTTGAGTTGTTTGTAAGACGGGGAAGCTAGCTTCCCACAGACGGCGCCACTGATCTAACCTGATCAGACTTGGATCGTCACGGCTGGCTCCGAGCTGAAAGTTTTGAACGAGGTGGGGGGGGGGGGGGGTACCTGCAAGACACTCCGATGCTGAAGTGAGTAAGAGCACGAGCAGGCAATAGTAAGAGTATGGGTAGAATGATGAATACCTGACCCTCTGGAAACAAAGGGTATTTATAGCCCCCAGCGCTGGCCCAAGGTTCCTTCATTGGGCCGGGCAGGTTTGGCCCAATGGAGGAACTGCCAGGTTCTACGTGCGTAGTGGGGACCCGCACGTGGTCCCCTCCCTGGATGTTCTGCGTGAAGTACGGACGGACAGAGACGCGGTTTTTTCGGAGTCCCGTTGAGAGTGCAGTGGACTGGGTCTGCCCTAGAAGGGGTGCTCGAGGTGATGTCGAGCTGGGTAGCAGGAGGTCGAGCAAGTAGTCTCAGGGAGCACGTCGGGCACGACTGTGACCCTTTGGTCGGCGTGGCCTTCAGCAAGTCCGTTTGGATTGGGCCTTATCAATGCTATTGGGCCTGTCGGGCCCAGTCCAGAACAGTTACCATATATGGGTGACCAGTTACCGTGTGATAACAAGGAAAAATTCTGCAATTTCCAATTACGATCCTCTCTCGTTTTAACACCCAAAATTCATATTTTTTTCACAAAAATTTATCTTTTAAGCATGCTAATTATTCACTAACCAATGTCTATCAACCTAACCAATTCATATCATTTAATTCCATAAAAAACACACACACAAATCACTAAAATTCATCAACATGAAAAACCCTAAAACAACCAAATAGGAAGAAATCACAACACACAACCTAGATTCTACCATACCCCATCATTAGGAAACCCTTTATACAGTTAGAATCTCCTTTATCTTATATTTTTGGTTGATTATTGATTTCTACGTTGAAATTCTTGCCCTAGCTTCCTAGTGCCTTTCTCCTCTTCTAACTTCTATGTTTTTCTTCTATTTTCACGTACTGACTCTATTTCTCTTCTTCTGACTTCTTATGATCCAATAATAATATAATTACCCAATTAAATAATTATTTAATAAAATAATACAAATCCTATTATTCTACTAATAATTCTATTTTAATTAATATAAAACAATAGTAAACCTCATATTAATCCCAAAAATGCCAATTATCGCTTTCACCCTTATGTTTCTACACTTTTAGCCATGCACCCCTATCACCTCAACTTATATAATTTCTAAGACATCTAATTACTAAAAATGCATCATATCACATCAGAAATCCACCAACTCATATAATTACACCGCATCGACTAATTCGCCATAATTCATATATTAACCAATAATCACCGATATTCATACTAAATTAATTAAATAATTAATCTAGATTTTTAGGGTGTTACAACTCTCCCCTCTTAAAAAAATTTTGTCCTCGAAAATTACCTATTGCAAACAACTCCAGATACGACTCTCGCATCTCACCCTACAACTCCAACGTCGTGTTTGGAAATATTTCAAATACTATTATCCAGCATTATATATCGTCAACTATAATAGTCCCACAAGATGCATTACGATCGAGTTATGAACGCACATATCCATTTTTATCCTTGTCCTATCACCCTACGATACAAGATCTATTACTTTACGATATTGTTCGCGCTTGAACCGGAACACAACAAGGTCTTTTCAGTCACTATAAGTAAAGCTTCTCTAATTTCTCTTCATAAGGAAAAATATGCTCACCCTAGAGTCCTTTCCATAGGAAACGATACAACAACATAGCTTAAGGAAGCAGAGTCTCATGATATAAACACAATCTATATTATTACATCACACAATAATACCGTTCTAAGAACATTAACACAACCTTAGTGCCACCATGCTATATCCCAAAAATCGATCATGCAATTCCATACATCTATTGACATGGCGATAACACGAATAATATAGATAACCTTTCACCTAACAATTCCACCATGGAATGTCTAATAGTTTGCATTATTCCATAATTTCTAATGTTTAATCTTTGACTCCAAAGTCATATCTGTATAACAAACTGCGTCACACTACACTTCCACTGTGCTACTCTATTCATATATCTTAAGTCAATGTTTTCATTTTGATTTACACCAACCATTAGATCTACAAATTTCACATCTATCTTCAGACTCTCCTTAGTAACCATCAGGAAATCATTGTTCACTTCTCGACATCCTCAACCGTCTACTCTGCAGCGTTAACTCGAATTCCAACTCAAGTCTCTAAACTGCTTAATAAAACCAAGTTCTTTCATAGCCACTTTTTGCATTAGGTTCACACAAAATGGTGAACAATTATCCTCTTCATAAAACGTCAATCACTTTACACACCATCAAGCTAATAAGATAGGTAAATTCCATCCATTAAGATCCCATCTACTATCAACAAGAGATTAAGGGTGACCAGTTCCTTAATTTGTCAATAGGTAGCCGACAACCATAACGGTGGCATAAATCATTGTTACCAAACTATAATAGTGCCTTTCACCTTGTGCTCAAGGTTACCTAATCATAATGCCCAACGATCTCTCCAAGGCTTACAATGTTTTTCTTAATTTCCTTCATTTCTACCTTGTCAATAATACATAAAGGCCAAAACTCCATTTCGTAATCTATTTTACGCGCATGCAACATCTAGCGGTAGAAATGTTTAAGACTAAGCCATTGGGTTGATTAGACTGTATACAAATCAAAATAAAAATCACCACCACGCTTTATTGTTTCCAAAGGAATGGAAAAAGAACGAATAACCCAAAAAGAAGGGGAAATATTCAAGGTAAGGGGGTTGGTTATGCAAAGGGAAGGTATTAGCACCGTAAACATCTATGGTACTCCGCAGGAGCCTCTTTGTAAAATCTGTATATTTTGGCTATATAAAAAAAGTTGTATATATATAAAAAATGGATGGTGGAGGTGAGAAAAGAAATATATTTATTTTATAATTTTTGCACCCGCCGCGGTTGCGAACCTTTAGTTCCTACGTACCACATTTTGGTGAAATATGGGATCAGGGTACACGTAGTTCCTCTTTTTTAAAATTTAAAACACAAATGTCTTGGTTAATTTTATGAGATAAAACATCATAGTCATTGTCCGTGTGGAAAACATACCTACTACCCACAATCATGAGAAAGGAGAATTTGCATCATCTCAAGGTGGAGGATATGACTTGGATTTTAAAATCAACAATGCCTCACTCAACACCCAAGTGGAAAATATCTCTCTTCACTACATATTATAGAAGTATAGTTGTATGCATCACTACAAGGATTGACAAGAGTTCAATCTTTTTAGAAAAGTTTAAAGATAGAAGCCAAAATGGCAAAAATGGTTCGAAATGAGATTGATTGACTTTTAGTCTTCTCACAAAAAAAATGTCAAAGTATTATTAAGTTGATTGGAGTTTATTTATGAAAATATTTTGAAAATGCATGGACATAAGTCCAAGTTTATTATGAAAGTGGTTCAAGTTTAAAAACAAGAAAAGTTTCCAAAAGGAGGAAGAAGATTTTTGAAATTAAAGAAGATGGGAAGAGAAGAAGAGGCTATTATAAAGTATACGGTAAAAGTTAGGGATAAGAACCATCTAACCAACAAGAAGCCAAAACTTGACATTATGAGCCAAGATAGAATTCACATTCCCGGGATTGAAACCAATCAAGCAAAAAAAAAATACTAGACCTCTTCAGAGAACCAAACTTCAAGTGTATTAAGTCTTCACAAAAATTAGGCAGAGTAACGGCTGTACACGGGTGAATTCCAGATTACAAACAAAGAGTGTAATCACAAAAAGAACCTGCGCATAAAAACTAACAAGCAACCCAATGTCTTGAGGTAAACCTCAAAAACTCCAGACAAAATAATCAGATAAGATCACTATGTCTCCAAGATAGGCCAAGATTTCTAATCCTAAGTCCAAGAAAAGTCCCATACTCCATAATGCCAAGGATAGTGACCAAATAGTCCAAATACTATTAAATATTTTTTAGGGTTTATGTTGATTATTAAGTATCTTAAAAAAGGGAAAATAAAATCTCAAGTGAGCAAAGTAAAATGACAAGAAAGTAAATGCTCAAATGAGAAAAGATAAAAATGGCACAAAATGTAAATGATAAAAGTAAATGGTACATAAAGCATAAAAAATAAAAGCATAAAGTAAACAAGTAAATAATTAGTGGTTAGTTGGATGACCATCTTGAAGCTTGCATTTGGAAATCATTAGAGGATTGGTAGAACCAAAGCCTCCACACAACAAGTTGCATTTGCTTTTTGTCAAGTATATCATCCATTTGGAATTCTCACAAGTGCCTTTTAATGATCAACGATGTTTAAGTGATCCGCGTTGACCAAAGGTGTTGTAGATCCATTAGAGGATTGGTAGAACCAAAGCCTCCACACAATGAATCTCAAAGTTATTGGATCAAAGAGATCAAATTAACATACTTGGGCTTGCAAACATAAGTTTGGGCCACGAATGATCATTTATTCGAATCGGGACAAAATTTAGTGCTATGTTAAGCAATCGAAAGTGGACTTATATAGAAGTCGCACCTATTTTGAGGCCGGTCAATATCAATCTATGCACCATTTGTTTTGAGACATGATATAGAGATCATGCTCCAACAACATTTAGTGCAATAAGAAGGGGATGGGATGAAGAGAGATGGGAGAGAATGTACAAACCACTTTTGAATTAAATTTAATCAAACTATTATTAAAATCATTCATCCATTTTTGTGGAGTTAACCTCAACACCATGGATCCAATGATGTTAATAAAGTTCATGATCTAATATTTAACCCAAGATCATCCTGAAAATAAACACAAAATAATATTACTTTTTTTATATACAAAAGGGCTTAAAAATAATGTTAAAAAATAGAAAATAAAGAGAAAAATATCAATTATGCTCAAATTAATCAAGAGATCAAAAGTAAGACCATAGAAAAATCAGAAAAGGGCTCAAATGATTTTACAAATTTTTTGGTAATTTTTTTAAAGTCATAAACTATTTTTAAAATTAAAATAAATGGGTAAAATAAACCAAAAATGGTAAAAAATAGTAAAGTCAGAAACAAAAATAAAATAAGGTCACCAATATTTGTCACATTATCATTGAATCCCTCCATAATTTTTTCAGAATTTTAAAATGTATAAAAGTATTTTTAAACATTTAAAACAATTCAAATAAAGTGCAAATTTATAAAAAAAATATCAAAACACAAAATTAAATTGTGAAAAAATAAAAATCAGAAAGAGAATAATCAAAAATATTTTTCATAATTTTTTCAGATTTTTTGGACTTAAAATGATTTTTCTATGATATTTTGAAATTTAAAACAATTAAAATATAAAAATCAGAAAAAGAAAATAAAGGTAAAATATGTGGACCATTGGATGAGAGTCAAAACACATTAGTAATCATATCCAAGGGATCTGGAACACTGTATGTATCATGGTCATTAGTGAATAATATACATAATCATTAATTAAATCAGATTACAAAAAAAAAACAGATGGCACGCCTTCATTGGTTGGAAGATGACACATTGATTATATTCAACCTTCGGCCAACACGAATTACAGGTCTCTCAAAATTCAAAATCAGAAGCTCAGACCTATTCCATTCGCTTCGTCTCTTCAAGATAAAGACAACCACACCCTCGCGCGAAATTTATATAAACTGTAGCTCAAGCAATTTGGAAGGAAAGTTTTGAAAATGGATTTGAAATTTCATGGTCAAAACGTGTTTCCAGTAAGAAATAAGTGCTGCGACTAGAACCAGAGCAATGAGAGCAACACAATGATATCAGAGTTTTGAAGAATTGATGAAGGAATCAACCTATTAAAGTTGAGTTGCAGAGCTCTGAAACTGGACTTCTATGGAGCAGTATAGGGCACGATTCTTGAATGTAATTTTGTGGTTAGCTTCAAGGAAGATCAAGGAAGGTGAATTGATGGAAAAATTGGATTGAAAAAGGCTTGAGAATGGATTTTGAAGTTACTAAATTCTGAGTTGTGGAACAAGTTTGGCAGGGTGATTCTGGTTATCCAAGCTTGAGAAAATGAATGGGATAGTTCATGTATTTATAGGAGAAGAAAATGGGATCAAAAGGAAGAGTGAATGATGCATTTTGGAGGGAATTCGTGCAAACCCGATGCACGAGTGAAGTGTGATCTAAACTTCACCAAAACTCATCCAATTCTTGCGTTTTGATGTGCTAATCCACTTGGGAAAGTTGGCTAATCATGTTTAGTCCCGAAACGCGTGCTAATTTAAGGTTTAGAGGTTGTAACATAAAATTAAAATTCTGACTTACAATGAAACTTCAATTCCAAGTTACCACTTTTGAAACAATGGCATTCTCAACTCAAGGGGTCTTAAGGCTTGATTCTTGATGCTTTAGAAAGAAGAGGTTACAAGCTTTGCAATGGAAAAAGAATAAAGTTAAATGGATGCTTGAGCTAAAAGTTGTGTTGAGTCAAAGTGGGAGAAAAAAAGTTGACTTTCCATACTTAGAAATATTTCAAGTTCTTCTTCACAAATGACCTATAATGTCTTGCATCCAAACATGGCCTTCCACTTGGAATTTTCTATTGACCAAAAAAGATGGCATGAAGTAGATCTCTTGAATGAAATTTTGAAACTTGAACCATTCAATATCTCCAAAATTTGAGAGAGTTATGAATTTTTGAAGTTGGCAAGAAATCATGAAATGATCTATAATCTTTTGTATCCTTAAGGAAATTTCCATCCATTTTCTCACTTTGCTCATAAAAGAAGGCATAAAGTTCACATCTTCAAGATCATTATGGAATATAATGGACTCATGGTGATAAAAAGTTACCAAGTTATGATCATTTGAAGTCACACATGGAAAATTGGGGATTTATCTGGAGGACTTGTAATCTTTCTTCCTCATCAAGTTTCTTCCTCATGAAAACTCCTTGAAACTTTTGAAGTGATTTGTTAATAGCCCTTTTAATAGAAGAATGTCTTTGGAATTAATCAAAGATAACAAAAGATGAGAAAGATATATTCCTTTGAAATTCAAAACCCTAGCTCCTTAGATCAAGAAAATTGCCTTGAGGAACTTTGACAAGCTTGAACAAACTTCTTGTACCAACATTCTTTCTTTGTGAATAGAAGTTGTTGAGGATGATAATGAGAACTCATATCCACCAAAACCACTTACATATCTTGAGAATTGAGAGAAATATGCTCTTGTGACCAATTGGAACAAGGCCTTGTCCAAACATGATAACTTCTCCAATCAACTCCTTGTACTTTTCAACCAAATTTGATAATCTTGGAATATGGTGAACCAAAATAACCTTGCCATGCCATTTATTCCAAAACAAATCCATTGGTGAGGTTTGAACTTCTCAAGCTTTATTTGACTAGGGCATGGAAATAAACTCATGAATCCATGGGGTAACTTGTTGAATCTCATTGCCTTTACCTACTTGGATAACAACCAAGACAAACCAACATTGAATTTTATTTAGTTAAAATAAGAAATCAAGATAAAATATTCATGATCACAAAAGAACATAAGTCAAGGTGCTCGGTGATTCCTCAAAAGGGCAAAGCTAAATATAGGGAGGGGAACCAAGAATCCTAGTGTGATCTTGTTGTGAATGAATCAACATGGTATGATGAAGGGATCTTAGGGGAAAAAATTGGGGTACAACAACTTCCCTTATTTAAGTTTCTTCTATCCAGAGATACGAAGGTTAAAAATCTTCGTATCGACGCGATCGAAGATGCTTAAATATAAAACAAACCCCATTTTTGGCCCTAAGATGCCATGCAATTTGTTTATGATCATGAATGCATATGCACAAGACCAAGGAGACGCAAAACACCACTGGGGATGTAACAAGAGAATGACCTAACCAGGAAAATAAATCACTGACGGATCAAAAGACCTAAATCAAAGAGGATGGTAGAATGGTCAGAGGATACACTAACTTCTACCGAAGGCGAAACTACCGATGGTCATTGAAGGCAGAGAGAAAGATAACAGACATCGACGTTCACTTTCGATGTCTTACCAACTTAAGGTAGAAATAGAATATATCATAGCACCACCGTTCACTGATGATGAACTACCAACGTTCACTGAAGGTAGCAAAAAGATAATAAACACCAACTTTCATTGATGGTGACCTACCAACTTTCACTGAAGGTAGAAAGAGAATATATCATAGCACCTCCGTTCACTGACGATGAAATACCAACGTTCACTGAAGGTAGCAAAAAGATAACAAACATCAACTTTCACTGATGGTGACCTACCAACTTTCACTGAAGGTAGAAAGAGAATATATCATAGCTTCGCCGTTCATTGACGATGAACTACCAACGTTCACTGAAGGTAGAAAAACGATAACAAACACCAACTTTCACTGATGGTGACCTACCAACTTTCACTGAAGGTAGAAAGAGAATATATCATAGCACCGCCGTTCACTGACATTGAACTACCAACATTCAGTGAAGGTAGAAAAAAGATAACAAACATCGACTTTCACTGATGGTGACCTACCAACTTCCACTGAAGGTAGAAAGAGAATATATCATAGCACCACCGTTCACTGACGATGAACTACCAACGTTCACTGAAGATAGCAAAAGGATAACAAATTTTCCCCAAAATTCTGGCATTTCACCTAGAATGGGTCTCAACTTCTTCTTTAACCGAGGAACTTTTCCTGGAAAGGATAATATGTAAGCTGTCTCAAATAAAGAGACTTCCACTTGCAAAGATTTCACAACGAGGTTTTTCTGTGATATTGAAAGTCTTGCCATCCATTAGCGTAAACTGACGACGGACTGCAAACTATCCACTCATAGAGGAGATAGAAAAAAGGAATGACTTTCTGGGGAAAGAGGTATGCCTTCTTGGGGAGATGCCACGATATTCTTGCTGAGGAGATATAGTCTTATCATGCAAAATAAATGCACCAATCCAAAACTTGAAGTTTTCAGAAATCCAAAGTAAATAATATTGTCGTGGAACCATAGATCCAAACCAGAAATAAACTCGAACGAAACAGTCAACCAGAGTACATCCTTTGAGAAATAAACTTAAGAGGGAAAACCAAATCCATCCAAACAAGGAGCTGTACCGGAAGACTAAAGCAAAAATCTTCCACGAGGTACAACTCAGTAGGGAAATTGAAAGAATATACACTTTCTGCTTAAGGCCAACACTCTATTGGAAAGAGGACAACGTAACTCTGCAAAATAGGGTAATATGTCAACAAAAATATTAATAATTGTCAATGAACAATGATTTGCCAATTTTAGCTATGCATTATGTATGTATGAATGTATGAGTTTTATCGTGCGTATGCTGACAAAACAGATATACAACACTGGGAATAACCAGGCAAGACCACCTCGGGCACTAACAACACTCGGCTAAACTTCATCCAAGATGATCATTCCAAGAAAAAGTAAATGCCAGCTGAGGAAACAAAACCTACTGCCTGCTTTAACTTTACTGGGGAGAAACATAATTTGGAGGTAGATAAATCAAAGTGATAACATAGTACATATACAGGGATAGAACATCCTTCTTCAGGCTTCACTGGGGAAACAAGTGTTTTTCACAAGTAACATTCCTACTGGAGATTGCAAAACCATTCTTAAGTAAAGCAGACTGACACCAAAACATCCAAACATTCACTGGGGAATTCAGGCCTACTTTATTGGCGAGGTTAACACCACATCCATAATATGTCCTTCACTTAGAGAAACCAGGGACCTGCGCTCTTCAAGAGTGGTTATGATACAAACTCTTTTGGAAAAAAAACTTCTATTAGGCCAAACAAAAACTTCACTGGAGAAATCTCGGACTGAGGCTTCACATCATGAAAAATCAGAAAAGAGGAGAAATAAACCCAATACAGCGAATCATCTTGAGTAAACTTTCCGAGGGGAATAAAAACTTCTCAAAACAACTGGAGTTTGTCCATTCCTAGGATCACCATTTTTATTGTCATTATTTCATCACAAATCTCAAAGTAAAATCAAATTATAAATTCTTTTTGAAAAATCGATTTTGTTATTTAACCATTTTTTATTTGAAAGTTATTATTAATAATAAATGGAGTCTTTGCAAGATAAATAAAATAAATAATAGGAAGAATTGGGTGAAAGCTCAAATTTCATTAATAGAATGGTAGTCTGCGAATGGCGAGACTCCATAGATGATTACAAAGTTTGGAAAATGGTAATATATATATATATATATATATATATATATATATATATATATATATATATATATATATATATATATATATATATATATATATATATATATATATATATATATATATATATATATATATATATATATATATATATATATATATATATATATATATATATATATATATATATATATATATATATATATATATATATATATATATATATAATGGAAAATATACATTGAGATACAATGACCACTATCCCCTTTAACAACTTTTGAAATCCTGAGCAGCAGCTTCTGTTGAAGTATGGTGAGGATCCGAGATGATTGTTGCTTCAACGATTAAGTCTTTTCTGACGTAGTTACTTGCCAAGAAAGTCCCTAACTTTTGCCTAAGCTTCCCTTGCGGGTTTTCAACTCAGCGGGAAATTTATTCTATTTATGTCTCTAATTTTTGCCTAGACCGCCCTTTCGGGTTTTTGGCCTACCGAGAAGCTCCTTTTTTTCCTAAGCCGCCCTTTCGGGTTTTCAACTTAGCGAGTTGTTCTTTTATTTCTTTAGGCGAAGTATTTCTTGAATGCGTCAGCATTCATGGGACGCGGGAACTCCTCGCCATCCATAGTTTCGAGAATTAATGCATCGCCAGAGAAGGCTTTCTTGACAACATATGGGCCTTCAAAATTGGGAGTCCACTTGCCCCTAGAATCAGCGTTGAAAGACATGATCTTCCTGAGCACGAGGTCGCCTTCTCTGAATTCACGAGGTTTAACCTTTTTTATCAAAAGCCTTCTTCATTCTTTTTTGATATAACTACCCATGACATAAAGCTGTCATCCTCTTCTCCTCAATCAAATTCAATTGGTCGAACCTGTTCTGGATCCATTCAGCCTCTGTCAACTTAGTTTCCATTATCACGTGCAACGAGTGAATCTCTACCTCAACTAGGAGTACAACTTCCATTCCATACACCAGGGAGAACGGGGTGGCTCCTTTTGAAGTGCGGACAAATGTTCAATATCCATGTTGAGCAAAAGGGAGCATTTCATGCCAATCCTTATAAGTAACAACCATTTTCTGGATAATTCTCTTAATATTATTATTGGCGGCTTCAACAGCCCCATTCATCTTGGGCCTGTACGGAGATGAATTGTGATGGACAATCTTGAATTCCTCACAAAGTTCAGTCATCATCTTGTTGTTCAGATTCGAGCCATTGTCAGTGATAATTCTTCTCGCCACACCATACCAACATATACGGTTATTCTTAATGAAGCACACAACCACCTGCTTAGTAACATTGGCATATGAAGCAGCCTTCACCCATTTGGTGAAGTAATCAATTGCTACCAAGATAAAACGGTTCCCATTTGAAGCTTTGGGTTCTATCATCCCAATCATGTCAATACCCCACATAGAGAAAGGCCACGAGGAGGAAATCACATTGAGAAGTGTCAGAGGCACATGGACCTTGTCTGCATAAATCTGGCATTTATGACACTTCTTTGCAAATTTGTAACAGTCGGACTCAATTGTCAGCCAATAATAACTTGCCCTCAACATCTTTTTAGCCATCGAATGTCCATTGGCATGAGTTCCAAATGAACCTTCATGAATCTCATGCATCAACATGTCTGCTTCGTGTCTATCCACGCATCTGAGCAGAACTATGTCATAATTTCTCTTGTATAACACATTTTTACTGAGGAAGAAACTGCCTTCCAATCTTCTCAATGTCTTTCTATCTTTCTTCGATGCACCAATCAGGTAATCCCGAGTCTGAATAAAATGCTTGATATCATAATACCAAGGTTTTTCATCTGCTACCTCCTCCATTGTAAACACATGAGCGGGCCTATCCAAACATTGAACCATAATTCGGGGTATATCATTCCAAGTGTTCACTTGGTACATAGAAGCCAGAGTTGCCTGAGCATCCGCCATTTTAATTTCATCTCTAAGAATGTGATGAAATTCAACTTTATTGAAGAAGGGTAACAATCTTCTAGCATAATCTTCGTAAGGGATCAAGTCGGGGGTGACGGGTATCTCATTCTCCTTTAATATGATTTATTACCAAAGTTAAATCACCATATACATCTATAATTTTAATTCTAAGATCAATAGCTTCTTCGAGACCCATGATGCAAGCCTCGTATTCTGCCATATTATTAGTACAATCAAATGTTAACCTTGCAGTAAAAGGAATGTGTGATCCATGAGGAGTGACAATCACAACACCAATACCTTTACCATAAGCATTCACAGCTCCATCGAATATCATACTCCAACGAGATTCAGGGTCAGGACCTTCCTCAGGCAATGGTTCATCACAATCTTTCACTTTTAGGAACATCACATCCTCATCAGGGAATTCATATTCTACAGACTGGTGATCCTCCACTGGTTGGTGAGCAAGATAATCTGCCAACACGCTGCTTTTAATAGCTTTTTGAGTGCGGTATTCAATATCATATTCACATAACAACATCTTCCAGCGGGAAATTCTCCCAGTAAGAGCAGGCTTTTCAAAAATGTACTTGATTGGATCCATTTTGGAGATCAACCAAGTAGTGTGATTCAACATATACTACCGCAACCGCTTTGCCGCCCAGGCCAAAGCACAACATGTTTTTTCTATCATGGAATACCACGACTCACAATCAGTGAATTTTTTACTGAGATAATAAATGGCAAATTCCTTCTTCCCTATTTCATCCTGTTGTCCCAGAATACAACCCATGGATTTATCTAACAATGTCAGATACATAATCAACGGTCTTCCTTCTACGAGAGGGAGCAAGATAGGAGGTTCAAGCAGATATTCTTTAATACTTTCAAATTCCCTTTGGCAGTCATCCGCCCATACACAACCTTGATCTTTCTTTAGCAAATTAAATATCGGTTCACATGTTGCAGTCATGTGGGAAATGAATCTGGATATATAATTCAAACGCCCGAGGAAACCTCTGACTTGCTTTTCAGTTCTTGGCGCTGGAATTTCTTGAATTGCTTTGACTTTATCAAGGTCAACTTCAATTCCTTTTTGGCTGACAATGAATCCCAACAATTTCCCTGATCGGACACCGAAGGTACACTTATTTGGATTCAAGCGGAGACGATACTTCCTCAAACGCTGAAACAACTTCAACAAATCTTTTACATGCCCTTCTTCAGTCTAGGATTTGGCGATCATATCATCAACATATACTTCAATTTCCTTGTGCATCAGATCATGGAATGGGGTTGTCATATCCCTCTGGTACGTTGCACCAGCATTCTTCAACCCAAATGGCATCACTCTGTAACAGAATGTTCCCCGGGGTGTGATAAACGTTATTTTTTCCATGTCTTATGGAGCCATTCTTATTTGATTATAACCGAAAAATCCGTCCATGAATGAGAATAGCTTAAATTTTGCTGTGCTATCCACTAACATATCAATGTGTGGCAATGGAAAATCATCTTTTGGACTAGCTTTATTTAGAAATCTGTAATCTATGGACATGCAGACTTTTCCGTCTTTTTTCAGTATTGGGACAATATTGGCAATACATTGAGGATACACTGATGTCACAAGAAAACCAGCATTAATCTGCTTTAGAACCTCCTCTTTGATCTTCACTTCTATATCTGGGTGAGTTCTTCTTAACTTCTGTTTGATTGGCGGACATCCTAGCTTCAACGGCAAATGGTGCTCTATAATATCTGTATCTAGACCGGGAATATCTTGATAAGACCAAGCAAAAATATCCACATACTCTTTCAACAACTCAATCAACCTGCTCTTAACATCAGGATGCAGCAATGCTCCAATCTTGACTTCCTTCGGATCTTCTTCTGAACCCAAATTGATCACTTCCAATTGCTCTTTATATGGATGAATGGCATTTTCTTCGTGCTCAAGAAACCGTGAGACCTCTTATGGAATCTAATCATAATCTTCTACTTCGGCCCCATACACAAGACATTCAGAGTTGGGAGAGGATGAGGGTCATTGTATTCAACAGGTTTTTTAATTAATCTGCACATATGATTTATGATTGCTTTTAGAAACTGACACATATAACAAGTGATCATGCAGATTGAATTTTAGTTATTATTTATTTTGAAAGGTTTTTTTTCTTTTCTGATTACCATTTTCCAAGAAAAATCAGAAAATAAAGACACAATTTGGGAAACAAAGATAACTTTTATTATTGATTTTAAAAGTCACAACAAATAGATAAGCCCTACAACATTAATACTTCCACCTTGGGGAGAGTGAAAGCTTTTCAAAAATATTAACCAAACAAATTACTTTGAAACATGTATGCAAGAGGGAACATCAATGGTGATCCAGTATTGAACCCTAACTCTGTGCGTCACAGAATCCAGACTTTCCTGTTCTGCTTCATCTTCCACAATGGCATTAATCCTCGAAACAATTGGATGAAGATAACCCCCGCTACAGAAAATGTCTTGAAACTTCCTTGCAGTAGACTTTGGCTTCATGCCCTTACCTCTGTCATTCTTCGGAGAGAACCCCAGGCCAGTTTTGTTCTTGTTCACAGGTGGTTCCATAATCTGTCCCCATACCTTACTATGACCATCACGCACAACCCGCTGCGCATCCTTCAGCGAAACCATGGAATTCTCATTTCCTCTTATGTTGTCAATGGATAAGGCTTTGAACTGGGTTCCAATAGAAGCTTCATCCGCTTCTTCAATGCTGAAAGAGGACAAATGAGATATCAACAATGCATGTTCCCCATTTATGATCACTACTTTCCCTTCACGTACAAACTTTAGCTTCTGGTGTAAAGTTGAAGTGACAACCCCTGCCTCATGTATCCACGGTTGTCCCAGCAAGCAACTATAAGTGGGAACAATGTCCATGACCTGGAAATTTATCTGAAATAAATATGGTCCTATATGAATAGGCAAGTCCACTTCACCGATAACAGATTTCCTTGACCCATCAAATGCTTTCACAATGATGCCACTCGGGCGCATAGGCGTTCCTTGATATTTCAACTTCATAAGAGTACTCCTCGGTATAACATTCAACGCGGATCCATTATCAATCAGCACATTGGATAGTGAATCATTCTTGCAGTTCATAGAGATTTAGAGGGCCAGGTTATGATTCCTTCCTTCATCTGTTAATTCATCATCGCAGAAACTCAAGTTATTACATGATGTAATGTTTCCTATTACGCTGCTGAATTGATCTATTGGCATATCACTCTCCACAAAAGCTTGGTCCAGTACCCTCATCATGGATTCTCTGTGAGAAGATGAGTTCATCAATAAAGCCAAGATGGATATTTTTGAAGGAGTCTACAGTAGCTGATCTACGATTTTGTAGTCGCGCATCTTGATTATCTTCAAAATATCATCCACTTCTTTCTCTAACGTAGCTCCGCTAGTCTCACCCGTAGCCTTCTTGGGTTCAACGTTCTCATTTATTTTCTTTCCAGCACCAACATCACTTCGAACAACTGGCGCAAACACACGACCGCTGTGGGTCATCCTGCTATTTTCAAATATATTTCCAACATCATGCATTGGATGGATGGGAACTTCCACTCTGTTGTACCCCAAAATTTTCCCTCCTACATTTCTCAAAACATTGCAAGAAAAATCTCCAAGTTGCTCAAGGTGACTCAAAGATGGGCCAGACAAGCTCTCTCCTAAGGCAGTCTACCCCAAATTAGGGTTGTGTGTTGCATCAAGATCCTTGATTCCAAATGACCTCAAGTGCCCCCTAATGTCCTAATATGTTCTCAAGATCATCCATGTCAAATTTCAAGCCTTGCAGAGGAAGTTTGCTCAATCAATTGCTCAAAGGTCCAAAAGTCGACTGTACTAGGGCAAAAGTCAACTGTGACCTACAAACAGTCAAACCTCAATATATTTTGTCAAAATTCTAATTTTGAAGGACATTTCATCATTTGATCAAGGGTTGATCATGATTCATCAAGGATTGCTCAAAATTCATCAAGATTCAAAAGTTTCTAAATTAGGGTTTTGCAGGAAACGTCAACTCAACTTTGACCAAGCATAACTTTGTAATACTTTATTAGAAATGAACCATCCAAAGCTCATTTTGAATAGGATGAAATTTCCTACAATCCATCTTCATACCCCAAGTTTAGAAAATACACTCACAAGAAGTTATGAATTTGGACATTATAGGTCATTTTTGAAAGTCAACAAAAACACATTTTTTGTCAAAGCTTATAACTTGACCATGGAATATCAAAATGAGATGAGACTAAAAGTATTATTATAGGACATATCAAGCTTTCTAAAAAGTCCAAGAACACTTCCAAAAGTTCAAAATTGAAGAAGTTATGCATTGTTGAAGTTGGACTTTTTTGCAAAATTTCCAAAAGTCAACTATCCCCAAAACTTAAAATTTTGCCAAATGGGCCCATTCTTTTCCACTTGAATTGAGTTTGCATTATTTCCCACGTGCTATAACTTCAGACATGTGTCCACATCACATTTTTATTATTTAATTTGATTTTTATTTGAATTAATTTATTTTAAATCAAATAAAATCTAAAGCTTTGATAACACATGATCTTTTGGCTATTTCAGGCTCCAAATACAACAATTATTATCATCAAATTTGTATCAAATCAAATCATGTGAAAAAAGATTGGAATTAGGCAAATTTGGCAAGTTTGTAAATGGAGATCAAATCAAATATGCAAGCATTGATAAGGAAAGATTTGGACCAATTTTATTAACCTAATGCACTGAGTGATACATAAGCAAGCTGAAGGACACAAAAGAAGGGTTGAAAATCGTTGGAAGAGGCAGAACAAGAACTGAAAAGATCACAAAAAAGCTTGAGGTCGAAACCCAGGTTAGAGGCGTTTTCAGAGGTCGAGACTTGTTCCAATCGATTCCTGGCCATTCACACAGGCTACCTGGATCCAAGCCACGCATTTTCAGACTCCCTAGTGCACTGTAAGTCTCACGCGACATAGCCATATTCTTGAAATCAATTTGAGTTATTCTTGCATCATTTGAACAAATTAATGGCATATTCATGATCACAAGAACATGTTCAAACTTTTTGCATCATTTAATTTCATTTATATGATATGTATTGCAATTCTCCATAGCTAGGGTTTGCTTAGAGTTTTTGGGAGTTTTTGTTTCAGGAACAATTGACCTCCATGAAGGGTATGGTTATGACCGGGAAGTTGAGACGAACACGACCATGCCCTTGGAAATCATTTTTGTGGCCTGTACAGGATTTTGGAGATGGACTTGTTTATAGCTACGAACTTCTGTCTGTTGGTATAGGTATTTGACCTTTTAGCCACGGACGAGAGGTGAGGGATGATGCGTGGCATCCCTCTATTGGGCCATTCAAATCTTGGCGCTTTTTTTTATTATTTCTGACCACTTATTTTTGTTCTATTATATCATGATTAATATCTATTATGTTAACAACTAAAGCAGCATGGTGTAGTGGCAAAGCGAGCAGTGCATTTCCCCTCAGGACTTGGGTTCGAATCCCAGGTTCCCCACTTTCTCAATAATTTTTGTTTTCAGGTGATTGTATGCATGATCAATGACTGGAGGTCCACCAAGAGCCAAGTCAATGCGCCCACACTGGATCCAAAAAAGTCAAACGAGCCAGCACTATTGGGCCTACAAAAATGACTTTCAGCACCTCCAAAAAAAGGCCCATCTCTTTCTTTTCATTATATTTTCTCTTTTTTAATTTAGTTATTTTATTTAATTTCAATTAATTACTAACCAATCTTTTTTTTTCCTTTTATCAAATAAAATCACAAAAATACTTTTTTTTTATCCAATCAAACTCTAAAACTTTTATTTTTATTAATAAACTTATTAATTAATTAGGATATTAATTAGGAAACTTTGGTTTATTTTGTAAATATTTAAAAATTAATTAGACTTAATTAGGTTTTAACTACTAATTTAATTATTTTTAATTTCTTTCTTAAATAATCAAAAACTCCAAAAATATTTTATTTTTCATTTAATTAATTTATTAATTTAATTTAGTTCTTTAATTTAGGTTTAATTTCTTTCTTAATTTAAAAAACAACAAAAAAAACCAAAAAAACATTTTCTTTTCAAAAGGGTCAAAACCCTAAATTCGCATTCGATTCAATTTCCCGCGCACTTTCTTTATTTTTATCCAATTATGTATATGCTTCCGGATTGTAATATATAAGTAGGACATTTAATTATTTTTATCGCTTTATTTTATTTTTCAAAGGGTTGCTTTTGGCGATGTAAATACCCGACGCCTTGTAATTTAATTTCCGCATTTAAATTCTGCAAATTATAACTGCTAGATGTTTGATAATAGGGTTTGCATGACAAGACTGAATATTTAAATCTTAAAATCAAATTAGATCACCCTTAACATGTACAAAGATAAAAATAACTGAAAACGACACACCCGCACATGCGCACTCCTAGGGTACACCCCACTTGGTTGCCTTCGTACACGGTCATTGAGTATAGGTCGTTTAAGAGGTCGCCCTCTTGTCTAAAAGATCATAATCGCCTCGAAATGGTTGCCTCGGATATTGTTGCCCCAAACAAATGATCTAAGACATTAGGGTTACCGCTAAGGCGTCCTAACATTTCTTTAGTGACCGTATGTCCCTCATTCGAATTGACCCTTAAACTCCGACGACGGTGCTACCTACTCATCAATAGTAGGATAGCATTGTCTAAAGGACATTACCATATAACGATTCTTTTTTCATGTAGGTAGATGGTTCTTAGATACTTGCTCTTTCAAAACAAAACTCTTCACACTTACACTTTTCGAACAAAGCTTTCAAAACACTTCATTACACTCTTGAGGACAGAAGCAAGAGTTAAATCGAAGTTTCAAAACAAAAACTTTTTCAAACCCACAAGCACAAAGAAATTTTTTTTGAAAATGATGAGCAAATACCTAAGAGCCCGTAGATAACTACGGATAGAAAGGGTGCTAACACCTTCCCTTTCTATAATCTACCCCCCGAACCCGAGAAACATCTCGAAAAAGGAATTTTTCTGTGCTTTTTTCCTTTCCTTGTTGGATAAAATAAAATTCGGTGGCGACTCTTGCTTACCGCGACATTTTGAGAATACAAAATGCAAAACACAAACCAACATTCCAAAAAACAGTCAGTTCTTCCCACCGTATCACAAAACTGACGACTCTGCTGGAGATGAATTATAAGTGGGGTGTACCTTAGGAATAGTTCATATTGTTTTCAATTAATTGACTTGTATGCTTTATCTTTGTGGGTTGAATTGGAGTTACTATAGATCCTAACCCGGATCTGGGGGATACCCTTTAGGTAAGTAGCAATAAATTATGAGGGAACTGTACGGCGTAGACTGATACGGTTGAAGCAGTAGCTACGTTAGTGTGGCACTTTAGTATGTACCGATATCCCTTGTGGCATAACGAGGATAATATGGGTCTGCTAAGGGGTCATTAAGCACTTACTGACCTTAGCACCTTTAAATGACCAACTTGGCCATAGAACAATAGCAGTATGCTACACTCATTGAGACAAAACTCTCGCGATGATCCTGGCCGCAAGAAAAGGTTGCTAAACTGGAATTATGACCGATCGAGGGTGGTCAGTGATATTGAGATCCTCTAGAACCCGGTTACTATTCTAGGACAGGTTTAAACCGACTAAACTGAAAGAGGGTAATACCTAAACTCCTTTCCAGCCTGAAATCTAAGGGCTATCTGTGTGACTTTTTTGCCCTTACCATGTTTGCTATCTGTGAATACTTGTGATGTGTTTCTATCATAACATCATGCATCATGACATTGCATGCATATAGCATTGGACTAACCTATTTCAAAGACAGAAGGGATTCATCTTTGTTCTGTTTTGTAGGTCATGGCACCCATGCGTAGAAACACTATTCGGATCAACTTTGTCCAGATTCCCACTCAGCTTAAGGAATTGGTTGCAAAGATTCCAAATACTTCCTCCCTTATCAGAAAACATGGGCACCTCCTTGGTTTGGTCACCTCCAAGATGGATGAACAGATGATGAATGTCTTATTCAAGTTCTTTGATCCATTGTACCATTGCTTTACTTTTCCGGACTACCAGTTGGTCCCTACCTTGGAAGAGTTCTTTGATCTGCTTGGTATCTCCATTCTAGAGCAGACCCTATTTATAGGTTGGGAGAAAGTCCTTAGTCCGGAAGAGATTGCTTCAGCCCTCCATCTGACAAAGGCTGAGGTAATGTCTAACTGGGAGACTAGAAGTTAGACAAAAGGCTTGTTGGCTAAGTTTTTGGTTGATCAGGCTAATCAGTTCTGGGATAGTCTAGACTTTCAGGCATTTGAAGACATTCTGTCTCTTCTCATTTATGGTTTGGTGTTGTTTCCTAACTCAGATTCTTTCGTCGACATGAATGCAGTGAAGATTTTTATGTCCCGTAATCCTGTGCCCTCTCTTGGGTGACATTTTGCACTCTCTTTATGCTCATAATGCTCAGAAATGGGGAACTCTTATGTGTTGTGCACCATTGCTGGCGAGGTGGTTTATTTCTCACCTCCCCAAATCAGTTTTGAAGAACAAAGAAGGCATGGGATGGGCCTACAAAATTATGTCTCTCTCTCACAATGACATCATTTGGACTATCAAGAGCATGGAAGATGTGGCTATTATTGATCGCTGTGGGGAATACCCCAATGTTCCACTGCTAGGAATCAATGGGGGATCACTTATAATCCGTGTTTGGCCTTACGTCAGTTTGGGCGAGCTAGGAGGGAAGGACCTCATTAGTTGCTAATGCAAGGTATTGTCTTTGATTTCCAAGGGGATAATGACGAGCAACGCCGCAGATTTATACGAGCCTGGGATAGGGTGCACATGTATGATCTGCACGAGTTAGGTGTGAAGACTTCTCTTCCAATGGAACCATATCTCCGATGGGTTCGTATATGTTCCTAAAAGCTGGGAATCTCGTACAAAGCTGTCTTACCTGTGATTGTTGAAGTTGCTGATGAAGAAGGGGTTCCTCCTACCATCCTCCACCCTTACATGCCTACTGACATTAGGGAATTAAAGAGGTCTTGGATGCAACTAAGGGAAGAACGGGATACTTATAGAGAAAAGTATCACGAACAAGAGCGGAAGATCTTGAAGTTGACAAGGCAATTGGAGAATGAGCAGATCCTCAACGACTATGTCAGCACCAAAGCCAAATGACCATGGGAGCGCTGATGTCTTTTGATTATTTCTAGTTTCGATTTACTTTTCAGTTTCTCTTTCTTGTAACGCCTTAAGGGCATTTGTCAAACATTTGTTTCAAGTTTATCTAATAAAATTGTGTTTCATTTTGGTTTACGAATTTGAATCTCCAAAGTATTTGAAATCATATCATACGCATTTCATTTCATTCACCTCATTAGAGGTACCCTTACAGGTTTTCTCATCTTCTTCGTTGTTTATTTCAGCACATTATGTCTTCTGAAACATCAACTGATCAAGCTATCAAGGCGCTACAAGCTCAAAACGCTCAATTTCAGGAAATGTTCATGAATTTGGCTAAGGGTCAACAAGATCTGAAGACCCTTATCCTGAAAGATAAGAAGAAGAAGAAGAAGAAGAAGAAGAAGACGGTCCTCCTGAACATGGGTCACAGGTTTGGGAACAGGCTACGAGATGGAGTCAATCTATCCCACTCATCTGGAGGGGGAGAAAACCAAGAATAAAGGAGGGTCCCTAGCCTTGTGGTATCTGACCATGAGACTGACTTTGACGAAGACCAGTATCCTCCTGCTGAGGATAGATATAAACAGCTTGAAGACCGGTTAAGTGCCATGGAGATCCAGAAGGTCCCTGGGTTGGACTTTGGTGATCTAGGTTTGTCATCTGGGGTGGTGATTCCCCACAAGTTTAAAGCAACAGCCTTTGCTAAATATGACGAGGTTTCTTTCCCAAAGCTACACCTCCATTTGTATATTAGAAAAATTCAGCCATACACCGCTGACAAGAACCTCTGGATCCATTTCTTTCAAGACAGTCTTTCAGGGACTCAGCTTGAATGGTTTTACCAGCTGGAAGGATCTAGTATCTGTAATTGGGAGAACTTGGCTGATGCTTTCTACAAGAAGTACCAATACAATGCCGACCTCTCTCCCATGCGTACCCAACTTCAGGGTATGTCTATGGGTGCGAGCGAAGGTTTCAAAGACTACGCTCAGAAATGGAGGGACCTTGTTGGAAGAGTACAACCCCCGCTGGCTAACAGGGAGTTAGTAGATATGTTTTTGGGGACCTTGTCTGGTCCGTATTTCAACCATCTGATTGGAAGTTCATCGTCCAGGTTTACAGAGCTGATTATGATCGGGGAAAGAATTGAGGTCGGTATCAAATCCGGTAAAATACAGAAGGGTGCTTCATCAAGCACCGAAAATAAGCCTTTTAAGAAGGAGTCTAGTGCCGTTTACAGTTAAAAAAGCCAGAATAGACCTGAACACCGCCAAGCCATTAATGCGGTTGTTATATTAATACCAACTTTTGCCTCACAATGCAACAATCAGCCAAGGGCCGAGAGGCCGCGAAGACAGTTCACTAAGCTCAACATGACTATCTCAGATTCTGCCACAATTATTGAAGACCAACTTGGTGATTCCGAAGGAGGCCCTGAAGAATCCCAATACAACATCGCCCATGTACAACCCGAACGCCCACTGTGCTTTTCATTCTGATAGCCCGGGGCACGATACGAATGATTGCTGGGTCTTGAAGAATAAAGTACAGGATTTGATTGAGGCTAAAGAAATTGAGTTCGAAGCGCCTGGAAAGCCTAATTTCATAATGGCACTTATGCCCAAACATGACGCGGGAGTGAATGCTATTAGGGAAGATGATGATGAAGAGTTTGACATTGACAGTTGGATTTACCCCACTATCAACGGTGGACTAAGCAATTGGACAGCAAAGGACTTCGTCCCAATTTCTTTTATTACCCAATAATGAGACTTTTGTTTTGAATTTGTAACAAATAATTTTTAAACTTTACGGCCCGGTGTCTTACCCGGGGCACCGTGGCTTTATTTGTGAGGGCTTTATGTGTGTCATTTTCATATATCATTAATAAAAGTATTGGACGTTTCTTGAATTTCAAATTTTGCGCTCCTTGCCTTTCTTTTATTATATATTGCAAAACAACTATTTTACACACACTCACATATACAGGTCGACATGCACTCTGGATCGCACTGATAACGACTCTGCTACTGCCGGTTATGACTTCGAGAGTCCAATCAACTTAGCCGAAGACGAAGGTGAAAATGATTGTGAAGTGCCTGGTGAACTTACTAGACTCTTACTTCAGGAAGAGAGGGTTATACAGCCGCATGATGAGCCAGTGGAAACAATAAATCTAGGTACATAAATAGACAAGAAAGAAGTCAAGATCAGTGCAAATCTGGAAGCTAGTGTTAAGCAACGGTTGATTCAGATGCTGCGTGACTGTGTTGAGATCTTTTCCTGGTCTTATGAAGATATGCCTGGTTTGGATACCGATATTGTGGTTCACCGATTGCCTACCAAGGAAGACTGTCCCCCAGTAAAACAGAAGGTCCGCCGAATGCGCCCAGATATGTCTGAGAAAATCAAGGCTGAGGTGATGAAGCAGTTTGACGCTGGTTTTCTAGCAGTTACTTCTTACCCACAGTGGGTGGCCAACGTGGTTCTAGTGCCGAAAAAGGAAGGTAAAGTTCGAATGTGTGTTGACTATAGGGATCTGAACAAGGCAAGCCCCAAGGATAACTTCCCTCTACCTCATATCGATGTTCTGGTTGACAACATCGCACAGCATAAGGTCTTCTCCTTTATGGATGGTTTCTTCGGTTACAATCAGATTAAAATGGCTCCCGAAGATATGGAGAAGACAACCTTTGTTACTCAATGGGGTACCATTTGCTACAGGGTTATTCCTTTTGGATTGAAAAATGTTGGGGCAATATATCAGCGCGCCATGGTCGCCTTGTTCCACGACATGATCCATCATGAGATTGAGGTATACGTTGATGACATGATTGCAAGATCCCAGACTGAGAAAGAACATCTTGACCACCTTCAAAAGTTATCTGATAGGTTGAAGTTGTACAAGCTGAGTTTAAACCCGAACAAGTGCACCTTCGGGGTGAGATCTGGTAAGCTGTTGGGTTTCGTCGTAAGTGACAAAGATATTTAAGTGGATCCTGCAAAGGTGAAGGTTATACAGGAAATGCCAGCTCCCCGAATAGAGAAAGAAGTCAGAGGCTTTCTGGGATGACTGAACTACATTGCCTGATTCATCTCACACCTGACTGCTACTTGTGAGCCAATCTTCAAGCTATTGAAGAAAGATCAAGTGGTAAAATGGAACGATGAATGTCAGGCCGCTTTCAAAAGGATCAAAGAGTATCTCCAAGAGCCACCTATTCTGATGCCTCCAGTTGAAGGGAGACCTTTAATCCTATACTTGACAGTACTCGACAATTTAATGGGGTGTGTGTTGGGGCAGCATGACGAGTCTGGCCGAAAAGAGCATGCTATTTATTACCTTAGCAAAAAGTTTACCGACTGCGAAACCCGATACTCGTTGCTCGAGAAAACTTGTTACACTTTGGCATGGGCTGCTCGCTGGCTGAGACAGTATATGTTGACTCACACTACTCTATTGATATCAAAGATGGATCCGATCAAGTATATCTTCGAAAATCCTGCTTTTTCCAGAAGAATAGCAAGATGGCAGATGATCTTGACTGAGTATGACATCCAGTACACGACCCAAAAGGCAATCAAGGGAAGTGTGTTGGCAGATCATTTGGCACATCAGGCAGTGGACGACTACCAGTCTATGAACTTTGAATTCCCGGATGAGAGTATCATGATGGTGACTGATTGTGAAACATCTGGACCGGATGAAGGACCTGAGGAAAGATCCCGATGGTCTATGTACTTTGATGGAGCTTCGAACGCTTTGGGCAATGGCATTGGCACCGTGATCATATTTCCTAAAGGCTCTCATACTCCGTTTACCGCCCGACTATGTTTCAATTGCACCAACGATATGGAAGAGTATGAAGCGTGCATCATGGGTCTTCGAGCAGCAATTGACACAAGGATTAAGTTCTTAAGTGTATTCGGAGATTCCGCTCTCGTGATCAGTCAGATCAAAGGCGAGTGGGATACGAAACACCCAAATCTTATTCCTTACAAGGAGTATATGTTGACGTTGCTTCAACAATTCAAGGAGATAACTTTTGAACACTTCCCTAGAGAGGAGAATCAGTTGGCGGACGCGCTAGCTACGATGTCTTCTATGTTCAAAATCAATTGGTACAACGAAGATCCCGGGATTACCATTGAAAGATTGGACGAACCTGCACATTGCTGTGACATTGAGACTGAAGAGACAACGGATAAACCCTGGTTTCATGAGGTGAAGAGGTATCTTGAAGCTCAAGAATACCCCGAGGGTGCATCTGTTAATGATAAGAAGTTTATGAGGAGGTTCGTGGCGAAGTTCTTCATCAGCAATGGTATTCTTTACAAGCGTAACCATGATTCAATCTTACTGCGATGTGTGGATAAGAATGAAGCAGAAATGATTATGGTAGATTTACATGAAGGTACTTTCAGAACTCATTCCAATGGACACACCATGGCAAAGAAAATCCTTCGGGCATGATATTTTTGGTCCACAATGGAAGTCGACTGTTATCAGCATTCTCGGACCTGTCACAAGTGCCAAGTCTATGCTGATAAGGTGCATATACCTCCAGTACCTCTGAACGTCTTGACAGCTCCTTGGCCTTTTACAATGTGGGGCATTGACATGATCGGCGAGATCAGACCTACGACATCTAACGGGCATCGTTTCATCCTGGTAGCTATTGATTACTTTACGAAGTGGGTTGAAGCAGCTTCCTTTGCTACAGTAACCAAGAACGTCGTGGTACGGTTCATTCGGCATAATCTGATCTGTCGATATGGTGTACCAGAGAGGATCATTACGGACAATGGTACAAATCTCAATAATAAGATGATCACCGAGCTCTGCAAGAAGTTCAAGATACAACATCACAAATCTTCTTTCTACCGGCCGAAGATGAATGGGGCTGTAGAAGCGGCTAATAATAACATTAAGAAGATTGTGCAGAAGATGACAGTGACATACAAAGATTGGCACGATATGTTACCATTTGCTCTTCATGGGTACTGTACCTCAGCACGAACGTCAACAGGGGCAACACCTTATTCCTTGGTATATGGCATAGAGGCTGTATTGCCCATTGAAAGTCAGATACCCTCTCTTCGGATTATGAAGGATGCAGGTTTGAGCGAAGATAACTAGATTCAGACCCGGCTTGATCAACTGAACTTAATAGACGAAAAGAGACTTACTGCTATTTGTCACGGTCAGACGTATCAAAAGTGGATGATCAAGGCATTTAACAAGAAAGTTAGACGACAAGAGTATCAAGTTGGGGACCTGGTTATCAAGCGCATCATACTACCTCAAGGTGATCCTAGGGGAAAATGGACCCCTACTTACAAAGGGCCATTTGTGGTTAAGAACATTTTCTCAGGAGGAGCTATGATTCTAACCACAATGGATGGTGACGACCTTCCTCACCCTGTCAATGCAGACATAGTGAAAAAATACTACGCATGACCAAAGACCCGCTAGGTTGACTGGCCTAGGAAAAAATAAGGGCTTCCCGGTGAACCAAAAGGATTTGGGCAAAAATAAGGGATGAAAATGAAAAAATTTGTACACCCGGCAAGTCGAAAACCTGAAAAGGCGGCTTGGGCAAAAATGGGTATCCTTGTGGACTAAAAACCCGAAAGGGCGGTCCAAGAAAAAATTAGGGATCAAAGCGTAACACTATGTCTCATTAAATCACCTTGTGACCAAACTTCGGTATCGACCATTAAGCTCGGATGGCACTAATCAATCTGATCTACCTTCAATCAAGTAGCAAAGTGATGAGATGCTCGAGGACATAAAGGTAATAGCATAATTGGAACCCAGTGGGATTATACACATAGATATTTTGTTTCTCACAAATTGTATAAATTCTATTGTTCGGCGGCGTTCCTTTACTAGGACGTCAGCCTCTTGTACAAAAACGCCTATTTACAGGCCAAACTTCAAAATCAATACAATTCATTTTTAGAGAAATTTCAAACTGTTTTTCCTTTTTCTGTTTTGTTTTGCAAAGAACGTCCAATGTTCATTTTTGATATATGCATTTGACATTAATTGTTGCTCATGAATATTTACATGCAAAACAAAAGACGATTACTCGTAATATCAGAAACAGGGGCAATAAAAATTATCCAAGTTGTACAGTTGCTCTATCCAGCAGGTACAAAGGTAGATTTAGCTGAAGAATATGGCTAAGGTAATTTCACTCCCCGCAGAGTATGAAAGAGACAATAATGATAGCTCTCCCCAACTGAGACTTGCAATTGTGAATGAATCAGTAATATTCTCCCCAAGTAGATTTTGTCTACCATCAGCACTGAAAGGTCTTAATATTCCCCAACGGAGTATGAGAATATTCCCCGGCAAAGTACAAGGTATCCCCAGTGAAGTCTGAAATCTTTCCCAGTGCAGTCTAAAAAAGCTTCCCTAGTGGAGTTTGGAGAATCATCCCTAGTAGACCTTGGAATATTGTCCCCAGCAGAGCTCAAAGGACTATTCCCATTAGAGTCTAAAAGGTTATCCCTGGTGAAGTCGCAACTGAAGATCATCCCCAGTGGAGTTCCTTCCTTTCACAAACAGGAATTCAATCCCCAACAGGATTCAGTATCACCAGCAACGGTGATTTATCCCCAACGGAATTTATCGGCGGAATCCTCAGAAGAGCATCTCTTCCCCACAGAGTAATCTCCTCCTCAGTTTATTCGCCAACGGAGTTATCCTCCCCTGCAGGTTTATTCTCACAGTCATCTTCATTCGCCATCTCCAGCGGAAATGAAGAATTTAACTCTCTTCTCCAATAGCTATCCGGGATTTATTTCCCCCAGCTAAAAGCATTACATTTCCATACATCATGACACATGCATATATGCATCATACAATATGATCTCATTTATTTTGAGAACATCATTGCTTGATACATATCATGCATTACATACAACTAACTGTTACTTTTCAGGAAGGATGCGGTTAAATTCTCATAAAATTCAAAGCTATGAAGCTTTTATCTCAGTCGAAGTACTGACCAGTTCTTAAATCTCAACCGAATTATCCTCAGTTGAATTACAGATAAGGTTCTAAATCTTGACGAAATTCCTCCATTGAATTATAGGCAGTTCTTAAATCTCCGCAGAAGAGTATTCTCAGTTGAATTACGGGTGAGTTCTTAAATCTCGATGAAGATGTTTCCCTCAGTCGAAGTACTGACAAGTTCTTAAATCTCAACCGAATTATCCTCAGTTTAATTACAGATAAGGTTCTAAATCTCGACAAGTTCCTCCGGCGAATTACAGACGAGTTCCTAAATCTCAGCAGAGTTCTATCAGTTGAATTACAGGCGAGTTCTTAAATCTCGATGAAGATGTTTCCCTCAGTCTAATTACTGACCAGTTCTTAAATCTCAATCGAATTATCCTCAGTTGAATTACAGATAAGGTTCTAAATCTCGACAAAGTTCCTCCGTCGAATTACAGACGAGTTCCTAAATCTCAGCAGAGTTCTCTCAATTGAATTACGGGTGAGTTCTTAAATCTCGATGAAGATGTTTCCCTACAGTCGAATTACTGACCAGTTCTTAAATCTCAATCGAATTATCCTCAGTTGAATTACAAATAAGGTTCTAAATCTCGACAAAGTTCCTCCGTCGAATTACAGACAGGTTCCTAAATCTCAGCAGAGTTTTCTCAGTTGAATTATGGGTGAGTTCTTAAATCTTGATGAAGATGTTTCCCTACAGTCGAATTACTGACCAGTTCTTAAATCTAAACCGAATTATCCTCAGTTGAATTACAGATAAGTTTCTAAATCTCGACAAAGTTCCTCCGTTGAATTACAGACAGGTTCCTAAATCTCAGCAGAGTTTTCTTAGTTGAATTACGGGCGAGTTCTTAAATCTCGATGAAGATGTTTCCATAAAGTCGAAGTACTGACCAGTTCTTAAATCTCAACCGAATTATCCTCAGTTGAATTACATATAAGGTTCTAAATCTCGACAATGTTCCTCCGTTGAATTACAGACGAGTTCCTAAATCTCAACAGAGTTTCCTCAGTTGAATTACGGGCGAGTTCTTAAATCTTGATGAAGATGTTTCCCAAAGTCAAAGTACTGACCAGTTCTTAAATCTCAACCGAATTATCCTCAGTTGAATTACAGATAAGGTTCTAAATCTCGACAATGTTCCTCCATCGAATTACAGACGAGTTCCTAAATCTCATCAGAGTTTTCTCAGTTGAATTACGGGAGAGTTCTTAAATCTTGATGAAGATGTTTCCCACAGTCGAATTACTGACAAGTTCTTCAATCTCAACAGAATTATCCTCGGTTGAATTACAGACAAGGCCCTAAATCTCGACAAAGTTCCTCCATTGAATTACAGGCAGTTCCTAAATCTCAGCAGAGTTTCCTCAGTTGAATTATGGGCGAGTTCTTAAATCTTGATGAAGATGTTTCCCCCTCAGTTGAATTACGGAAAAGTTCTTAAAACTCAGCAGAGATGTTCTCTCAGTTGAAGTATAGGCAAGTTCCTAAATCTGAACAAAATTAGACTTCCCCAGCAGAATCTTCCACAACAACAGGTATACAAGCTCTCGCTAAGGAATCTCTTATGCGATCGACACGCCTCCAAATGGCATTTGTAAGCCCATTCCCGACATCACAAGACCACTACCACTTCATGCGAGTGCAAATTTCTAGGAACTCTAGTGTTCAATCCTCTTCAACCTTCGGATCACGAAAGGCATGAAAGCCAATCTACGTCCCCAGGTTTAAGAAGATTGAACAGGGGCAGATGTTGTACCCCAAAATTTTCCCTCCCATATTTCTCAAAACATTGCAAGAAAAATCTCCAAGTTGCTCAAGGTGACTCAAAGATTGGCCAGACAAGCTCTCTCCTAAGGCAGTCTACCCCAAATTAGGGTTTTGTGTTGCGTCAAGATCCTTGATTCCAAATGACCTCAAGTGCCCCCTAATGTCCTTATATGTTCTCAAGATCATCCATGTCAAATTTCAAGCCTTACAGAGGAAGTTTGCTAAGTCAATTGCTCAAAGGTCCAAAAGTCGACTATACTAGGGCAAAAGTCAACTGTGACCTACAAACAGTCAAGCTTCAAGATTTTTTGTCAACATTCTCATTGTGAAGGAAATTTCATCATTTTATAGAGGTTTGATCATGATTCATCAAGGATTGCTCAAAATTCATCATGATTCAAAAGTTGCTAAATTAGGGTTTTGAAGGAAAAGTCAACTCAATTTTGACCAAGCATAACTTTCTCATACTTTATGAGAAATGACCCATCCAAAGCTCATTTTTAAGAGGATACAATTACCTACAATCCATCTTCATACCCCAAGTTAAAAAGTGCACTCACAAGAAGTTATGAATTTGGACATTATAGGTCATTTTTGAAAGTCAACAAAAACACATTTTTTGTCAAAGCTTATAACTTGAGCATGGAATATCAAAATGAGATGAGACAAAGAGGGTTGATTATAGGACATCTCAAGCTTTCTAAAAAGTCAAAGAACACTTCTAAAAGTTCAAAATTGAAGAAGTTATGCATTGTTGAAGTTGGACTTTTTTGCAAAATTGCAAAAAGTCAACTATCCCCAAAACTTCTAATTTTGCCAAATGGGCCCATTCTTTTCCACTTGAATTGAGTTTGCATTATTTCCCACATGCTCTAACTTCATCCATGTGTCCACATCACATTTTTATTATTTAGTTTTATTTTTATTTGAATTAAGTTATTTTAAATCAAATAAAATCATATAAAATCTAAAGCTTTGATAACACATGATCTTTTGGCTATTTCAGGCTCCAAATACAGCAATTATTATCATCAAATTCGTATCAAATCAAATCATGTGCAAAAAGATTGGAATTAGGCAAATTTAACAGGTTTGTAAATGGAGATCAAATCAAATATGCAAGCATTGATAAGGCAAGATTTGGACCAATTTTATTAACCTAATGCACTGAGTGATACATAAGCAAGCTGAAGGACACAAAAGAAGGGTTGAAAATCGTTGGAAGAGGCAGAACAAGAACTGAAAAGATCACAAAAAAGCTTGAGGTCGAAACCCAGGTTAGAGGCGTTTTCAAAGGTCGAGACTTGTTCCAATCGATTCTTGGCCATTCACACAGGCTACCTGGATCCAAGCCACGCATTTTCAGACTCCATAGTGCATTGTAAGTCTCACGCGACATAGCCATATTCTTGAAATCAATTTCAGTTATTCTGGCATCACTTGAACAAATTAATGGCATATTCGTGATCACAAGAACATGTTCAAACTTTTTGCATCATTTAATTTCATTTATAAGATCTGTATTGCAATTCGTCATAGCTAGGGTTTGCTTGGAGTTTTTGGGAGTTTTTGTTTCAGGAACAATTGACCTCCATGAAGGGTATGGTTATGACCGGGAAGTTGAGACGAACACGACCATGCCCTTGGAAATCATTTTTGTGGCCTGTACAGGATTTTGGAGATGGACTTGCTTATAGCTACGGACTTCTGTCCGTTGGTATAGGTATTTGACCTTTTAGCCACGTACGAGAGGTCAGGGATGATGCGTGGCATCCCTCTATTGGGCCATTCAAATCTTGGCACTTTTTTTTATTATTTCTGACCACTTGTTTTTGTTCTATTATATTATGATTAATATCTATTATGTTAACAACTAAAGCAGCGTGGTGTAGTGGCAAAGCGAGCAGTGCATTTCCCCTCAGGACCTGGGTTCGAATCCCAGGTCCCCCACTTTCTCAATAATTTTTGTTTTCAGGTGATTGTATGCATGCTCAAGCTAAGACTATACCATATTCCCTCACTCAATCAAGCGCCAGATGGGCAATGGCCAGATCTGGTGATCAATGACTGGAGGTCCACCAAGAGCCAAGTCAATGCGCCCACACTAGATCCAAAAAAGTCAAACGAGCCAACACTATTGGGCCTACAAAAATGACTTTCAGCACCTCCAAATAAAAGGCTCATCTCTTTCTTTTCATTAAATTTTCTCTTTTTTAATTAGTTATTTTATTTAATTTCAATAAATTACTAACCAATCTTTTTTTTCCTTTTATCAAATAAAATCACAAAAATACTTTTTTTTATCCAATCAAACTTTAAAACTTTTATTTTTATTAATAAACTTATTAATTAATTAGGATATTAATTAGGAAACTTTGGTTTATTTTGTAAATATTTAAAAATTAATTAGACTTAATTAGGTTTTAACTACTAATTTAATTATTTTTAATTTCTTTCTTAAATAATCAAAAACTCCAAAAATAATTTATTTTTCATTTAATTAATTTATTAATTTAATTTAGTTCTTTAATTTAGGTTTAATTTCTTTCTTAATGTAAAAAACAAAAAAAAACCAAAAAAACATTTTCTTTTCAAAAGGGTCAAAACCCTAAATTCGCATTCGATTCAATTTCCCGCACGCTTTCTTTATTTTTATCTAATTATGTATCTGCTTCCGGATTGTAATAGATAAATAGGAAATTTAATTATTTTTATCGCTTTATTTTATTTTTCAAAGGGTTGCTTTTGGCGATGTAAATACCCGACGCCTTGTAATTTAATTTCCGCATTTAAATTCTGCAAATTATAATTGCTAGATGTTTGATAATAGGGTTTGCATGAAAAGACTGAATGTTTAAATCTTAAAATCAAATTAGATCACCCTTAAGATGTACAAAGATAAAAATAACTGAAAATGACACACCCGCACATGCGCACTCCTAGGGTACACCCCACTTGGTTTCCTTTGTACACGGTCATTGAGTATAGGTCGTTTTAGAGGTCGCCCACTTGTCTAAAAGATCATAATCGCCTCGAAATGGTTGCCTCAGATATTGTTGCCCCAAACAAATGATCTAAGACATAAGGGTTACCGCTAAGGCGTCCTAACATTGATTTAGTGACCGTATGTCCCTCATTCGAATTGACCCTTAAACTCCAATGACGGTGCTACCTACTCATCAATAGTAGGATAGCATTGTCTAAAGGACATTAGCATAGAACGATTCTTTTTTCGTGTAGGTAGATGGTTCTTAGATACTTGCTCTTTCAAAACAAAACTCTTCACACTTACACTTTTCTAACAAAGTTTTCAAAACACTTCATTACACTCTTGAGGACAGAAGCAATAGTTAAATCGAAGTTTCAAAACAAAAACTTTTTCAAACCCACAAGCACAAAGAAAACAAATTTGAAAACGATGAGCAAATACCTAATAGCCCATAGATAACTACAGATAGAAAGGGTGCTAACACCTTCCCTTTCTATAATCTACCCCCCGAACCCGAGAAACATCTCGAAAAAGGAATTTTTCTGTGCTTTTTTCCTTTCCTTATTGGATAAAATAAAAGTCGGTGGCGACTCTTGCTTACTGCGACATTTTGAGAATATAAAACACAAAACACAAACCAGCATTCCAAAAAACAGTCAGTTCTTCCCACCATTTCACACACTCCATCCTCTAAGATTGTAGCGTTGTATTTGTAAGGTACAACCTTATCTGACTTGTAGGGGATAGGACCCGACAAACTAATAACCGATGGGGTAATATATGGCTTGCTATGATACTCAACTTCAAAATGGGAGGGTGCACCAAAACAAGACACAATGACATTTACCCCTTCTTCAACACGATCAGTCATTAATAAGTTATTTCTGGAAACTAAATCTTCGTCTGAAGAGAAATACTCATATGCAGAGGCATACTCTTCACCTGACTCTTCCTCAGTCAAACAAACCTCAACCATGTCAACTTCATGGTAATCGTCCCTCTGACTTGTTACCTTGATAGTTCCATTGGCTAACAATAATTGAACACCCTTCTTCACGATTTAACATCCTCGAGAATCTCGACAGCAAACTAGGCAAGATCCATATTGGTGTTCCACCTGACCAGTCGTATGGCAGAACGTAGCATGCAACTGCACGAGGTCCTCATTCATGTACTCTACATCAAAAATTATGAATTCTCAAGGACATCCAGAAACCATATTCACTTCCTCTTCATACTCTTCCCTAGACCTGATTATGTGGATGAGGCCCTCATCCATCATCTCCTTCAAATCAGCCTTTATCTAATCACAACCCTGTATTTCTATACTGCAAATAACACAACCGGAATGGTCATGCGTATAGTAGCTAAATTCGCAGAGGTCTGCATGCATTTTCACCTAATCTAGTCTAACCAGATTAATATCAAAAATATGGATGTCGCCTAGACAACGATCCACTATATTCACATCATTTACTCCCCCATGCTTGGGTAGAGGATTATCTTTCACATTAGGTCCCACGTCTTTGAAAGATAGAACAACAGACTTTACCAATTTCTGTACCGCAGTCTTCAAAGGATAACAATTCTCAACATTATGCCCTGGTGCTCCATGATGAAAAGCACATGTTTGGTTTGCCTTGTATTACCAAGGAAATGGTGACGGTACGACGGGAGGTGGTCGGGTCTGAACCAACTTCTTCTAAATCAATGTCGGTAGTACCTCTGTATAGATCATGGGAATAGGGTCATAATTCTCCCATCTCTAATTATACCTGTGATACGGTGGGAGAACCGACTGTTATACTAGTTTACGTTTTGTATTCACAAATGTCGCGGTAAGCAAGAGTCGCCACCAACTTTTATTTTATCCAATAAAGGAAAAGGGATAAAGAACAGAAAAAACCTATTTCGAGATGTTTCTGAGTACGGGGGGTAGATTATAGAAAGGGAAGGTGTTAGAATCCTTTCTATTCGTGGTTTTCCATGGGCTCTTAGGTACTTGCTCATTCTTAAATTGCTTTTCTGTGTGTTTGAAAATGTTTTGAAATTTGCCTTAGTGCCGCGTTTCACTTTATGGTAACCCTTGTATCAATCCTCAAGGGTGTGATAAAGTGTTTTTAAAACTTTAGTTTGAAAAGATTGTTTGAAAGTGTATGGTGTAAAAGATTTGTTATTTTGAGCAAGTACCTAACAGTTATCTACCTACTCGAAAAAGGCGTTCTTTTCCTCCTATACTTTAGACCGTGTTATCCTACTATTAGTGAGTAGGTAACCCTAGTAGTTGGATTTTTGAGGGACTATCGAAAGGGACGTAATGGTCATTGAAGGCAACATATAAGGATACCTTAGCATTTCGATGGGACTGTCATCATATATTCGTAGGCAACATCGAGGGACAAGATAATTTCTCGTAGGAAACTCGAGGGACGTTAAGGGACTATGATCTTTATGATGAATTTCAGATTGAGGGTCTTTTTCTAAGATATCCCTACGTTCGAGGGACATGACCATTGTTTTCCGAAGCAACTAACTGAGGCATACCCTAAGGGTGCAAGTGTGAAGTGTTGCACCCCAAAATTTACCCTCTTGATTTAGGCTTATGTTTCATCATGAATATCATATTGCATTGCATTCATACATTGTGATGGGATCAAAGTACTTTGGTTATCAAGTCTTCCTCAAGCTTTGAAGGTTGTTTGCATTGACAAGTTGCTTAAGTAGAACCTTATCATCTAAACCTCTAGATTTTTCAAGCTCAAAAGTTAATGCATATCTCAAGATATTTTATCCATCTCTTTGGATCATCAGAGGATTGAAGTTTGTGTTTGATTATAAGAAGAATCACTCTTTTGATTCACCAGTCAAATTAGGGTTTTGTTTGATCAAGGCTATTGATCAATGTACAAGTCTTGATTTGGAAGCTACAACATCTCATTGGTATTTGAAAAGTCTTTGTACAAGGAATTGGTCAAGATGCCCAGAGGATTTGAAGTTTTGAAGATGATTCATCAATCTCCTAAGGTGTTAACCAAAACTAGGGTTTGGGATTTCATCAAGATTTATTGAAAATTTTGAAGTGAAACTTTTTACATGGCCTCTATATATTTGTAAGATTATATGTTTGAAGTTTTGATCATCAATTTTGAAGGGAAGTGGATCAATTGATTCAAAGGGGCAAAATGGTCATTTTGGTCAAAATCAGTCAAAGTTAAGGTTGACCAAGTGAACTTTTGGCCAACCATCAATTCAAGAATGTACTTTTCATATTTCAAGTCCATTTTGATCATTGGATCAAAGAGATTGAGGTTTGGATGGAAACTTGTGCATGAAGAAACCCTAAAAGTTTCTAATTTTGGAAAATAAGGACTTAACTTCAAAAATTTCATATTTTATTCACCTTTGATCAAAAAAATGCAAATGAAACATGCTTGGAAAGATAATAGGATGATCTTTCATCTCCTTTTGGTCTCATGTCCAAATTGGCAAGGAATCAAGAATTATGGTCTTTTGAAGTCACAAAATTATAGGTCATTTTCCAAAATTAGTGAATTTTAAGAAACTTAATGGATTCAATTGCAAAAACTCAAAACTAAGGGATTAAAGATCATTTCAATAACTTTCCAAATTGTACTCATTTGTGTCAAAATTCAAAAATATGAGCAAATTATAGACTTTGGAATTTTAATGAATTTTATTGAATTTTGACAAATATGCAATGAGCAATATGCAATGAGCAATTCTTTTGCTTCTAATCAATCCCATGAGCAATTTTTGACATGCTGAGGCCCATTATACTCATCATTTCATGCCCATATGCCTCATGAACTTGCTTGGATGAAGAAAATACAAAACATGCTCAATTTTGCAAAATCACCAACACTTCTTCATTTCAAACAATCATGAGCTGGCACTTTGGGCATATAATTCTGACTTCATTTGGCTCACAAAACGCACAAAAGGCAAGAAAATTCACGAGTGAAATGCATATTCCATGTGCATCCTCATTTTTGGCCAAAACTTCCAAACTTACCCTCCATCAGTTTTGAGTGCCAAATACCACTTCTATACTCTTACCCTCGTGCTATATAACAAGAATCAAGGCTCATTTGTGAAGGGAGAGTCTCATAACCGCTACATTGCAAATCTGAACATCTTGGAAGTAGCTCTGCAAATTGCTTCGAATCTCTCTTCTCCTTGGATCATTCTTCAAAATTCTTGGTGATTCAGCTTCAGTGAAGTAAGGAGATCAAGCCTGCACCATTGGATTGTTTCTGGAGTGAAGGAATCGTGTTTCCAGATTTCACATCCATGTAAGTTTCTTGAACTTTGATTTATGTGTTTCAGCTTGAATTGAGGATGAAAATCATTTCAATGAGTTGCTAGCTGGCCAATCATTAGGATTAATGTATATTTGAGCTTTGATTCAAGCAGAATTGTTGAAATCGTGTTCATGACTTTGATGTTTACAGTGAGTTTTTCCAGTTTTTAAGACTTCATTTCTTGATCTATGCTTAATCTTTGAGTTTGATTCAAATTGCATCATGTCGTATGATATGCTAGCTTTAATTTGCACTTGATTTCATGGATTTTGATTAAGAAACGAGCATGAATGATGGATCTGAATATAGGCTCAGGAACTATGGTATTGCACGCGTTTTTCCGTATGTTGGAGGTTGAAGATGAAGTGAGGTGGCGCGCTGTGATTGACCTGTTTCAAATTATCATGCATTTTTCATATTTTATTTTAATTGATTTTCTGATTTTTGTTTCTTGATCAAAACAATTTAGAAAATTCTGAAAAAATTCTCACAAGTTCAAAATAATTTCCACTATCTTGTGAAATTTTATTGGAATTTTTTAAAACGTTTTGATTGGCTTAAAATTTTTTGAATTTAAATAATTGTTTGTTTAGGGATTATTTTTGTTTTAATACTTCTTTGACCTAAAAAATTTCACAAAAAATCTTTTGAGCTCATAAAATAATGTAGAAATTGATTCTGACTTTGGTTTAATTTTTTTCTTCTATTTTGGATTATAAATTTAATTTGAGAAGTTTATTTTGAATTTTTGCTTTATAACTTTTATTTTAATACTTCCATTAATTCAAAAATCCTCAACAAAATCACGCAAGCTTACTTTTAATCATAGAATCTAAATATATTTTTATTTTGAGATTTTTGTGATTTTTGGTTAGGGTTTGCATTTTTGCCCTTAAATAATGGTTTAATTGTCAATTGTTTGTATAATTTTTATTTTAATATTTCCTTTAATTCAAAAATTCCATAAAATATCAGAGATGTGTGTTTTTAATTCTAATACTTGAATATTATTTTGGTTGGATATTTTTCTGACTTTTTGATTAAAGTTCAATTTTGAGATGTGAATATTTGTTAATTAATTAATTGTTTGAATTTAATTTTTTTAACTTTTCTTTAATTCAAAAACTGTAAAAAAAATGATTTCTGACATTTAGGGTTTCTTGGTGATTTGTATGATATTGGTTTAAATTATTTGAATTTTGATCTTACTTAATCAATATTTGAGAATTAAAAGTCAAAAATTAGGGTTTTATTGCTTATGGTGCAAGTTTCATTTTCAAAACCACTATGCCCTGGATTTTCAATAGAATTCAAGTCTTGATTAGGGTTCACGAATGTGTTGAGGATCTGAAAATCATTTTTCTTGAATTATTTAACTTGGTTTGACATTTTTCCACAAATTATTTTGAAAACTTGTCTAGTTTGGTAGTTTTGTCAACTAGTCTTGAACTTTGGGCCTCATTTGATCCCCTCCTCAATCATTCATGAACATAAGACTTTCTTTCTGACTTCTATACACTTCAAAGATGCTAAGATATTTTTGGTTTGAATTATGGATCCTTGTTTTATTTTTTGATGTATTTTTGAAGTGAAGGTACCCAATTAATGTTGCATATCTTGTTGCAATTTGTTTGATGGCCAATGAACTTGAGTGATGCCTATAATTGGGCACCTAATGATCATGTTGATTCTTATTATCCATGATAACTCAAGTCATTTCATTTAATGCCTCATGTTTGAGTGCTTGGACCTTTTGATGCATTGTGTGGAATTTCTCCTCTATTGTGTGTGTGAGCTGTGATGATTTAATTGAGGATGGTTGAAATGTAGTTTCTACTGACCTTAATGATCTTTAATTCTGTTATTTTCAAGCTCCCATGATCCTTGATTGATATTCAATTGTCAAATCAATATGGTGATAGAAAGGAGCAACATTCCTCTGTTTCTTTTGACCAAATTGTGCATATGCCTTTTTCCTTTTGTTTATCATGAATAATGTTTGATAATTGATATCATGTTCTCTCAATTCATCATGGTGTCATCATCCATCCATTATGTGTCATCATCCATCCATTATGTGAATCATCATTCTATTTATGGGAATACTAACTTGGTTGTTGGATGTGCGAGGTACTTTGAGAAAGGTTTTCCAGTCTTAACTTGGGGCTATTGTGTTTCACTTTATTTGTGGAACACAATTTATTATATTGGAACTGTTCTTGTTCTTGGCATGTTTGATGGTTTATGCAGGATATATGTGCATGTGATTGTGAATGTTATACATTGCCCATGGGATGTGTTCATATCTGATAATCTCAATACTTGTACCTTGATGGCATAATTTCTGACTTGATTTGTGATGTCAGCTTGCTTGAAATTCTTTGGGTTTCTTTTATTCTTGCTCAGTTGCTACAGATAGTTATCCGTTTGGTATTGCACTATTTCCTTTCTTCCATTTTCATTTTGCATAGTTCTCTGATTGCATGATGGGACCTCTGTTGCTGATATATGTCAGGAGGCTCTCTGGTTTTTGTCTGATACATGTGTTGTGTTTGTTTTTTATTGATGAGTCACTCAATTTAGAAATTGAGATCATGACTTCGCTCTCATTGCATGCTCCCTATAGGATGATTATTGTTTTTCTTCTTTAAATGTTGATCGATGAGTCACTCAATTTAGAAATTGAGATCACAACTTCGCTCTCAGTGCATGTTCCCTATAGGAGGTTTATTGCTTTTCTTTTTTAATTGTTGATCGATGAGTCACTCAATTTAGAAATTGAGATCACGACTTTGCTCTCAGTGCATGTTCCCTATAGAATAGTTTTGTTGAGCTTCCTTTAACATGTTAAGTAAGGTAGGGTTTTCCTTTATCCTCAACCTTAGGGTCAACCATTGTATGATAACACTAGGGATAGTACTAGGCTAGTCTCCCCTAGTTGTTTTTCCTTTCTATGCATTCTGCATTTTAAAACAAAAACTATTTTCTTGGCAAATCACGAAACACCTCTAATGAACCTAAACCCTTCTTCAAGGTTAAAGATACAAACCAATCCTATTTGTTTATGCGCCTCTTGGCTTTGTTTATAAACCTGAAGCTGATGTTTTGCCACCGCACATTTGTCTGAAGCCGATGTTTCGCCATCGCACATGTTTGTTATCCTACTTTGATTCTCAATATCATTGTTAGGTGTGATGTTTCGTCATCTGATTTATTGATGTTTTGCCATCTCTGCCATGATACTGTGCTATCTTTTAGCCGATGTTTCATCATCGCACATTTGTTTGAATCCAATGTTTCGCCATCACACATGTTTGTTAGCCTACTTTGATTCTCAATATCATTGTTAGGTGTGATGTTTTGTCATCCGATTTATTGATGTTTCTCCATCTTTGCCATGACACTTTACTACCTTTTAGCTGATGTTTCTCCATCGCACATTTGTTTGAAGCCGATGTTTCACCATCGCACATGTTTGTTATCCTACTTTGACCTTTAGGTGTGATATTTCATTATTTGATGTTTCGCCATCTTTAACATGTTACTTTGTTATTATTTAGTCAATGTTTGACCATCTTATCTGTTTGTTGTTTCATTCGATGTTTTGCCATTTTGTGTATTTTTGTCGTCTTAACTAAAAAACACAAACCAACCAAAATATATAAGTCGAACTACGGCTGCTCTGATTCCTTAAAAGGGATACGTAGGCAAAGGGGTAGGGTCCAATAGAGCATAACTTTTATTTTCCCTACATTTTTTTCTTTTTCTTTCGCATGCATTCCCTCTTTATCTTTAAGCCATAGACATAGGTTTTGACCACACCCATTATATTAGACAACAAGAGTGGATACCGTAGAGTACTACGGGCGTGTGGGGTGCTAATACCTTCCCTACGCGTAACAGACTCCCTTACCCGATCTCTCGGTCGAAAGACCGTGATATCTCCCTTTTCAGGTTTTCTCGATGTTTACCTTTCCCTTTCGGCGAGATAAAGGACGTTCGGTGGCGACTTCATTGATGTTTCATTACATCCAGATGATAGGTTATGGCCACGTGGTTTCATGAAGCAGTGTTTGATTTCAGTTATTTAATCTTTGCAAAATTAAGGTGATCTACTGTTTTAATTTTATTTGTCTTTTGCATGCGAGCCTATTATCCATACATCTATACAGTTCATAGTTGCGGAAATTAAAAGCGAAAAAGTAAATCTACGCAATTACAAGGCTTCAGGGAGGGGGTTATATGACCAAAAACCGGGGATTAAACAGTAAATAATATGCGGTAAACTCTAATTAAAAACTATTACAAACCCGAAGTAAATACAATAATTGGAAAATAAAATATTGCGCGCGAGAATTAAGTACGGGAATCAAAGTTTAAATTCTAAAATCTAATCAATTAAAGAGAAAATATTTTTTTTGTATTTTATTGTTGAGAGAAATATTTGAAATCTTAACCTAAATCTAATTAATTAAAGAAAAATATTTTTTGGTATTTTATTGAGAAAATTAAATATTTGTGAATTAAACTTAATTTGTCTAATTAATTTTAATTATGAAATAAATCAAGTCAATATCATAAAATTAATTATTTTCCCAAAAAGAAAACTTCTTTTAATAAAAAACCTAGTTCTACATTTTTGTGGTTTTATTGATTTTATGATTAAATAAAAAATTGAATTTTTTTATTAATAACCATGTATTAAAAAATTATTTCGTAAATAACCGGGTTTCAGAAAAAATTACGCAAATAACCATGTTTGAGATGACTCCACAAAGGAGGAGCCATCTCAATTGGCGCATGCACCTCCATTTTTACGGGAGGCGCCATCTCACTTGGCGCCTAAGTGCTTAGGGCATGCCCTAAGCCAAGTGAGATGGCGCCTATGTACAAATTTAGGGCAAAATTTTTTTTTATTTATTTTCTTTCCTGTGCGTTGTCTATTGGACAGAGATCAACAAAATGGACTTTTTATTAAAAAAATAATAATTACATTCAACTGTATTACATTAAAAGAACAGTAAAAAAAATGGATACAAAAAATACTGGGAAAAAAAAAGATACATCAGTGATCCCCCGGAACCCGGTAATGACCCCCGGTTCCGCATCCCCGTCCTCGCCTTTCTCTTGCTGGGTGCCGTCGCGTTTCCTGCTGCGGCAAGGTCGATGGCCCAGCAAAGTCAATGCGATTCGAATCCATAAAATCAGTAAGATCTCCATATCTCGAAGATCCGCTCTGGTACAGTCGGTTACCCATACCCTCAAAGTTTGGTCATGTTGGCGGTGGGTGGGGTTCCATGGTTGGTCGGTAGCATTGGTCGTCTGAGTATGGGGGGTAGAAAGGAAATGGATCTTTGGGTGTTTGGTATTGTGGAGCTTTTTCCTGAAAAATCTTCGTACACACGTGGCTCCTCAACCAGATCTCTGTTTGATCTCGGACAGACATGCCTCCATTGAAAGTGCCTATAATAATCCAGCAAATGGTTGGCATGACCCTCCTTCTACGCATGTCTATTGCGCCAAGCATATCGTCCAGAATTTCTCGAGGGAGGTCAAGGACAAAACATTGAGGAAAGCGGTGATGAATGCGGGATATGCATTGACACAACCCACATTCAAATATTACCGCAACGAGATCCGTTTGTCTAATCCAGAAGCCGGTACGTGGATCGACAATATACCGGTCGAAAAGTGGACTAGGTCATACGACAATGGCCAAAGATGGGGGCATATGACAACAAATCTTATTGAATCAATGAATGGGGTATTCAAGGGCATACAAAACCTCCCAATCACTGCCTTGGTAAAATCCACGTATTTTAGGATGGCTGCGTTATTTGCCAAAAGAGGTGAAATGTGGTATGCGGTCTTGCAATCAGGACAACTATGGAGTGAAAGCTGTATGAAATACATTAAGGCTGAAAGTGCTAAAGCCAACACTCACATGGTTACACGGTTTGACCGACACAGCCACAACTTCATTGTGAAAGAGACAATCGACCATAATGAAGGCCTGGCAAGACAAGAATACAGGGTCATTTTACCTTCTCAATGGTGCGATTGTGGCAGGTTTCAAGCATTTCGTATGCCTTGCTCTCATGTCATTGCCGCTTGTGCTCATACCCATCAAGACGCGCTTCAACTGCTCTCAAACGTTTATAAATCTGAAACGTTGCTCACTGTTTACAACAACAACTTTCATTTGGTGGCAAAATCGGACTATTGGCCTGAATACAACGGCGATATAGTTTGGCACAATGACCAAATGCGAAGGAACAAGAAGGGTCGTCCCAAAAGCAGGCGCATCACAACAGAAATGGACGATCTTGACAGGTTGGAAAGAAAGTGTGGTTTATGCCGTCAGGTCGGACACAATCGCAAAAACTGTCTGAATCGGGCGTCTGGCTCGACCACATAAATATTGTAATACAATAAATCTTTTCAATCTTTGTGTTGTAAACATTAGGGTTTTCCGTTAATAAAACTGTTAACACAATTTAAGAAATTCAATATAGGAAATTACATTAGGGTTTTCACGTACAACAATGATTAACGATATTCAATCTAGGAAATTACAACTGTTAACACAATTTCATCTGACCCATGCATCATCAGCATTACATCACTGTCTGTTTTGACTTCCTCCAACCACACATTAGGTCTTCCTGTCGCATGCGAGGTTGTTGTTTGTTTTCGCTAGATCCTTCGAATTTTTTCCCCCTCCGCGATGTCTCCATCTAGCCACCGCATCAACTCCCGCTTCAGACGCTCCATGGAGTGAATGTGCCAGAATTTCATTTTCATCGCAGGTTTCGCGGCGGAGAATATAACGTAACCATCTCTGCTAAAAATCATAGGCGACGTCATTACGCAAATAATGGAGTACAAATAAAAATACAGTGCGAGAAAGTGTGAGAAATTTCAAGGAAACGGACGAATTATTTATAAAACAGCATTTTGCCCTAGTTTTGCCCTAGGCGCTAAGTGAGATGGCGCCTCCTCTCATTTTTAAGGAGCATGCGCCATCTCACTTGGCTAAAAGACAAGGGAGGCGCCAAGTGAGATGGCGCCTAGGGCAAAACCCTAGGTGCATGCGCCAATTGAGATGGCTCCTCCTTTGTGGAGCCATCTGAAACATGGTTATTTGCGTAATTTTTTCCGAAACCCGGTTATTTGCGAAATATTTTTTTAATACATGGTTATTAATAAAAAAATTCTAAAAAATTACTTTTTTGTGTTCTTTTTGTAAAAGGAAATAATTAATCAAATAATTAAAATAAAGGAAATAAAATTAAAAAAGAAAAGAAATTGGGCCTTGAGGAATTCAGGGGGTGTAGTACTGAATTTGTTAGGCCCATTCCTTGCTCAGCCCAGTCAACGCGCTAGATCCAGTGTGATGCTCTTTCTGACGGTCCATGGTATAACTGGAGCGTTGGATCTGGATTGATGATGAATCAAATGGCTGGATGGTTAATTGTAAATATAATAACATAAATAAAATACAAAGGAAATAAAGTGATCTTTTCCAAACGCGCGCGTGATTCAAATCACCCAATGGGATTCTGCCACCTAATTGTTTTCTTCCCCATAACTGTTCTTTTTGGCCACACTTTTACATACAATCGTTTCCGTCACTAAAAGCTATAGTGACGGATTTTGTTCGTAGCCATAAACCTGTAAAATTCAAAAACACAGCACAAGCAGAATAAATTCAAACCAAAGACATGGATCAATTGCAAATCATCTTCTAAGCATGATAGTACCCCTGATTTTGTCCAATTTTGCCTCTATATGGAATTCCCAATTTGGGACTTCAAAACCCTAACAATGGCATCGTGCCATTCTTGCACTTAAACTTCAATCAAACCAATAAATAACATTGCAAATATGATAGCAAGCATGGATATATGATCAAAACATGTTTATGATGGATAAAATATTGAAAACGAATCTTGAAAAAATATGCAAACCGTGGCACTGTGAGGCTTGATTTATAAAGGTTTTAAGACTTGAGGATGATTGGAATGGCTTCAAAAAATGTCCATGAACGGATTGCTAGCCTTGAAATTGCTTGAATCAGTCTATGGAGGGATATGTGATCAACACTTTTTTTGACAGATATTTGAAGTTGACTCCTTTGTTTTCACGACCAAGAACCCTTTTTTATGCTTTGGAAATGTTGTGTATATATCATAGAATGATTTAGGTCAACAAAAACTGATCATATCTTTGCAAATTATGGAGATTTGATTTCATTCTTTGCCTTGTATGATTTGTTTCCGAAATAGACCAAATTAAGATATTTTTCAATCAATTAGCTCTTGCACGAATTTTTTGATTTGCTAGCTGTTCATGGACTCATAATATGCTCATAAAATCAAATCATTGATTTTATTTGATTATTCTACTATTTAAATTGATTTATTTTGATTTAAATGGATAAAAAATCAAAATAAATAATGAAAATAATAAAATAATAGGTGGATAATATCAAGGGTCGTGGACCACCTTAGGAACAAGTTTCAAACAAGAAAACATGTGCCCATTTGGAAAAAAAGTCATTTTGATCAATGTTGACTTCATGCACATTTCCAAAAATTGGTCAATTTTGACAATACATATCTCCCTCGACTTTAATCCTAAGAGGGTGTTCTTGGACTTTTTTGAAAGCTTAGTATGTACCCTAAACAACCTTTTTGGTTTCATCTCAATTGGATCTTCCATGTTCATGTAAGAAGCTTTGACCCAAAAAGTGTTTTTGTTGACTTTTCAAAAGGATCTATAATATAGAAAATCATATCTTTTGATGAGTGCATATTTTGAACTTGGGGACTGAAGATGAATTGTAGGGAATTTCATCATATACAAAATGAGCCTTGGATGGAAAATTTCTGATAAAGTATGAAGAAGTTATGCTTGGTCAAAGTTTGGTTGACTTTTCTTGAGAAACCCTAATTTAACAACTTTTAGGTTTTGATGAATTTGGGGAATTCCTTGAGGAATCAAGATCAAACCTTTATCAAATGATGTATATCACTTCAAAATGTTAATGTTTACCAAAAATCTTGAAGTTTGACTGTATGTGGGCTACAATTGACTTTTGACCTAGTATAGTTGATTTTCAGGCATCTGGGCAATTGATTGAGCAAACTTCTTGTGCAAGGCATGCAACTTGACATGGATGATCTTGGGAACATATTAGGGCCTTGGAGAGAATTTTGGGCCTTTGTGATCCACACATCTTGATGAAAGTGGAAACCCTAATTTGAGACACACTGCCTTAGGAGAGAGTTTGTTTAGTCAACTCTTGGGAAAACTTCAACAAATTGAGGATCTCTAGGAGTATGTTTTGAGTAAAATGAGAGGGTAAATTTTGGGGTACAACAGCTTCCCCTGTTCAATCTTCTTAAATCTGAGGATGTAGATTGACCCGTCTGCCTTTCGTGATCTGAAGGTGGAAGATGATTGAACACTAGAGTGCCCAGAAATTTGCACTCGCATTAAGTGATACTTGGTTTGTGATATCGGGAATGGGCTTATAGATGTCATTTGGAAGTTGCTAGAGAATTATCGGAGATGGGCTTAAAGATGCCATCCAAGATGTGATGGAGTACCGTTGGAGATAGACTTAAAGATGCCATCTAGAGGATGTTGATTTCCTGAGACATTCCTTCGATGAGAGTCCATGCTCATGTCATTGAGGAGGAATCTGCTAAGGAATGTTGGTATATGTCTTGGGAGAAATAGAATTTTAAGAGCTTCAGTTGTCCGTTACTCTACTGGGGAATTAACTCCGGAGGTGAACTGCATATTTTGTTAGTGTACAGGCTGCACCGCAACTTATTGGGGAAATGCGAAACCAATCGGGTTTGATCAGGTCAAGGTCTTACAGTGTTGTGGACTGCTGTCTGGAGATAAGAGAAAAGAAACCTGGAAGGTAAGGTTATGAGAAGGAACTTGGATAGTAGGGCTTATGGGAAGGAACTTGGGTAAGGTTGTTTCGTGAGGAGTATGGGTAAAACTACATATGAACCGAGAAGGAACCTGGGTAAGGTTGCTTTGTGAGGAGTTTGGGTAAAACTGCATCTGAACTGAGAAGGAAGCTAGGTAAGGTTACTCGTGATGAGTCTGTGTAGGGATTTAGGAGGAACCTGGGTAGGGTTACTTCAGGATAAGTCCGTGTAAAACTTCGGTAGGAACCTGGGTAAGGTTACTTTGGGCTTAGTCTGTGTAAAACATCAAGAGGAACATGGGTAAGGTTACTTTGTGATAAGTTCGTGTAAAACTTCAGAATGAACCGGGGTAAGGTTACTTTGAGATAAGTTTGTGTAAAACTTCAGGAGGAACCTGGGTAAGATTACTTTGTGATAAGTTCGTGCAAAACTTCAAAAGGAACCTGGGTAAGGTTACTTTGTGATAAGTTTGTGTAAAACTTCAGGAGGAACCTGGGTAAGGTTACTTTGTGATAAGTTCGTGTGAAACTTCAGAAGGAAATGTATGAGAAAGGACCCGTGTAAGAGTTTTCAGGATAAACCCGTGTGAAGCTACATTTAGGAGAAACCCATGTAAGATTGCTTCATGATGAACCCACGTAAAGCTGCATTTGATCACGCAAATAATTACTCTGTCTAGTTTCAGGAGCTAATCTTGAACTTGCTGGAAGTTGTTGATGATAACCATCTTTCCTGAAAAGGTACATGATCAATCGTATATGATGCATGAAATTCATTGTATGATGACGTTCTCAAAATAAATGAGACTATGTTGTATGCAATGTGTATGCGCACGTCATGATATATGAACATGACATGCTATTGTGACATATCCGAGTGTGAAAATAAATCCCTGACCGCTGCTGGAGAGTAACGGAAAATGAGTTCCTGACCGTCGTAGAAAAAGTGGTTCTTCTACTTCCGCTGGAGATGGTGAACCGAAGATGACTATGCTGGGGATTTGCCCCTTGTTTATGGATATTCTGTCGTGGAGAGACTCTGCTTGAGAACAACTATGCGGGGGAATAATTGTGTTGGAGAGAGAAGCTTCCATAGCTGAAGAGATAAACTCTGTCAGGGATTGAGCTTCTGTATTCAGAGAAATAAACTTTGTTCGGGAGAAAACTTCATGACCCGCTTGCGATTATGAAATTCGGTCGGGGAATATAGATGTCGATTCTCTGAAGGAACTTTGCTGGGGAACATATCTCCTGTTTGGGGGAAGCCGATGTCAAAGCCTTAGTTGCCTCTTCTTTGTGGGGAGTGTAGATGTCACAGGGTCGTATGCTGAGGATACGACAATGACTTTGCATCAGGACTTTTCTGCCCCTGTACCTGCTGGAGATGTTGAGGATATGACAATGACTTTGCAACAGGACTTTGTTGCCCCTGTAGCTGCTGGAGAAAGTACCTACGAAGGCTTTGTGGATGCTGATCAGGATGATAAGTCTTCTATTGATAAACAAATGATAAGATGATGGGACATAGCTGTACGCTTAAAATCCTTAACTTTTTCCTGGACCACTCTTTCGGGTTTTCAGTCCACCGGGATACCCTTTTTTGCTCAAGCCGTCTTTTCAAGTTTTTAACTTTCCAGGTGTACATATCTTTTTTGTTTTTATCCATAATTTTTGCCCGAACCCTTTTGCTTCGCCGGGATGCCCTTATTTTTTCCTAGGCCAGTCAACCTAGCGGGTCTTTGTTCATGCATAGTATTTTCCGACTATGTCCATGTTCACCGGGTACGGAGAGTTGTCATTGTCCATAGTAGTAAGTGTTGCCACACTACCAGAAGATGTTTGTTTGATCATACATGATTCGTTGCTGGAATTCATGCCCAATTCCCCAAGGGATTCAGATGGAGATCTGACTCTGGATATTTGGCATCTTTGAGAGATTCCTTGAATCTTTACTTAACTTCCCAGATGATGGACAATGATCATGCCGTGACCCTTGGTTGGAAGTGTTTTCCACTTGAGGTGATCCTTTTTATTGAGAAGGTTTTTGTTCACTAGATATTCGTTATGCGAATTTCTCTGCTATTGAACAAATAGTCATATACAAATAATATTATTTTAAGAATGCAAAGCTTATGTCTGTCTTGATGTTTGAAAATTCATTTTTTAGTAAAACAAGTTTTTTTGTTGTAAAAGTGTGATGTCAACTCAGGATTTATAGCAAACCTTATAAGAGTCAGGATATCATTTGTAACAATATGCTTTCGAACTAACCCATGCTTCAGCTAGGACTTTTAAGGGTTATAAAGTGGCCTGGTTCACGGTTCAAGAAACAAAGGATAAAGACTCAAAATTTATTTGTACCCACCCTGATGAAAGGCACAAGTCAAATCAGCTTTGTAGTACCACAACATCTTCTCAGGGACCTTTGGTGGAAGTCAGATCTGAACCAAATTTCTCTGCATCAGGATGGGAAACAATTCTGTATAGGTCATTGGGATTGGATCAAACTGATTTTTTCTCTGATCAGGAACTTGTTGATTCTGTTGACAAACTGGAACAACAAGACGTAAGTTGAACACAGGGATGACAGGAGGAACATGTTGATTCTGACGATAATTGTTTCTTCCTCTGGTTCTCTTCTTAGAAAAGTTATTATCGAACTTCTTCACACCACTAGCTGAGACACCATCTTCAGATGAACACCCCTTTCGGACATCCTCTTCTGGAGGCACTCCCGCATTTACTTTTTCAGGGAAATCACAGGGTGCATTGACCATCACCTTCTCATGAAAGAATGATCTCAGAGTTTCTGTGAAGACCTTTTTCATCTCTTCTTCCTCCCTAGAAGGATTGACTTGGGCAGCAACCAAAGTTTTAACCAAAGCAGTTAGATACTCCATGCCAACCTTCAAAGTAGTTACCTCTTTGCGGAGTTCAAAGATCTCTTTCTTAATGTTTTCCATCTTCTCTTTGAAATTAGCCCGAGGGTTGTAGTGATGAGTTAGCTTGCTGAGTGAAGTAAAGAAGTTGGGTAAGGCACCTGGATATGCATAACAAATGCAAGAAATATGTGCAATATGTGCAATGCATATGATTATTTTTGATTTATTATTTAATATTTCAAGGGATTTAATGTTTATAGACATATTGCAAACATCCAAGTAATAAGGCTTTTGTTTCTCTTCCCAGAATCCATGGTTTAAAAGTACCTGAGATATTCACAAATAGTCAACCTTTAAATCCCTTGAGATATTGTTTTTTAAAAAGATGCTTATGAGTGCATGGATGCATGATGCAACAATCACACACAAGATCACACATATAGGGTTCATAGGTTCAACGTCACGAGCATGAGGTCGAAGGTACTACCCATAAGGTATTGGTCTAAAAAGTTATCACCTGCCGAACAAGGTTCTAGAGGTTCTCAGAGTCTACATCCTTCCTTTGGATATTACCAACTTCCCGATTAACTCGGTAATTAGTAATATTCTCAAGAAAGACTCGTCCGAGCGTAGTATCGCGTGACAACTACTTCTGGATTACTCCGTCATAGCTTCCGCACTACACCTAAAAGGCCAAGAGGGGTTAGGTAATCTATGGTCCTCAGCTTCAGCAGGCTCCCAGGTCGAAAGCAATACGTCTTCTCGATTACTCGGTAAACGACACTACAATCAAAGGGGCCTCCACTGAGTCGGGGATCTCATGCCTCCTTTTTTGGGATTACTCCCTCAAAGTTAAAATGACTATACCGCCCGTCCTATCTTAAAGTTTGCCCAAGTCCGGGTATAGGACTTATGAGTAATCACCAAGCACCCTGTAAACCAGGAAAATCCAGACAAACATATATGCAAAATATAACACATAAACAACAATAGCACATATACAGATATAAACAAAGATAGGTTTAACCCACTTAAGGATGGACCAGCAAGAGGTCAATCTTTCCCCAGTGAAGTCGCCATTTTTCTGTGACGGTAGAAATGTGCAAGACTAAGCCATTGGATTGACTAGACTTTATACAAATCAAAATAAAAATCGCCACCGCGCTTTATTGTTTCCAAAGGAATGGGGAAAGAGCTAATAAACCAAAAAGAGGGGGAAAGATTCAAGGTAAGGGGGTTGGTTATGCAAAGGGAAGCTATTAGCACCCTAAACATCCACGGTACTTCGCAGGAACCTCTTTGTAAAATCTGTATATTTTGGCTATAAAAATGTGTTGTATATAAAATGGTGGAGGTGAGAAAAGAAATATTTTTATGATTTTTGCACCCGCCGCGGTTGCGAACCTTTAGTGCCTACGTACCACCTTTCATGCAATAGGGGATCAGGGTACACGTAGTTCCTCTTTTAAAAATTTGAAACACAAGTGTGTTGGTTGATTTTATGAGATAAGACATCATCGCAATTGTCTGTGTGAAAAACATACTTACTACCCACAATCATGAGAAAGGAGAATTTGCATCATCTCAAAGTGAAGGATATGGCTTGGATTTTAAAATCAACAATGCCTCACTCAACACCCAAGTGGAAAATATCTCACTTAACTACATATTGTAGAAGTATAGTCGTTTGCATCACTACAAGGATTGACAAGAGTTTAATCTTTTGAGAAAAGTTTAAAGATAAAAGCCAAAGTGGCAAAATGGTTTGAAATGAGATTGATTGACTTTTAGTCTTCTCACAAAAAAAGGGTCAAGGTATTATTAAATTGATTGCAATTTATTTATGAAAATGATTCGAAGATGCATGGACCTAAGTCCAAGTTTATTATAAAAATGTTTCAAGTTTCAAAACAAGAAGAGTTCTTTTTAAAGGAGGGAGAAGATTTTTGAAATTAAAGAAGATGGGAGGAGAAGAAGAGGCTATCCTAAAGCATAAGGTAAAAGCTAGGGATAAGAACCATCTAACCAACAAGAAGCCAATACTCGACATTATGAGTCAATATAGAATTCCCATTCTTCGGATTGAAACCAAGCAAGCAAAGATACTAGTCCTCTTGAGAGAACCAAACTTCAAGTGTTTTAAGTCTTCGCAAAAATTGGGCAGAGTAACGGCTGTATACGGGTGAAAATCCAGATTACAAACAAAGATCGTAATCTCAATAACCTGCACACAAAACAAACAAACAACCCAATGTCTTGAGGTAAACCTCAAGAACTCCAGACAAAATATAAAATAAAGTCACAAAGTCTCCAAGATAGGCCAAGGTCTCTAATCCTAAGTCCAAGAAGTCCATCACTCCATAATGCAAAGGATAGTAACCATGTAGTCCAAGTATCATTAATGATTTTTATGGTTCATGTTGATTATTAGGTGTCTTTAAAAAGAAAGAAAAGCTCAAGTGAGCAAAATAAAAATGAAATAAAAGTAAATGCTCAAGTGAGCAAAGATGAAAATAGCATGAAATGTAAAATGCTAAAAGCAAATGGTACATAAAGCATGGAAATAAAAGCGTAAAGTAAAGTTAATTGTTAGTAATTAGTGGTTAGTTGGATGACCATCTTGAAACTTGCATTTGGAACTCATTAGAGGATTGGTAGAACCAAAGCCTCCACACAACAAGTTGCATTTGCTTTTTGTCAAGTATATCATCCATTTTGGAATTCTCACAAGGCAACATGTAATGATCAACGATGTTTAAGTAATCCGCATTGACCAAAGGTGTTATAGATCCATTGGAGGATTGGTATAACCAAAGCCTCCACACAATGAATCTCAAGGTTATTGGATCAAAGAGATCAAATTAACATACTTGGGTTTGCAATCATAAGTTTGGGTCACGAATGATCATTTATTCGAATCGGGACAAAATTTAGCCATATGTTAAGCAATCGTAAGTGGACTTATTTAGAAGTCACGCCTATTTTGAGGCCGGTCAATAGAAATCTATGTACTTCATGTTTGGATAAATGATATAGAGATCACCATCCCTTAACATGTAGCACAATTAAAAAAGAAAGGGATAAGATGAAGAGGGAGGGGAATGATAAGCTAATTTGGATCACCATTTTAAAATTCTTTCATCTTTAAATTCAACCATTCCTCTAGATGGATTAAAGAACTAAACATATCATTAATCCAAAGCACCAAAAATGAATTAAATAATTCACTCTTAGGTAGATTTGAATTGATGAACATTTATCCAACTTCATCTACATCACAAAGTTCATTGAGTTTAAAGACAAATTGGACATTTAAAATTGCAATCCAAACCAACAATCAAAAAGGAGTGAGTAGAAAAAGCATTTTGGATCAAAGCTGCCCCAAAACAAGGCAAAAAAAAGCATTATGTCCTGGTGTAAATCGATTGCACTATTGTGTAAATCGATTTACACAGTACAATTTTCTAAAAATTGCGTGAAATTGCTTCTGTGCAATCGATTGCACTACAGTGCAAATCGATCGCACACATAAGCAGTAGCAAAAACAACATTTTAAAAGGGCAATTTCTTGTTCAAACTTTCCATCAAACATCTTATGATCATGGATCCAATTGAGCACGAAAATTCCATTAAATTATGAGAAAATAACACCATTGGAATCACAAAATAATTCTTAATGAATCAATCCCAAAGATCACCAAGAGATTACATTGTGAAAGATGAATTATCCAACTTACCAAAGGTAGATCTAGAGAATTATCAAAACAACTTCAAGAATTTGCTTCAATTCAACCACAAGAATCAATTGACCAAGCTTGGATGTAGAGAATTGATGGAGAAAAAGTGTTTGGATGAAGGTTTAGCTCAAAGATTAGTAAGCTTCAATGCAAAGCTTACTAACTTTTTGAAAATGGAGCTTTGAGTGAATTTGGTAGATGGAGAGAATTGAGAGATTTTTTAGCAAGGTGGATTTGGCTATCAAAAGCTTGAAATTTGAATGAAATGAGGGCTCTATTTATAGAGTTTAGGATTGGGATTAGTGGTAATTGAATCTTGGAGCCAAAATTTGAATTAATGATAACTCTTTCAAAAATTAGAGCCAAAATTTGAATTAATGATAATTCTTTTTTTAAAAATGAAAGATTGGAACTAAAATTTGAATTAATGATACATCTTTCAAAAGTGAAGGAAAATTGGAGCCAAAAATTTGACAAGTTTAAAATGCTGATTTTTTTTCAAATTTTCACGTTGTGCAATCGATTGCACTATAGTGCAAATCGATTTGCACAGTGTCTTTTTTCAAAAATGACGCAAAATACACTATGTGCAATCGATTGCACTCTAAGAGCAATCGATTGCATCAGTGAAAAAAATGAAAATTTTTAATTCTTTTTCTTTGTAGATTTTAGGAAAATAATACCAGAAATCCTTATTTTGTCATATGCTTCGACTTGGTACCTACAAAACAAAAATATACAAAGACAAAGACAAATATTTTTTTGTATTTTGATTAGAAGTTAGTCAACAACACATATACAAAATACACAACTAAGGTGCTTGGAGATTCCTCAAGAGCAAACTTAAAGATAGGAGAAAAGAAAAAGAGGAAGAACCAACCCTAATTGATCTTGTTATGATCAAGTTGACATGATATGATAGGAGAATCTTAGGGGCAAAAATTGGGGTACAACAATAGGGAACCATCATCGTATTTTGTTTTAGAAGGACGTCTTTGATGCCATTCATTGTGCACCTGGATTAACTGAGAAAACTACCTTGCCCCAGGTTGTGATTAAGGGTTTTAATTTGTGTGAAAGAAAAACTCCTACTTCTTTGGATCAAAGGGGTTGGCTAGGGATTATCTTCCTTATAACTCCACTGTTTGGGGTTTGAAAAAAAATGCATGTACATCGTCAGCGGGGTCTGTTCAAAAGCATACCGTAGAGATTGTGGTTTCATTTTTGTCATCCTCCCTCTAAGGCTTAGAGTTTTTAGTCGAGAGTTGAATATCACGAAAAGGAAGTATAAAGCAGTTTAAGCATAATGAAAACAAATTAATTCAAGACAAACATGTGTAATGCATTAATGAAATAATAAAGTTTCACATGACAATAATTGTTAGAATAAGCAAAGAAAATACAACTTCAAAATTCAAATGAACAAAAATGTTTTCAATCCTAGCCATGTTTTGGCAAGGGAGCAGTGATCACGTTGGGAGTCTCAGGAGGGTCGAATTGGATCTCCTTGGCGTCAATCATATTCTGAATCTTGTATTTCAGTGCCCAACAATCGTTAGTATCGTGCCCCGGGCTACCAAAATGATAAGAACACCTTGCATCCGGGTTGTAGTTAGGAGAAGAAGTCTTAGGATTCGGATGAGGGTTTATCACCGTAATTGAATTCATCTTCAACATGTGTTACAATGCTTGTGACAATGGCATGTTGATTTGGGTGAACTTCCTTGGAGGTCTTTCCACCCTTGGCTGATTGTTTCGTCTTTGTGGTCGTTGTGTGCATGTCGAATTAGAGATCAACACTGCCCCCACAGATTAGTGGTAGTCTGCCTTGCTATTCCCCTTCTGGCCGTGCACAACATTGGCTTCCCTCTTGCCACCAAATGACTTCTTCTCCGTACTCGAAGAGGTATTTTTTTGGATCTCACCACTCCAGATCCCAACTTCTACTCTTTCTCCAGTCATAATCAACTTGGTGAAACCCGCTGACGAGCTGCCGATCAAATGATTAAAAAATGGACCAGATAGCGTCCCCAGAACATATCAACCAACTCCCTATCAGACAACGGGGGTTGGACTCTTCCAGTCAAGTCTCTCCACTTCTGGGCATAGTATTTAAAGCTTTCACTTGCCCCCATGGACATACTCTGGAGTTGAGTACGAGTAGGAGCCATGTCGGTGTTGTATTGATACTGCTTATAGAAAGCAGCAGCCAGATCTTCCCAATTTCGGACATTGGCTCTCTCCAGTTTATAGAACCATTCAAGCTGAGTCCCTGACAGACTATCTTGAAAGAAATGAACCCACAAATTCCTATCAGCGGTGTGGGGATGGATCTTCCTAACGTAGGAACGGAGATGGAGTTTTGGACATGACACCCCATCATACCTAGCAAAAACTGGAGCTTTGAACTTCTGCGGGATGACCACTCCCGACACCAATCCCAATTCTTCGAAATCCAACCCAGGGATCCTCTGGACTTCCATGGCACAAATGATCTTCCAACTGCTTGTATTTATCCTCAGTAGGAGGATAATGCTCATCATTATAGTCGGTATCATTGTCAGAAACTGCAGGACTGGGATCCTTCTCTTCTTCTTGATTCTCCCCTTCCTTAGATGAAGAGTTCAGATCGACTTGTCGCTTCAACCGCTCTCCAAACCTTCTGCCCATATTCAGAATACCGACAATCTTTTTCTTTTTATTTTTCTCTTTCAGGATGAGGGCTTTCAGATCCTCCTTCCCTTTTTCCAGAGTTATGAACATTTGTTGGAACTGGGCGTTCTGTGCCTGAAGGTCCTTGATGCTTTGTTTGAAAGACATTTCTGCTAAAATAAACAGCGAAGAAGATGAGAAACCTGTAATGGTACTTGTAATGATGTTTATGATATGCATGCAATGTTTTCAAGGATCTCACGGGGTAAACAAGAAACTGTTAGAATTTGATTGCAACTTGATTGAAGAAACTTCGTGTCATTGAGAGTATTTCTTCAAGAGTCAAGCTCACCATATCGAGTGGGTCATAGCCCTTGACTCAAGATCCTTTGACAACATTAGCTAGAGGAAAATAAATCCTCTTGCCCCTTGCTAGACGTCTGGTTCGCCACGACCTACATCACAAACCCTTGAGATCCTTGAAATGGTTAGTATTATATGCCATGTTTATGATGTTATAATGTCATGATTATGTTGAGAAATCACAGGTATAAAAATCATAAACAAATCACACCAAGTCATTAGGTTTAAGGCTTACTTGAGTTTAAGGTAGTACCCTCTTGAAGTTGGATTGGTTCATCCTGTCCTATAAATAGTAACCGGGTTCTAAGGGATCTTAATATCACTGACCATCCTTTATCGGGCATTGTTTCAGCTCAAGCAATCTTTTCTTGCGGCCGAAATATCCTGAAAGTCTGATCTCAATGAGTGTAGCATCGAGTACCAACCAATCCTCAGCTCTAAACCGAGGCCGGTTATCTCACTACTTTCTAATGGCCAAGTTTGTTCAACTAAGGTTCTAAGGTCCGTTAGTGCTTCACGACACCATGCGGCGGCCCCGTATTCTCCTCGTTTCCCCACTAAGGATACCGGTACCAGCCAAAGCTCCACACCAACATAGCCACCGCTTAAACCATATCGGTCTACGCCGTACAATCTCCACGATCTATTGCTGTTTACCTAATAAGTGCCCTCAGATCCGGGTGTAGGATCTATAGTAACCCAAGCAAAAACCCTTTAAGAATAAAGAAAACAAACAAGGAAGCAATTTGAAATGACCTAGATCCTAAGGTATACCCCACTTTATTTAGTATTCCCCAGCAGAGTCGTCAATTCTGTGATACGGTGGTAGAATCGACTGTTAATATTGGTTTGCATTTTATATTCGCAAATGTCGCGGTAAGCAAGAGTCACCATCGACTTTTATTTTATTCAATAAAGGAAAAAGGGAAAAAGAACAGAAAAAACCTATTTCCAGATGTTTTTGAGTACGGGGGATAGATTATTGAAAATGTTTTGAAATTTGCCTTAGTGCCGCGTTTCACTTTATGGTAACCCTTGTATCAGTCCTCAAGGGTGTGGTAAAGTGTTTTTAAAACTTTAGTTTGAAAAGTTTGTTTGAAAGTGTATGGTGTAAAAGATTTGTTTTTTTGAGCAAGTACCTAAAAGTTATCTACCTACTCGAAAAAGGCGTTCTTTTCCTCCTATCCTTTAGACCGTGTTATCCTACTATTAGTGAGTAGGTAACCCTAGTCGTTTGATGTTTGAGGGACTATCGAAAGGGACGTAATGGTCATTGAAGGAAACATGTAAGGATACCTTAGCATTTCAAAGGGACTATCATCATATACTCGTAGGAAACAATGAGGGACAAGATCATTTCTCGTAGGCAACTCGAGGGACATTAAGGGACTATGATCTTTATGATGAATTTCAGATTGAGGGTCTTTTGCTAAGATATCCCTACGTTCGAGGAACATGACCATTGTTTTCCGAGGAAACCAAGTGAGACATACCCTAAGGGTGCAAGTGTGAAGTAGTGTTTGATTTCAGTTATTTAATCTTTGCACAATTAAGGTGATCTACTATTTTAATTTTATTTGTCTTTTGCATGCGAGCCTATTATCCATACATCTAGACAGTTCATAGTTGCGGAAATTAAAAGCGAAAAAGCAAATCTACGCTATTACAAGGCTTCGGGGAGAGGGTTAGATGACCAAAAACCGTGGATTAAACAGTAAATAATATGCGGTAAACACTAATTAAAAACTATTACAAATCCGAAGCAAATACAATAATTGAAAAATAAAATATTGCGCGCGAGAATTAAGTACGGGAATCAAAGTTTAAATTCTAAAATCTAATCAATTAAAGAGAAAATATTTTTTTTGTATTTTATTGTTGAGAGAAATATTTGAAATCTTAACCTAAATCTAATTAATTAAAGAAAAATATTTTTTGGTATTTTATTGAGAAAATTAAATATTTGTGAATTAAACCTAATTTGTATAATTAATTTTAATTATGAAAACAATCAAGTCAATATCATTAAATTAATTATTTTCCAAAAAAAACTAATTTTAATAAAAAACCTAATTCTACATTTTTGTGGTTTTCTTGATTTTATGATTAAATAAAAAAATTATTTTTTTGTGTTATTTTTGTAAAAGGAAATAATTAATCAAATAATTAAAATAAAGGAAATAAAATAAAAAAAGAAAAGAAATTGGGCCTGTATTATTGAGCAATTCAGGGGGTGTAGTACTGAATTTGTTAGGCCCATTCCTTGCTCAGCCCAGTCAACGCGCTAGATCCAGTGTGATGCTCTTTCTGACAGTCCATGGTATGACTTGAGCGTTTGATATAGATTGATGATGAATCCAATGGCTGGATGGTTAGTTGTAAATATAATAACATAAATAAAATATAAAGGAAATAAAGTGGTCTTTCCCAAACGCGCGTGTGATTCAAATCACCCAATGGGATTCTTCCACCTAATTGTCTTCTTCCCCATAACTGTTCTTTTTGGCCACACTTTTACCTACAGTCATTTCCGTCACTAAAAGCTATAGTGACGGATTTTGTTTGTAGCCATAAACCTGTAAAATTCTAAAACGCAGCACAAGCAGAATAAATTCAAACCAATGACATGGATCAATTGCAAATTATCTTCTAAGCATGATAGTACCCCTGATTTTGTCCAATTTTGCCTCTATATGAAATTCCCAATTTGGGACCTCAAAACACTAACAATGGCATCGTGCCATTCCTGGACATAAACTTCAATCAAACCAATAAAAAACATTGCAAATATGATAGCAAGCATGAATATATGATCAAAACATGTTTATGATGGATAAATTATTGAAAATGAATCTTGAAAAAAGATGCAAACCGTGGCACTGTGAGGCTTGATTTATGAAGATTTTAAGGCTTGAGGATGATTGGAATGGCTTCAGAAAATGTCCAGGAACGGATTGCTGGCCTTAGAATTGCTTGAATCAGTCTATGGAGGAATATATGATCAACACTTTTTTTGACAGATATTTGAAGTTGACTCCTTTGTTTTCACGACCAAGAACCCTTTTTTATGCTTTGGAAATGTTATGTATATATCATAGAATGATTTAGGTCAACAAAAACTGATCATATCTTTGCAAATTATGGAGATTTGATTTCATTCTTTGCCTTGTATGATCTGTTTCCAAAATAGACCAAATTAAGATCTTTTCCAATCAATTAGCTCTTGCACGGATTTTTTGATTTGCTAGTTGTTCATGGACTCATAATATGCTCATAAAATCAAATCTTTGATTTTATTTGATTATTCTACTATTTAAATTGATTTATTTTGATTTAAATGGATAAAAAATCAAAATAAATAATAAAAATAATAAAATAATAGGTGGATAAGCTCAAGGGTCTTGGGACATCTTAGGAACAATTTTCAAACAAGAAAACATGGGCCCATTTGGAAAAAAAGTCATTTTGATGAATGTTGACTTCATGCAGATTTCTAAAAATTAGTCAATTTTGACAATACATATCTCTCTCAACTTTAATCCTAAGAGTGTGTTCTTGGACTTTTTAGAAATCTTAGTATGTCCCCTAAACAACCCTTTTGGTTTCATCTCAATTGGGTCTTCCATGTTCATGTAAGAAGCTTTGACCCAAAAAGTGTTTTTGTTGACTTTTCAAAAGGACCTATAATGTAGAAATTCATATCTTTTGATGAGTGCTTATTTTGAACTTGGGGGCTGAAGATGAATTGTTGGTAATGGCATCATCTAAAAAATGAGCCTTGGATGGAAACTTTTTGGTAAAGTATGAAGAAGTTATGCTTGGTCAAAGTTTGGTTGACTTTTCCCGAGAAACCCTAATTTAACAACTTTTGGGTTTTGATGAATTTGGGGAATTCCTTGAGGAATCATGATCAAACATTGACCAAATGATGGATATCACTTCAAAATGTTAATGTTGACCAAAAATCTTGAAGTTTGACTTTATGTGGGCCACAATTGACTTTTGACCTAGTATAGTTGTTTTTCAGGCATCTAGGCAATTGACTGAGCAAACATCTTGTGCAAGGCATGAAACTTGACATGGATGATCTTGGGAACATATTAGGGCCTTGGAGATGATTTAGAGCCTTTGTGATCCACACATCTTGATGAAAGTGGAAACCCTAATTGGAGACACACTGCCTTAGGAGAGATTTTGTCTGGTCAACTCTTGGGAAAACTTGAGCAAATTGAGGATCTCTAGGAGTATGTTTTGAGTAAAATGAGAGGGAAAATTTTCGGGTACAACAATACCCTTTACTCCCCTGCTGAGCCGGTCTCTGATAAGCAACGGTAGTTGGAGCGAAACTCATAACGGGAGTAACTGCGACGACTTGCTGACGATGCTGATAATTCCTTCTAGAAGTGTTGACCCTCCTTTCTTGTATAACAACATTTGCATCCCCTTCCTTATTCTTAGTAAACCCATAAGATGGCTTCTTCACACCTCTAGATCCTTCACTCTTTGTTAAACGGCCTTCTCTTACGGCCTCTTCTAAGTGGATACCCATTCCTACCATTTCAATAAAGTCACTTGGCGCACTTGCTACCATCCTTTCATAGTAGAAATCACCCAGAGTCTTCAAGAAAATCTTAGTCATCTCCTTCTCTTCCATAGGAGGAATCACTTGGGCAGCTACCTCACGCCATCTCTGTGCATACTCTTTGAAAGATTCCCTGTCTTTTTGAACCATGGCCCTGAGTTGATCATGGTCAGGCGCCATGTCCACGTTGTACTTGTATTGTTTGATGAATGCTTCTCCCAAATCATTAAAAGTGTCCAAACTCATATACAATTTCAATGCAACACCGGTCAAATTATCCTGAAAAAAGTGAATCAGCAGACGCTGATCATCAGTATGGATAGACATTCTCCTCACGTATATCACCATATGAGCACGAGGGAAAGTGTTGCCCTTGTACTTCTCAAACTCCGGGACCTTAAACTTAGCAGGTATCTTAACATTCCGGAGCAAACACAGCTCATTTACATTCTGCCAAAATAGCTCTTTTCCCCTGAGGGCCTTCATCTCTCTCTACATCTTGTCAAACTGCTCTTGAAAATCATCCATTCTATCATAAAGACCCAAGTCTTCACTAGGTGGAGGGAAAGGACGAGACCCATCATTATTAACAAACGGAACCACATTCACCGAAGGAGGTGCAGCAGGAACATGCACCACAGGAGGTGCAGGAGTAACAAAATTCTGAGCAATTGGAGTATCTTGAGGACCAAGATTGAAACCTTCAGGTGCAAATGTATCCGGCATTCCCCATGGATAAACTTGGGGCATGCGATTCTGAACAACAACTAGAGTAGCAGATACGGGAGCAGTCGGAGCCTCAGTAATTGTCCTTGTTGGTTGAGGTTGAACACTCAGTGGCTGATTCTGAGTAGCCACCAGAGCTTCCATTAGAGTAGTCAGATTGGCCATGCCAGCCTTCAAAGAAGAAACTCCCTCGCGCAGCTCACAATTCTCTTGTTCTAAGTGGTCCATCTTCTTTTTGAAATTAGCCCGAATGTTGTAGTGATGAGTCATCTTGCTGAATGAAGTAAAGAAGCTTGGTAAGACACCTGGATATGCATAACAAATGAAAGAAATATGTGCAATATGATGCATGATATGCAACACACATGATTACTTTTACTTTGTTAATTAATATTTCAAGGGATTTATAGATTTATAGCCATATTGCAAACATCAAAGTAATAACGCATTTGTAATACCGAAATATTTTATTATAATAACTCCAAAATGGATTACAAGTTTCAATGATCCCAATATAAGATGTAAATAAAATCTGAAACCCTGATAAATAGAACTGATGGAGATCACTCTGTACGCTGGCGCTTCCCTGTGAGCCTGGCAATATGAGCCTTCAACCTCTGGTTTTCTTCTGCATATCTGGTGGCAACCTCCTTCCAATTACCTGAATCAAGAAGTGAGTAATCAGCACCTGATTGAGGCTTAAGAGAAATTAAATCTCCTTGCCTCTCCATAGACTCTACCGCTCGACTCTCAAGGATCTCAATTAAGTCATCTTTCTCCTTCAAGTCTGCTCTATAGGAACTCTCTAAAGTTTGGAATTTGTTCTTTCAAGCATCCTTTTCCTGTTGCATCCTAACCAAAGCAAGTTGCAGCTCTTCTAGATCATCTAATAAGGGAGGAGTGGTATTCACAAATACATCAGACATGGGTGTCTCCCGGGTATACGGCATCTTTAACTGAATAGCTCTCGATCGGACCTACTGAAGATATGGCTCCAAAGAAACATCACCCCTAGGTCCCAAATCCTTCCCACCTTTGTTATGAATTTGATGTCAGGCCTTCACAATCTACTCCATAGATTCCCTATGGTCTTCTCCTTCCTTCATAAAGAAACTACTCAAATGAATACTATTCGATTTATCCCTCATCGGGTAACCAATCTGTCGTCGTGCAAGAACAGGGTTATAGTTAATTCCTCCCTTTGTACCATGAAGAGGTACATTGGGGAAACTACCACAGCTGTCAATAATCTCTATATTCTGGTAAGCTCAATGATACCAATCAATATCTGAGTGAGTAAGTGACATGATCTTAGGATCCCAACGGGGTTCCTTTTTGACATCCCAAAAAGAATCAGACTAAGGCATATAAGATAAACCACTGGTACAACAGAGGCGTGCAACAGATAATCATCCCCCCATGGTAAGAATTCCGAAGATGAGTAGAGTAATAAGAATCACCCAACAATGTAAGAATTGGGTTTCCAATCATGAAAATCCTGATAGCATTAATGTCAACAAACTTATCCACATTAGGAAATAAGAACAACCCGTAAGCAAGTAGAGCAAAGATGGCCTCAAAAGCGACTGTACTCTTCATCCTGGAAAAGTAACAAGCTTTTTCTAGTAAGAATTGAGATGGTAATCCTCTAATCCTTCATTTGGTAGTCATATGGGCTTCCACCTCAGACTTCCCAAAATGAATCAAATCAACAATCTCATGTGGTTTTGGCTCACCCTCCAAACTAGTAAAAGGAACACAATCGGTAACAGGTAAATCTAATAGATAAGAATACTCCTCCAGTGTAGGCATCACCTGATAGACGGGAAAAGTAAAGCAATGATACATCAGATCATAGAACTGGACCAAGGTCGAGAGAATACCCTCCTTCACCTTCAGCTTTATGAGAGGAATAATGGATCCATACTTCTTCCAAAAGTCTGCAGAACACTCTATCTCGGGAATTAGACTGATCAACACATCTATCTTGGGATCCTTGAAACTGTATTTCCCAGTCTTTCTCTTTCCGGAATCCATGGTTAGAAAGTACCTGAGATATTCACAAATGGTTAACCTTTAAATCCCTTGAAATATGGTTTCTTCAAAAGATGCTTATGAGTGCATGGATGCACGATGCAACAATCACACACAAGATCACACATATAGGGGTTCATAGGTTCAACGTCACGAGCATGAGGTCGGAGGTACTACCCATAATGTGTTCCTAGAGTCTACATCCTTCCTTCGGATATTACCAACTTTCCGATTAACTTGGTAATAAGTAATATTCTCAAGAAACACTCGTCTGAGCGTAGTATCGCGTGACAACTATTTCCGGATTACTCCGCCATAGCTTCCGCATTACACCTAAAAGGCCAAGATGGGTTTGGTATTCTACGGTCCTCAGTTTCAGCAGGCTCCCAGGTCGAAAGTAGTACGTCTTCCCGATTACTCGGTAAACGACACTACAGTCAAAGGGGCCTCCACTGAGTGGGGGATCTCATGCTTCCTTTTTTGGGATTACTCCCTCAAAGTTAATATGACTATACTTCCCGTCCTATCTTAAAGTTTTCCCAAGTCCGGGTATATAACTTATGAGTAATCACCAAGCACCCTGAAAACCAGGAAAATCCAGACAAACATATATACAACATATAACACAAAAAATAGTAATAAATCATACACAGATATAAACGGATGGTGGAGGTGAGAAAAGAAATATATTTATTTTATAATTTTTGCACCCGCCACGGTTGCGAACCTTTAGTGCCTACGTACCACCTTTTCATGCAATAAGGGATCAGGGTACACGTAGTTCCTCTTTTTTAAAATTTAAAACACAAATGTGTTGGTTAATTTTATGAGATAAAACATCATCGTCATTATCCGTGTGGAAAACATACCTACTACCCACAATCAAGAGAAAAGAGAATTTACATCATCTCAAAGTGGATGATATGGCTTAGATTATAAAATCAACAATGCCTCACTCAACACCCAAGTGGAAAATATCTCTCTTCACTACATATTTTAGAAGTATAGTTGTTTGCATCACTACAAGGATTCACAAGAGTTCAATCTTTTGAGAAAAGTTTAAAGATAGAAGCCAAAATGGCAAAAATGGTTTGAAATGAGATTGATTGACTTTTAGTCTTCTCCCAAAAAAAAAGAAGATTTTCCAAAAGGACGAAGAAGATTTTTGAAATTAAAGAAGATGGGAAGAGAAGAAGAGGCTATCCTAAAGCATAAGGTAAAAGGTATGGATAAGAACCATCTAACCAACAAGAAGCCAAAACTTGACATTATGAGCCAAGATAGAATTCCTATTCCTTGGATTGAAACCAATTAAGCAAAAAAAAATACTAGACCTCTTGAGAGAATCAAACTTCAAGTGTATTAAGTCTTCACAAAATTGGGCAGAGTAACAATTGTACACGGGTGAATTCCAGATTACAAACAAAGAGTGTAATCACAAAAAGGACTTGCACACAAAAACAAACAAGCAACCCAATCTCTTGAGGTAAATCTCAAGAACTCCAGACAAAATAATCAGATAAGATCACAAAGTCTCCAAGATAGGCCAAAATTTCTAATCCTAAGTCCAAGAAAAGTCCCATACTCCATAATGCCAAGGATAGTAACCAAATAGTCCAATTACAATTAATGATTTTTTAGGGTTTATGTTGATTATTAAGTATCTTAAAAAAGGGAAAAGAAAAGCTCAAGTGAGCAAAGTAAAATGACAAGAAAGTAAATGCTCAAATGAGAAAAGATAAAAATGGCACGAAATGTAAATGCTAAAAGTAAATGGTACATAAAGCATAAAAAATAAAAGCATAAAGTAAACAAGTAAATAATTAGTGGTTAGTTGGATGACCATATTGAAGCTTGCATTAGGAACTCATTAGAGGATTGGTAGAACCAAAGCCTCCAAAGAACAAGTTGCATTTTCTTTTTGTCAAGTATATCATCCATTTGGAGTTCTCACAAGTGCCTTTTAATGATCAACAATATTTAAGTGATCCGCATTGACCAAAGGTGTTGTAGATCCATTAGAGGATTGTTAGAACCAAAACCTCCATACAATGAAACTCAAAGTTATTGGATCAAAGAGATCAAATTAACATACTTGAGATTGCATACATAAGTTTGGGCCACGAATGATCATTTATTCGAATTAGGATAAAATTTAGCGCTATGTTAAGCAATCGTAAGTGGACTTATATAGAATTCACACCTATTTTAAGGTCGGTCAATAGCAATCTATGCACCATTTTTTTGAGACATGATATAGAGATCATACTCCAACAACATTTAGTGCAATAAGAAGGGGATGAGATGAAGAGGGATGAGAGAGAATATACAAACCACTTTTAAATTAAATTTAATCAAACTATTATTAAAATCATTCATCCATTTTTGTGGAGTTAACCTCAACACCATGGATCCAATGATGTTAATAAAGCTCATGATCTAAAATTTAACCCAAGATCATCCAGAAAATAAACACAAAATAATATTACTTTTTTTTTATATACAAAAGGGCTTAAAAATAATGATAAAAAATAGAAAATAAAGAGAAAAATATCAACTATGCTCAAATTAATCAAGAAATCAAAAGTAAGACCAGACAAAAATCAGAAAAGGGCTTTAATGATTTTTCAAATTTTTTGGTAATTTTTTTAAAGTCAAAAACTATTTTTAAAATTAAAATAAATGGGTAAAATAAACCAAAAATGGGAAAAATTAGTAAAGTCAGAAACAAAAATAAAATAAGGTCACCAATATTTGTCACAATATCATTGGATCACTCCATAATTTTTTCAGAATTAAAAAAATGTATAAAAGTATTTTTAAACATTTAAAACAATTAAAATAAAGTGCAAATTTATAAAAAAAATACAAAAACACAAAATTAAAATTCAGAAAGAGAATAATCAAAAATATTTTTCATAATTTTTTCAGATTTTTTGGACTTAAAAGTAATTTTCTATGATTTTTTGAAAATTAAAACGATTAAAATATGAAAATCAGAAAAATAAAATAAAGGTAAAATATGTGGACCATTGGATGAGAGTCAAAACGCATTAGTAATCAAATCCAAGGGATCTGGCGCGCTGTGCATATCATGGTCATTAGTGAATAATGTACAAAATCATTAATTAAATCAAATTTAAAAAAAAAATAGATGGCGCGCCTTCATTGGTTGGAAGATGACACATTGGCCATCTTCAACCTCCGGCCAACACGAATTACATGTCTCTCAAACTGTAAAATCAGAAGCTCAGACCTATGTCATTCGCTTCGTCTCTTCAAGACGAAGACAACCACACCCTCGCGCCAAATTTATATAAATTGTAGCTCAAACAATTTGGAAGGAATGTTTTGAAAAGGGATTTGAAATTTCATGGTCAAAACTTGTTTCCAGTAAGAAATAAGTTTTGCGACTAGAACCAGGGCAATAAGAGCAACACAATGATATCAAAGTTTTGAAGAATTGATGAAGGAATCTACCTATTGAAGTTGAGTTGTAGAGCTCTGAAACTGGACTTCTATGGAGCAGTATAGGGTACGATTCTTGAATGTAATTATGTGGTTAGCTTCAGGGAAGATCAAGGAAGGTGAATTGATGGAAAAATTGGATTGAAAAAGGCTTGAGAATGGATTTTGAAGTTACTGAATTCTGAGTTGTGGAATAAGTTTGGCAGGGTGATCTTGCCTATCCAATCTTGATAAAATGAATGGGATAGTTCATGTATTTATGGAAGAAAAAAATGGAATCAAAAGGAAGAGTGAATGATGCATTTTGTAGGGAATTCGTGCAAACCTGATGCACGAGTGAAGTGTGATTTAAACTTTACCAAAACTCATCCAATTCTTGCGTTTTGATGCGCTAATCCACTTGGGAAAGTTGGATAATCATGTTTAGTCCCGAAATGCGTGCTAATTTGACGTTTAAAGTTTGTAACATGAAATTCAAATTCTGACTTGCAATGAAACTTCAATTCCAAGTTACCACTTTTGAAACAATGGCATTCTCAGCTCAAGGGGTCTTAAGGAATGATTCTTGATGCTTTAGAAAGAAGAGGTTACAAGATTTGCAATGGAAAAATAATGGAGTTAAATGGATGCTTGAGCTGAAAGTTGTGTTGAGTCAAAGTGGGAGAAAAAAAGTTGACTTTCCACACTTAGAAATATTTCAAGTTCTTCTTCATAAATGACCTATAATGTCTTGCATCCAAACATAGCCTTACACTTGGAATTTGCTCTTGACCAAAAAAGATGGCATGAAGTAGATCTCTTGAATGACATTTTGAAACTTTAACCATTCAAAATCTCCAAAATTTGAGAGGGTTATGAATTGTTGAAGTTGGAAATACATCATGAAATGACCTATAATCTTTTGTATCCTTAAGGAAATTTCCATCCATTTTATCACTTTGCTCATAAACGAAGGCATAAAGTTCACATCTTCAAGATCATTATGGAAAAATAATGGACTCAAGGTGATAAAAATTGACCAAGTTATGATCATTTGAAGTCACACATGGAAAATTGGGGATTCATCTGGAGGACTTGTAATCTTTCATCCTCATCAAGTTTCTTCCTCATGAAAACTCCTTGGAACTTTTGAAGTGATTTGTTAATAGCCCTTTGAAGAGAAGAATGTCTTTGGAATCACTCAAAGATAACAAAATATGAGCAAGATATATTCCTTTGAAATTCAAAACCCTAGCTCCTTAGATCAAGAAAAATGCCTTGAGGAACTTTGACAAGCTTGAACAAACTTCTTGTGCCAACATTATTTCTTTGTGAATAGAAGTTGTTAAGGATGATGGTGAGAAATCATAGCCATCAAAAACACTTTCATATCTTGATAATTGAGAGAAATATGCTCTTGTGACCAATTGGAACAAGGCCTTGTCCAAACATGACAACTTCTCCAATCAACCCCTTGTACTTTTCAACTAAATTTGATAATCTTGGAATGTGGTGAACCAAAATAACCTTGCCATCCCATTTCTTCCAAAACAAATCCAATGGTGAGGTTTGAACTTCTCAAGCTTTATTTGACTAGGGCATGGAAATAAACTCATGAACCCATGGGGTAACTTGTTGAATCTCATTGCCTTTACCTACATGGATAACAAGCAAGACAAACCAAGATTGCATTTTATTTAGTTAAAAGAAGAAATCAAGACAAAATATTCATGATCACAAAAGAACGTAAGCTAAGGTGCTTGGTGATTCCTCAAAAGGGAAAAGCTAAATATAGGGAGGGGAACCAAGAATCCTAGTGTGATCTTGTTGTGAATGAATCAACATGGTATGATGAAGGGATCTTAGGGGTAAAAATTAGGGTACAACACAACACAACACAATTGTTAAGTATATTCTAATATAGGAAAACTACTACACCAAGTATAATCCAAATAGTTTCATTCCAAAATAATTATTTATCCATTTAGAAGATTTTGACCACATCAATGAATCCTTACGCTTTCCCTTAAACTCGCATTTGAATCTTACTCTAATCAGAATCTCAATGCTATGATCACTCTAATCATGCTTAATTGGCATAAGTTGCATCTCTATGCACTTATCTAATACATTCATATCTTTACTAATGTCAAACATTTCATTCCCTTAATTTATTCACTAACAACTTATCTCATTTGACCTCATCTGAAGCCAGTTGCAATAATAACGAGTTAATTCCTGCAAAGTTCTAGTCTCATAACCAATTTCATAGTCTCTCAATATAAACCTCTATTTACTTTGAATATATTCCATAAATATCTTCGTTCGAAATAACATGTTCAAGAAAATCCATATCTCCAAATCATGATCTACATCCTAACATCCTAACACACGTTTCCTTCCCTTTCGACACCGTAATTCGAGTCACGACATTCAACATTTCCTTTTTGTGACTCAAACTAACCCAAAATTCCCACAAGAAACACCGCAACAAATTGATTCAATTATTCAAAATAACTTCACCAATTTATAAAAGTTGTCCTCTAACAATCCTCACTCTTCTTCCATATCTGAAGATAATCCAAGCCCAATTCAATTACACTGAGAACATACTCGCCTACCAGTTGGTCCATCCAGTCTTCAATCATCTGAAGTGGATATATAACTTCAACCACTATTTAATCAGTTATCGGTAATCCACATACAGTTTCATACGACTATCTTTTTTCTTAAATAAAGACATCAAATCTCCCAAAATGATACATTCAGTTTTACAAATCTGTTTCTCCACACACCTTCTAATAACTTCTCCAATTCTCCCAACTTTTTAATCGACATCATGTATGGTTCCATAGGAACAAGTCGGGTACCAAGCACGAGAACAACATCAAATTTATCCTCTCATCCAACATTATCACATTACAAATAAATTACTTTCAGATGTTGGAACCATTTTTAAAACAAAGTTCATCATGTTAGCTTTCTAGCGCTTCAAACAAAATTCAAATCGGACGTCCAGGACTCATTTTATGAATTTTTGAAGTTCTGTGATTTCCATCGCAAGGTCCTACCCATATATGGTAACTGGGTACCGGTGGAACACAAACAATTTTTTTGTCATTTTCTGTGTACAAAATCCATTCCAACATATATCCGAAACCTCATTCTTCTCATAACTCGAGAGACACATTATTTTCTTCAAAATTCAGTTTCCAAAACATCAAAATTCCAACTCTTTTCACAAGGCTACTAATATCTTCGAGTGCTGTCTCTGAATCGCGATCCACAACCCTCCAACAACATCAACAACATTTCACATATGTGATTCCAATATAAAATTTACATCAATTCATCACTCTATCACCATTCAAAACATCGACATCACACACAATTCTTACTCAACATTGATAACTTCACAATCAATCAGTAGTGCTGAAACATTACAATGTCTAAGCTTCACCTTCTAAAAGTCATCATAATTTGCTTAACAAATATCCTCTGGAATAAGAATATGCATCCACTCATAAAAGTAATTCATAATCACTTGGTTTCACTTCATATAGTCCACTCCAAGGATAACATTAAGTCAATCTAACATCTCGCTTTAACGAAAAGTCACAATCATCCCCGGAAAAAAATAAAGACCAGCCCACAATTAGTACATCATTAGTCATAATATCGTCCTCAATTCCTAGAGATGCAAACAACACAAGTACCTTATCATTCCCTCTCAAGGACACTCTGACCCGGCCGCTAGGAGTAAATCTTGAATCTGTGCTTCCTTCGAAATTGGAAAAATAACACAGCAACACTAACGTCTGCAATGCACTTCACGACATACTAAGCCAATTGTTCATACCTGAAACATCTCAGAGAAGCACAAGCTTCTTCCCTTATTATCTCAATACCACTCCTACAAACAAGTGGTTAGAAAAATCAAGAAAGCAAAAACAATGTTTCACACACTTGTCTTATACTAAGGAACAAACAATATTAGACAACTTGGTCGGACGGAGTGACCTGCTCTAATACCAAATGTAACACCCTACTTCGGTGTTGTTAAATTATATAAAATTAGAGTAATTTAGTTTCTAAAATACAATATCAACCAATAGGATGTCACAAACTTCCCAAATTATACATGCTCAAAATTAGGATACGTAACACAAGTCACATGTTCATAAGTCTTAACTTTAGTGCATTTATTCATAGTGAAAAACATTGTTAAATAGGCATCTCAAATTTTCTAACATGAGTCATAATTATTCACTTTTCAAACATCGACATGATCATAAGGTAAATAAAAAACAACGGAGTTATAAACATTTTACTCCTAACATGGTAAGACAAACGCAAAACCCTCAACTGTTACGTATCGGAGCAGATATCGACTCAATCTACACAACTGAAGGGACTCAATCATAACAATATTAGAGGAAGCATAATAATGAGAAGGTAGAGATGTAAGTACACAGTCAACACATACCATCCATCATAATATAATACATACTTTCATCAATATTCATCCATCGAATTATTAATCACAATATGATACAAAAAGATCGACATTGACTCAATACATGTGATACCAACAAGGTAAAACACTCTTTGCAATAATATCAATTTAGGGCAATCAACATCGCTTGCCAATACAAGCCTTCGCTCGCCAATATAGGCCTTCGCTTTATGAATACATGTGACACTGACATGCAACAACTTAATTTCACATTAATTATTCTTACATATCAATGTCATGCCAATAAAGGCCTTCGCTCATCATCATTAACATGTATATCATGTCACACCATCGAAACATTCATACAACATCATTGTACTCAATCACAATATCAATCTCATTGATTCCATTATCATATTCACAACTTCACAATTACATCAAAACATCAGAATAAACCAATACAGGCCACCAAGCACATATCATAGTACATACATCATCACAACATCGTCACATCAAGAAGTCTCTTCGCATTCATCATTATATTCACAACATAAATCAAGGCATATAAATAAAAAATAAACCCACAGATAGGTATCATGTTGTTGAAATAATTAACTACTGCCTTATAAGTAATTTTCATAAGATAGGAGTTTATTTTATCTTTCCAAAGGTCCAAACGGCGCGTCAAACGGACACCCGAGACAAAAGTTATGAGTTTTAAAAGTTTTCCAAAAATGTTCAGTAGTAGTGAATTATTTCTACAGTAAAATCCTGCCCTTGTTTCCTAGTGTCTTTCTCCTCTTCTAACTTCTATGTTTTTCTTCTATTTTCACGTACTGACTATATTTCTCTTCTTCTTACTTCTTATAATCCAATAATAATATAATTATTCCAATTAAATAATTATTTAATAAAATAATACTAATCCTATCATTCTACTAATAATTCTATTTTAATTATTATAAAATAATAGTAAACCTCATATTAATCCCAAAAATGCCAATTATCACTTTCACCCTTATGTTTCTACATTTTTAGCCATACACCCCTATCACCTCAACTTATATAATTTCTAAGACACCTAATTACTAACAAACACATCACATCATATCATAAATCCACCAACTCACACAATTACACTCCATCAACTAATTTGCCATAATTCATATATTCACCAATAATCACCGATTTTGATACTAAATTAATTAAATGATAAATCTAAATTTTTTGGGTGTTACATCTTGAACGAGAACCTATTCCTGATCTTAAAGAGATCATGTATGAATCTTAAACTTAAGTTGAAACTTCTCCAAAGCCAAATTTGACTCTTGATAAGTGTCAAAATATCGTTATTTTTAGTTGTATTTTGTGACACTTATCAGTCGGTTTTTGTGTATAAATAAGTAAAACCTCTGACTTTGTGTAAATAATAGTATAATCGCATTTTCATGTAAATATTGTATCTTTTTATAGTTTTTCATCAATTTTATAGGTATTAATGCATGGTTGAAGCATTGAGAAATAAGAGTCAAAGACACAGCTTCAAAGATGCAATTTTGGCAATCCATCAAAGAATAAGGTTCAAAGCAAAGAAGATGAAAATCATTAATTTCATTTGGATTTAGTCATTGTTAGATAGGGAATTGAATAAGCTTTTCAATGCTTCTGATGTGCGAAAATAAAAGTTAAAGTTCTCGAGTTTTGGTGAAAGCAAGAAATTGTTTTTCTCATTGCTGTCAAATTCGCTTGGCGAGCTCGGGGGCATTTTGAGTGCCTCTTGGTCGTCAGGCGAATTCAGATGAATTTGCCTGTTTTTGTGCTACATTTTGGAAATAAAGTTACAACTCGCCGGGAGAATTTTTTGGACGCCGGGCGAATTTGTCTGAGCAGAAACTTGTATATTTAATTTTAGAATACATTTTTTGGTTATGTTTTTGGGGACTTTTACACCCAACTCCATCAAACCAATTCTTGGAGATTAAAGACTTAGAAAATAACATTGGATTATACATCTTGATGATTCGAAGTCGGATTTACATCAATGCTTGAGACATTAACATGGGTGCTTGTTCTTCTTCTCTCTTCTCTTTATATTCTTCATTATTGTGGATTGTATGTAAGTTTACTTTTATTATATGTATATTTATTGATCATGGTATTGTATAAGACCTCTTTTACAAATCAATCTAAATATTATCTTTAAGATGTCAATAACAGGTATTACAAATTTATCCTTCATGATGAAATCCTATCATATCATTAACTACTCATTTTAATGAGTTCATACAATTGCTATTATTTCGCCATAACTTATGCTCCATGATTGTTAGTTTTATTGTTCTCCAAGAATGTTAGGTTTTGTTTGAATTTTCACCATAGCCATCGAAAGTATCAACCAGAATTTCATTCCAAGTACACATATCTAACTAGGATTAGTTTTATCATACAATATATTTCGTTTCTGTTCATTATTATACTCATTATTACACATATTTAGTGTAGAAATACAATAATATCAAACCCTTGCAAATTTTAATTGTTTGCAGAAAAAAACTATTATATTCAACCATTAAATGCAAGACTTCATTAGTCATCTACCAGATCTTATTTTGCATGTTATAATATCTCATCTTTCCATTGATGAAGTTCTTAGATTAAGTATTTTATCAAAATGTTGGATAAATTTATGGAAAAATATTTCGCACTTTGATTTTGATTTTACTCGCATGGTAAACCTCGAGAAAATAGATTCATCAGGTAATAAAAGAGCCACAAAAAATGGTTATGATATATGATAACATGGTTAACTATATATTGCTTCAACACAAGGATAACTTAATTAATGGCTGCATCAAACATTTTCGTTGGAAAAATTGGTTCTGAGGTTTTAAAACATGGGTTAAATTTTTGATAGAGAGAAAAGAGATTAGTTCTTTAAGTTTAGAGTGTGAGAATTTAACTCTTCAACTTAATATAATTACTAAGGATTCTTTTAAGGCTAAAACATTTTCAAATTTGATTTCATTCGAATTGACAAATTACAAACTCGAAAATTCAATTTTATCTGCATTTGAAAGTTGCGAAAGATTGAAAATTTTGAAGCTCAAGAATATGTTCATGGTGGATAGTACAATCAATGGAATTTTGCGAAATTGCTTTGGTTTGGAGAAGTTTAGTTTGATTGTGTCGGAAGGGTTCAATAGCATCAAGATTGAAAATAAATCTCTTAAAACTTTGGAGTTTTTTTAGGTTGAATGTTAGAAAGATATATGTTAGGGTTGAGAAGCTTCAAGAGTTGGTGATTGATTCCATAATCTGCCCTTCAAAATGTCTTATAATTTATTCGAAGAATATTCAGACTTTCTGTTATTTCCTACAATACATTTTTTCAAAGGATTCAATCTCATTATTACTAAAGGAATGGCATTATTAAAACACAAGAAATTCTTGAATGATCTTTTTGTAAGTTTTCTATTATTTTATTATTTTTGCATGTTTTGTTTTTTGAATGCTATTGTTATATGTTGAGAGAATTGACTTTTTTTGGTTTTATTCAAATGTGCGGATAATAAGAGTCGTCACTGACTTTTCTTTTATCCAATATTTTCGAAAGAGTGAAAATAACAGGAAAGACCTTGATAGATTTTGAGTTCGGGGGTAGGTTATGAAAAGGGAACGTGTTAGCACAATTTTCATCCGTAGTTATCTACGAGCTCTTAATTGCTTAGCGCACTTTAAAAATTTGTTTTTTTGTGTGTTTGAAAATATTTTGAAAGTTTGCCATAGTGAGACAGACTTTGTAATAATTCTTGTATCAATCCTCAAGAATGCGCACAAAGTGTTTTGAAAATATCTTTGAAAGTGTTTATGTGAAATATTTTGTTTTTTGAGAAATTCATGAGCAAGAAATTAACAGTTTTACCCACTCAAGATCGTTCTTGTATTTTTATTTCTCATTTAGATAGTGCTATCCATACAATTAGTTAGTAGGAAACCCTATCGTTGGATGTGAAGGGTCATGCGTATGATCATCGTACGATCATCGAAGGTAACTTGTAAGGACGCTTTAACAATTTCGTAAGGGACTAGATCATTTATCGAAAGAAAACGTCAAAAGGGTCATCGAGGGACTATGATCTTTTACTCGAGGGTCTTTGCTAAAACGTCCCTACTTTCGAGAGACATGACCGTTTTGTTCCGAAGGCAACAAGAGAGGTTACCCTAGAGGTGCAAGTGTGAAAGTGTGTTGTATTCAGTTATTTATATTTAAATTCGGGGTTTTCTATCATTCTTTTTTATCTTTCCACACAAACCCTAGTTACTAAGTAATAATAGCAAGTATAAAAAAACTGTAAAATGCGGAAAGTAAAGTTCCTACGCTATTAGATGGCTTTGGGGCATATACATGATATATGTGCGAGAAATAAACCTAACTATTACATCCCGGGAGGCAGGTACATAATAATGAACAAGAAAGCGGGAAAACTAGGCTATTACAATTGCGAAACCTATACAATTTATCTAAGAAAATAAAATGAGAGGAAAAGGAAAGAAATGTTTTTTAGTGATTTTTTATGAAAAAGGTTTTTGATGGTGATTAAAATAAACCTAAAAAGTTAATTAATTTTAATTAATAAAAGAGTTAATTAATTAAATTAATTTAAAATAACCTAAAACCTAAATAACAAGGGTTTGTAAAAAAGAGTTTTGTTGTTAATGGTGAAGTAAAAAAAATTAGGTTAAATAGATTAGAGTTAACCAAAACTAGGGTTAGGGAAGAAATTAAGGAAGAAAAACAAGTTAGAAGAAAAATAAAGCAAAATTCCAAGAGTGGGTGTTGAACTAACGCCCTTAGCTCTTTCCACAACACGCTTTGCCAGTGCGCCAGGCGCACACTTGTTTTAGGAGAATGGAAATCATGCGCAACATGTTAAAACCTGCAAAATATGGAAAATATGAAAAATAAAATATCAAAAGGCAGGATCGAACCCACACCCTTGTACACAAATGCCTTAACACGCACTTCCTTGCCACTGGGGTGGCTAAGTCATCCGGTTATATTGTGAAAATAATTAAACAAATGTTAAGCAAAAACCATTAGGTCGGAGAAGCGCCAGAGCCCTAGCTCCTGTCGTCTTCTCCAGCAAGTTTATTTTCCAATCCTGCAAAAATAGCAAATTTTAACGACTCAGTGGTACATACCCCCCTAATTTGGGCCTTACGATTTCAATGAAACCCTTAGTTTGGGCTAAATCTTGCTGTATTGTGAGATACAATGTAAACAACCTCAACCGATGCAAATATGACCAAACGTGCTTAAGCCATCATGGGGGTCATGCGATGGTTCAATCCTACACATTAACATATCAGAAGCATATTAGTAAGCTTAGTATGCATCAAAACACCAAGATAACAAAAACATGAATGCCATGCAATATTGGAAACCGACGAAGCATATACGAGGGTTTCAGGCCCTTTGGATCTTCAAAGCTGATTCATTCTTATCCTACAGTGCTTCTGGAAGTGAATGTGACAAGTATTTGGCTTTGAGGGAGGCTGCAAGGTAGAGTTTTGATTTACCGTAATTTTGATATTTTTTTGGAATTTTGGAAAGGTGATCTTATGCAAAGTTTTCGTGTTCTGCTTCGTCTGAAATACATAGAATATATAAGGGTGAATTAGGTCAAACAAGTGTGGGCTTGGACCTTGTATGGAAGGCTCTTATTTGATCTAATTTATTTTGAATTTTAAATAAATAAAATCAAAGATAAATAGAATAAAAATACAAGGGGTGTGTGAATAAGTTCATAGATTCATATTGAGGGATATAACACCAATGGACCTTGAAAAACAAGCCCACTAGCCCAAAAATTTAAGTTTGGTCACTTTAGGTTTCATGCATTTTCTCAAAATTTTCCAACTTGCACCAATCATAACTCTCTCAATTTTTATCATTGGAAAGTGATCTGGGACTTTTTGAAAAGCTCAAGATGTTCCCTACAATCTTTATGATGGTCATTTTTGAATTTGAAGAATTTATCTTGATGTATGTTGCCTTGACAAAAAGTGTCATTTTATTGACTTTTGAAATGGCCTATAGTTTTTTGGCCAATATCTCTCAAATGAAGCATATTTTGGATTTGATCTTAGAGAGTCAAAATTCTAAGTTGGGTACTTGGTCAAAGTTCAGTTGACTTCTCCTTAAGAAAATCCTAATTTGGTAACTTTTGACTTTTGATGAATCTTGAGTTTTCTTGATGAATCATGATCAACCCTTGATCAAATGATGAATATGACTTTAAAATCTTGATGTTGACCAAAAATCTTGAAGTTTTACTGTATGTTGACCATAATTGACTTTTTGTCCAATGCAGTAGATTTTTAATCATTTAAGCAATTGGCCGAGGAAACTTGTGATGCAAGGCTTAAAACTTGGCATGATAATTCTTAGAGACATATGAGAAACCATAAAATCCACTTGAGGTATCAAAAGTCCAATATTCTCTGAGAAAAGCAAATCCCTACTTATAGGCCAATTGTCTAGGAGGAGAATTTGTCTGATCAATTCTTGAGCAACCTTGAGCAATTGAATACCCTAGAAGCATGAGAAGGTATCTTGAAGAAAATGGGAGGGGAAATTTTGGGGTACAAAAGCTTCCCCCATCCAATCTTAAACCTGAAGAGTTAGATTGGCATGTCTGCCATTCGTGATCTGAAGGTGGAAGAGGATTGAACACTTAAGTGCCCAGAAATTTGCGCTTGCATGTGCACTGAGTAATACTTGGTTGATAATATTCCTTGAATGGGCTTAAAGATGCCATTCAGGGAGATGATATAGTGTTTTCGAAGATGGACTTATAGATGCCATCCAGAGTAATTGTTGATAGGAGTATCAAAATGAGTCTACGCTTGACTGCATCTGAGGAATGATTTCAGAATAAATCTCTGAGGAAAATTGTTATCAAATTTAGTCTCTGAGTAAATCCTCTAGTTATGTAGATAGTCGCCCTGTCTTGTTTCGGGAATTGATTTATAATCTGTCTTTTTGTTGGTAAACGCGTCTTGTTTCGGGAATTCATACCGTCTAGTCATATAGATAGACGCCCTGTCCTATTTCAGGAATTAATCTCTGACCTGTTTTTTTTGGTAAAACCGTCTTGTTTCGGGAATTCATATCGCCCGGTCATATAGATATTTGCCCTGTCCTGTTTCGGGAATTAATTTCTGGGCTATTTTTTGTTGGTAAACCTGTCCTATTTCGGGAATTCATACCGCCTGGTCGTATAGATAGTTACCCCGTCCTATTTCGAGAATAAATCTCTGACCTATATTTTGTTGGTAAACCTATCTTGTTTCGGGAATTCATACCGCCTGGTCATATAGATAGTTGCCCCGTCCTGTTTCGAGAATTAATCTTTGACCTGTTTGAAAATTGCTGATGATATTCTTCTGTTTACGGACTAACCTGGAAGAAACAAAGTTAGTTTTATGCAATGTCATGATGTATGTAATTCATTGCGTAATGATGTTCTCAAAATAAATGAGAGTGTTGTATGTGTTTTGTATGCATATGTTATGATGATTTGTAAATGATGTATGGATATGAGATATTGCTGACGAAAGAGGTATCTTCATATAACATCTTTGACTGGGAAAAATAAATTGCCTATTGTTGCTGGGGGTGAAGAATATGAACCTTTAATTTTGTTTAGAATGTCTTTGCTGGAGATTCTTGCTTTCTGTTTGAGGATACTCTGTTGGAGACATTCGACTTCTGCTTGGGGATAGAAGAATTCCAGGAAAATTGGTCGTTCATCATTCTCTTGAAGGATTTGATTCTTATGTAAGCTGACTGGGGATAAAAGAGATATATAATCATATGATATATGGACGTCAAATTTACTGGGGAGGACAAAGTTGAATAACATCTAACCTGGGAAGAGAATCCTGTCGGGGAATTGTGATAATCAAAGAAATAACCTTTATTTGGGAAATAAACCGTGTTGAGGAAATAAACCCTATTGGGGAAATAAACCTCACTGGGGAAATAAACTCTGATGGAGAAGAGAATACTGTCGAGGTTTTAACAGTGTTGGAGAAATAAACTCCGCTGGAGAATGAAATTCCAGTAATCTGTGCTGAGGGAATCATTTTTTATGGAAATTGGAATTTCGTAGGCTAGGCGGAGGATGTTTCCACAGAATGTTGGGGAAATGGTAAAACTTCCTTATCCGCTAGAGGACCTACTAGGGGAGATGATCATGTAAACTGCTGGAAGATACCTAAATTTCTGTCTGAAGGTATATTAGACTCACTGGGGAATATATCTCTATCGAGGATGAGCTTGTAAAGGTAGCTCTGCGGTGATTTGTGGATGACTCGATCATTATTCCAACTCCTAGAGTCTTTAGTAAATGCTAACCTTGTTTTTATTCACATATTTGTTAACAGTAATCATATTCATATGTATATGTTCACTCAATTTAGTCATTGAACGTTTTTGCAAACAAAAGAGAGAGAGGAAAACGAGTTTGAATTTTGAATTTGACTTGTATTGAAAGTTTGCCTATAAACAAGCAGTTTTGTTCAAGGAGACAAAGATCATAGTAAGAGGAAATTGTCGTAAAAATGAACAAAGTACAAAAAACAAAGAAAAACAGGTATGTGGAAACGATCCTGTCGATTTTCAACTCTGCTATTGCCCTTATGTCTTCAAGCATCTCATCCCTTGTTATCGAAAGAAGTTGACTGATTTGATCTGTACATTTGAACTTGACGTTGATAGAAAGGCTTGTTATAAGTGGATGATCCAGCGGGACATAGTCCTATGCTTTAATCCCTAACTTTTTATGGACCTCCCTTTTGGGTTTTCAGTCCACCGGGATACCCTATTTTGCCTAAGCCGCCTTTTCAGGTTTTCGGCTTGCCGGGTGTACAATCTTTATATATATATATATATATATATATATATATATATATATATATCCTTAATTTTTTTCCGAACCCTTTTGGTTCGCCCGGATGCCCTTATTTTGCCTAGACCAGTTAACCTAGCGGCTCTCTTTTATGTGTAGTATTTTTTGACCATGTTCGTGTACACAGGGTGGGGAAAATATGCACCGTCCATGGTGGTAAGTATCATAGCACCGCCAGAAAATATCTTCTTGATCATAAATGGCCCTTCATATGTGGGAGTCCATTTGCCCCTAGGATCACCTTGTGGTAGGATAATGCGCTTTATCACCAAGTCACCAGCCTGATATACCTAATGTTTGACTTTCTTGTTGAAGGTTTAGATCACGCGCTTCTGATACATCTGACCATGACAAACAACCACAAGCCTTTTCTAGTCCAGCCTAGTCTGAATCCACTTGTCTTTGTCTAAACCTGCATCGTTCATGATCCTTAAGGAAAGAATATGGACTTTGATAGGTAAGACAACCTCCATAACGTAAACTAGAGAGAATGGGCTTGCCCCAGTTGATGTCTATACTGAAGTGCGATAGACATGAAGAGAAAATGGTAACATCTCATGCCAATCTTTGTATGTCACTGTAATCTTCTGCAAGATCTTCTTGATAATATTGTTGGCGGCTTCCACTGTGCCATTAATCTTTGTTCGGTATGGAGAAGAATTATGGTGTTTAATCTTGAACTGCATGCAGAGTTCCATGATCATAGTATTGTTGAGATTGGTACCATTGTCTGTGATAATCCTTTCAGGTATGCCATACCGGCAAATGAGGTTATGATTAATGAATTGGGCCACAACATTCTTAGTAATAGAGGCGAACGATGCTTCTGAAACCCATTTCGTGAAGTAATCAATAGCGACGAGGATGAAACGATGCCCATCAGAAGTCGTGGGCTTAATCTCTCCAATCATATCAATGGCCCACATTAAAAACGGTCAAGGAGCAATCAAGACATTCAGAGGAACCAGAGGCATATATACTTTGTCAGCATAAATCTGGAATTTCTGACAGGTTCTAGAATGATAATGGCAATCAGTTTCCATGGTTGACCAATAATAACCCGCTCTTAGAATTTTATTAGCCATCGTATTCCCGCTGGAATGAGTACTGAAGTCTCCCTCATGAATATCTTCCATAATCTTATCAGCTTCCTTCTTGTCCATACAACGAAGCAAAGTCGAATCAATTGCGCTTGTACAAAATTCTGTTACTCGGAAAGAATTTGGCAGAGAACCTTTGTAGAAATTTCTTATCGTTGATAGACGCCACCTCGGGATACTCTTGAGTTTCGAGGTATCTTTTCACTTCATGGTATCAAGGTTTTTCCTATACTCCATCATTATCAACTTCTTAGCAATGTTCCTATTTGTCTAGTCTCTCAATAGTTATTTGAGGAGGTTTGTTATCCCATCTGACTTTAAACATAGATGACATGGTAGCTAATGCGTCTTCCAATTGATTCTCTTCCCATGGAATATGTTTGAAATTGATTTCCTAGAAGTATGAAATTAATGTCAACACATGCTCTCGATAAGGAATGATATTTTGGTGCCTCGTATCCCATTATCTCTTAATCTAACTGATCACTAGGGCTGAGTCCCCGTACACATTCAAGAATTTGATTCTCATATAAAAAACAACCTTAATACCCATGATGCATGCTTCGTATTCGGCCATGTTATTGGTACAATCAAAGAAAAGTTTGGCGGTGAAGGGCGTATGGCAACCCTTGGGAGAGATAATCAAAGTATCGATTCCATTGCCCAACGTGTTAGAAGCTCCATCGAATACCAAAGTCCATCAGGATCCCGGCTGAGGTCCTTTATACGGTCCAAGTTCTTCATACACTATAACTAGCATGATATTCTCATCTGAGAACTCGAAATTCATAGATTGATAGTCATATACGGCTTGATGAGCCAAATGATCTTCCAAAACACTTCCTTGGATTGTCTTCTAAGTAGTGTACTGAATGTCGTATTCTGTTAAGACCATTTTCCATCTGGCTATCCTTCCAGAGAGAGCGGATTTCTTGAATATGTATTTTATGGGATCCATCTTAGATACCAACAAGGTAGTATGAGTCAACATATACTTTCTTAGTCAACAAGATCGTGCAATACATTCATCCTTTCATGGTAGTGGAATGAAACGTTGGTTGTACCATGTACTATTTGTACCATGTTAACGTTATCTTCTTTCCTTCTACACTTCAGAGGCTTCTACGAGTGTGATTTTAGAAAAGAGAATATAAGACAAGGTCATTATAACTTCAAATATTCAGAGTCTTTAGAACTTCGTCTTTCGAGTCTTCAGCACTTGGTCGTGAGAACCTTTTCTTAGAACCTTGGTGTGATATGGTGGCATAACCGACTGTTAATACTGGTTTGCGTTTTTTGTTTGCAAAATGTCGCGGTAAGCAAGAGTCGCCACCGACTTTTATTTCATCCAATCGGAAAGGAAAAAAGTACAAAAAAAATCCTTTTACGAGATGTTTTTGAGTACGGGGGGTAGATTATAGAAAAGGAAGGTGTTAGCACCCTTTCTATCTGTTGTTTTCCACGGGATCTTAGGTACTTGCTCATTTTGAAATTGCTTGTGTGTGCTTTGCTTTGAAAAGTTTTGTTTTACTTCGTTTTAACCCTTGCTTCTGTCCTCAAGAGTGTTACGAAGTGTTTTGAAAACTTTAGTTTGAAAAGTTTGTTTGAAAGTGTATGGTGTAAAAGATTTGTCGTTTTGAGCAAGTACCTAACAGTTATCTACCTACTCGAAAAAAGGCGTTCTTTTCCTCCTATCCTTTAGACCGTGTTATCCTACTATTAGTGAGTTGGTAACCCTAGTCGTTGGATGTTTGAGGGACTATCGAAAGGGACGTAATGGTCATTGAAGGTAACATGTAAGGATAACTTAGCATTTCGAAGGGACTGTCATCATATATTCGTAGGCAACATCGACGGACAAGATCATATACCATAGGCAACTTCGAGGGACATCGAGGGATCATGATCTTTATGATGATTTTAACCGAGGGTCTTTGCTAAGGGTATCCCTATGTTCGAGGGACATGACCATTGTTTTTCGAGGCAACCAAGTGAGGCATACCCTAAGAGTGACCATATGCATGTGTTTGATTTCAGTTATTTAATCTTTTCACAATTAAGGTGATCTATTGTTTTAATTTTCAGTTTGTCTTTCCATACAATCCTATTAACATGCATCTAAGCAGTTTATAGTTTGCGAAAATAAAATGCAGAAAGTTTAAAGTCCTAGCTATTACAAGGCTTTTGCAGATACATAGTTACTTTGGACTGAAAATAAAAATGCGGAATTTTAACCCTAATTACTATTCCAACCTCGGAGCAATTACATAATAATGAAGAGTGTAGAAAAGAAATCTTAAAATTATTACATCCCGGAAACAATTACATAATTAGAAAAAAATGCGAGAAAAGATAAAACTACGCTATTACTTTGATAATGCGACCTATATAATTTTTCTAGAAATTAAAATATAAAAAAATAAATAAAAAGAAAATAAGGAAAAATTAAAACCTAAAATTCTAAGTTAATGTTTTTGCTGTTTTTTGTAGAAAATAATTTTAAGTTAATTAAAAAACCTAATTCTAACTAATTTTAATAAAAAAAAAGTTAATTAACTTAATTTATTAATAAATGAAAAAAACCAAAAATTGAGGTACTAACTAAAACAAAAACCTAATCCTAATTTGTTAAAAAAAGATTAATTAAAGGGTTAATTACAAAGAAAACCTAAAACCTAATTGTTTAATAAAAAAAATGTTAATTTTGAAAAAAGTTAATTAAAATATCTAAATCCTAATTAATTTTAATTAAAAAAAGGGTTAATTTTGAAAAAAAAAGGTTAATAAGAAAAAAACCTAAAACCTAATTAATTTTAATAAAAAAAGTTAGTTTTGAAAAAAAAGATTTATGTGTAATGATTAATAAGAAAGAATTAAGTTTGCCAAAAAATAGATAGGGGAAGAAACATCAATGAAAAATAGGGTTAGAAAATAAAGATAATGCAAATGTCATGGGTGGTTGTTGAACCAAAAATTAATTTAAAACCTAAAATTAAATTAAAAAAAAAACCTATAATTAATTATTCAAGTTTATTATAAAAAATTAAAGGTATGTGAAAAATATTAAGTTTTATGAAAAAAAATTTAAACAGAAAGAATAAAAATAGGTAAAAGGATAAATAGAATTGGAGAAAACCATAACCAATATGGGTGATTGTTGAACCCACGCCCTTAACCTTCTCAGGATGTCTGCCTCGCCATGCATTGGTAGTTATTCTATTTTGGCCATCCGCTTATGTTTTGGCCATCAGCGTTTTGTAATAATCCTGCATGGGATCCTGTCTAAATCTGCAGCGTTGAATCTCATGAACACTTTAAATAAGTTACTATATCATGAAATACAAAGAAAATAAATATATAAACATTTTTTAATGTTAAAACCGATATGAGTTGTATGAATGCTTTTATGCCCTTTTAATCATGGAGATCAAACCATCCTTACCCTTACTGGAGGAGTAGTGATATGAATGCTTCTATGCCCTTTTGACCATGGAGATCAAACCAGTCTTACCCTTACTGGAGAAGTAGTGAGATATGAGTTTGTAATAAGGATTTAAAGGTTTTAGGATTCTTGAAAGAATTTGATATTCTGACAGGGTTGTGGCAAAGGTTTTTTTTTCCGTCTCTGCTCTTTGTGAAAATAATGAGATTATATAATGGAAATTAGAGAAAAAAAATGGGCTTTGAATGTGCAATTGGGTCTCCAATGTTCACTTGAGTCCGTCACGTTTCAGGTTAAATTGCAGGGGCTTAAGTGCAATTTTAGAAGTTTAAATATGAAAACAAAACGTAGCCGACATCGAGAAATAACTCATGTCCAAAAATGGGCTCAATCAGATAAATGGTGAATTAGTTATGAATTTTTGAAGTTTCAGCTCAGACAAACTTATTTTGGGCTCCAATGTCGACTCTGACACATTCTTCAATAAAAAACTAGTATTGATCGGAGCATAATACGGTCTCGACTTTGGAATAAAAGTTGTAGATCTCTGAGTCAGTGACCTTGTGCAAAAAGATGGGCCCGATCTGATAAAAATTGACCAATTTATGAATTTTTGAAGTTTTGACCCAGATGAAATAATATTCAGCATTCAGGATTTTCAACGCGTCACATGCACTCTGAGCAAAAAACAAAGGCCTTTTGGATACCGTTCGAACTCAATACCTCCTGTGAAAACTTATCCAACTCAATTTATGAAATTTTGGCGCCGGAACCAGCTCAATACGATGAAAATCGACCAAGTTATGATTTTCTGAACATGACGCAAATAAACTTCTGTTATAAATTTTGTGTACGAAAATACTTGATAAATCCGCATTTTTGAAGACCTTCTGTTCGAAATTGGCTTCCAGCTGTGAGAGATGAAAATGTAGATGACGTCAATACAAAATTTTGGCCACCAGAACGGGTTCAAAATGAGCCACGATCTTCAAGTTATGAATTTTTTAGTGCGTAAAAACTACACTTTCAACACACTTTTTCACCACATTTCTTCGAGAAAACTCACACATTCGGATACCTTCTTTAAAGAATTGACTCTTGAGCCAAACCTGAATTTAAGAATATGTTATTAGAGATATCTTGGCGATAGAACACCTGAATATGACGCGCCGGGTTGGACTTATGAATCTTTGAACCCTGAATCGTTGCAAACCGGCGAACCGATCTTCAGCACGGAAAATACTCTGAGAATATCCATTGAAGAAATAAACGTCACTTGTAACCTGAAGAAGCTTGATAAATATGCCTTTATTCCATAACCATAAAACCAATAATATGCGTGTATGAAAAGAGGGAAAATTTTGGGGTACAATAGCTGCCCCTGTTCAATCTTCTTAAACCTGAAGATTTAGATTGACTCGTCTTCCTTTTGTTATTTGAAGGTGGAAGATGATTGAACACTAGGTAGTATCGGGAATGGGATTACATATTCCATTTGGAGGAGATGACGGAAGGTCACCGGAGATGGGCTTAAAGATACCATCCGGAGGATATGATAGAGAATCATCTCAGATGGGCTTAAAGATGCCATCTAGAGGATGTTGATTTCCCGAGATATTCCTTTGATGAGAATTCCTGTTCCTGTCGTTCAGGAGGAATCTGCTGAGGAATGTTGGTATCTGTCTTGGGAGAAATAGAACTTTAGGAGCTTCAGTTGTCCGTTAATCTACTGGGGAATCATCTCTTAGTCGAGGAGATGAAAATGAACTGCTATCTGGTCGTGCTCTAGGCCTTACAGTGATTTGATGAGTATAATAAGATTGACTGCTATTTGGTCGTGCTCCAGGTTTTACAGTGACTTACTGGGGAGATGAGATTAAACTTGCTATCTGGTCGTGCTCCAGGCTTTGCAATCTCAAAAACTATTATCTGGTCGTGCTCCAGGCTTCAGAAGGAATTAAGTGGTTATCCGGTCGCATCCGTGTTTCAAATTGAATTTAAGACATACTAATATCCGGTCGATTTCCAGGCTTCATAGTAATTGGCCAAGTAAACTTCTATTTGGTCGAATTCTAAGCTTCGTAGTACCTCATACTATTATCTGGTCGTGCTCCAGGTTTCACAGTGTCTTATACTGTTATCCGGTGATTTCCAGGCTTCACAGTAACTTGTTGGAGATTAAGCTATTTTTCGGTAGATTTCCGGGCTTCATAGCTTGAACTTGAGATATACCACTATCTGGTCGATTCTAGGCTTCGTAGTATTTTGGTGAAATCAAGATATTATCCGGTCGATTTCCGGGCTTCATAGCTTGAACTGGAATAGAAATCTTAGTATCGATTTAACTGAACCAGGGAAAACTTGTGAGAACTTCAACTGGGAGAGAAATCTTAGTGTCGATTTGACTAATCCCAAGGGAGGTCTCAGATTAACTTTGACTGGCATAGAAATCAGGGGAATCTTAGCGGCGATTCGGATGACCCAGATGAAAGTCTTAAAACATCTTCAACTAGAATAGAAACCTTAGTGTCGGTTTGACTGAACCAGAAAAAATGATGGAATATCTTTAACTGGAATAGAAACCTTGATATCGGTTTGACTAAACCAGAGAAAACTCGTGAGAACATGACTGCGTCCTTCCCTGAAAGGTAAAGGGTTAGTCGTATGCAATGTCATGATGTATGAAATGTATTGAGTAATGCTGTTCTCAAAATAAATGAGATTACGCTGTATAATATGTATGCGCATTCCATGATGTATGGATATGTAGTGCCATTGTGATACTCTCTAGCCGTTGAGAGTAAATCCTGGACTGCTATTGGAGAGTATAAGGAGTTGAGTTCTTCGTTCTAGCTGGGGATATTGATCGAAGATGATTAGCTGGAAACTTGCGTCCGTTCTGCTCGAGAATATTCCACCGGGAGAGACTCTATTTGAGAACAATCCTGCGGGGTAATGACTCTGTTGGAGAGGATATACTCTGGTGATAGATCATGCTGATTTGGAGAAATAAACTCCACCAGGGATGAATTTCCGTTCCTGGCGATAATAAATTCTGTTGGAGATTGAATTTCTTCTTGTGAGAGAAATAAATTCTGCATGGGGAAAAACTTACCGACTCACTCGCGATTGTAAACCTCAGCTGGGGAGAGTTGTGTCCTGTTCAGGAAAGCTAACATCACTATCTTTGGATACTTTTTACTTTGTGGGGAGTGTAGATGTTACTGGGATGCAAGTTGAGGATATGACAGTGACTTTGCATCGAGACTTTTCTGCCCCTGTACCTGCTGGAGAAAGTGCCTGCGGAGGCCTTGTGGATTGAGTGTCATCCCAACTTATGAGGTTCTTGGTAACTGTCGATCGGAATGATAAGTCTTCTACTGATAGGCCAGTGACAAGATAACGGGACATAGTCGTACGCTTTAATCCCAAACTTTTTCCTGGACTGTCTTTTCAGATTTTCAGTCCACCAGGATACCCTTTTTTGCCCAAGCCGCCTTTTCAGGTTTTCGGTTTGCCGGGTGTACATATCTTTTTTGTTTTTATCCCTAATTTTTTCCGAACCCTTTTGGTTCGATGGGATGCCCTTATTTTTTCCTAGGCCAGTCAACCTAGCGGGTCTTTGTTCATGCGCAGTATTTTCTGACTATGTCCACGCTCTCAGGGTGTAGGGAGTTGTCACTCTCGGTAGTGTTGTGTTGTCACACTACCAGAAGATGTTTGTTTGATCGTACAGGATTCGTTGATGGAATTCATGCCCAATGCCCCCATGTGATTCAGATGGAGATCTTCCCCTGGCTATTTGGCATCTTTGAGAGATTCCTTGAATCTTGACTTGACTGCCCCAGATGATGGACAATGATCATGCCGTGCCCCTTGGTTGGAAGTGTTTTTCCACTTGAGGTGATCCTTTTTATTGAGAAGGTTTTTGTTCACTAGATATCCTTCGTGCTAATTTCTCTGCTGCTGAACAAATAGTCATATGCAAACAATATTATTTTAAGAATGCAAAGCTTACGCCTGTCTTGAAGTTTTGAAAATGCAGTTTTTTTATAGAAAAAATAGAATTTTGCAAAGATGTGATATCAACTCAAGATTTATAACAGACCTTCAGGAGTCAGGATACCTTTTGTAACAGTATGCTTTCGAACTAACCCATGCTTCAGCTAGGACTTTTAAGGGTTATAACGTGGCCTGGTTCACGGTTTAAGAAACAAAGGATAAAGACTCAAATTTTATTTGTATCCACCCGTTCTTCGTGATGTTCTTTGATCCTAAACTCAGCTAATTGTGCATTTAGATCCCATTTGAGTCTTTGCTCTGATATTCCAGTGATGGTTCAGATACTGATAGTTTATTTTGAATAGGCAGTCACTTCTTTTTATTGAGGGTTTGTAGGACCTCTTTATTTTTGATTTTATTATCCCTGTCTTTTATCTTCTTGGAGGTTGATCAATGACTTGGTCCCCGGCCTCGACTATTTGGCCACCGGAACGGGTTCAAAACGAGCCACGATCTTCAAGTTATGAATTTTTTAGTGCTTAAAAACTGCACTTTCAGCACACTTTTTCACCATATTTCTTCGAGAAAACTCACACATTCGGATACCTTCTTTAAAGAATTGACTCTTGAGCCAAACCTGAATTTGAGAATACATTATCAGAGATATCTTGGCGAAAGAAAATCTGAATATGACGCGCCGGGTTGGACTTGTGAATCTTTGAACCCTGAATTGTTGCAAAACGGCGAACCGATCTTCAGCACGGAAAATACTCTGATAATATCCATTAACGAAATAAACGTCACTTGTAACTTGAAGAAGCTTGATAAATATACCTTTATTCCATAACCATAAAACCAATAATATGCGTGTATGAAAAGAGGGAAAATTTTGGGGTACAACACTTGGGTCTTTAGAACTTTAAGACTTTAGAATCTTTAGAACTTCTGTCTTCAGAGTCTTCAACACTTGGTATTTAGAACCCTTATCTTTAGAACATTCGGTTATTTAGAAACTTGAGTCTTTAACATCTGGACTTAAGTAGAAACTTTTGTCTTCAGATCTTCTGACTGTTTCTTTAGAACTCGTTGTCTTCAAAAACACGAGTCTTCAACATCTGGACATAAGTAGAAACTTATGTCTTCAGATCTTCTGACCGGTTTCTTTATAAAATCATCAGAGCCTACACTTCAGATCCATCTCGAGTGTCTTGGTACTGTTCAAGAGAACTTGTGTAGCACAAAAGTGGAACTAATTATCTCTTAATGTCTTGTCCACGCCATCCATTAGAAGCAGAACATGTTTGTTAAGTACTCAATAATAACAAACATTAGAGTATTAAAATTGTTCATACAAACATACTCATTTGTTATCATCAAAACTCAGAAATGATATTGTAGAACCGAATCTTGTTCTTACAATCTCCCCTTTTTTGGTGATGACAAAACTATGTATTTTGATAACACAATTTTGTTCATATAATTAGAAAAAAATAAAAATAAAAAGGTAAGGAATACTTATCCTTTTTATGAAACTCCCCCTGAGTCAATGACTTGATGAAGATCAAATGACTTTGAACCAGTTGAGTAAAACTCCTCTTGTTTCAATTGATCATATATCGAGATCTTGAGAGTCTTGACTTTGGATGCCAATGGAAAAATTGAGATCTTGATGCCAATAGAACAATTAAGATCTTGATTTCTTAGAACTTCTTCTTATTGAATCTTGACTTTAGATGCTAGTGAGAATGAAATCAAATTGAAATCTTTGAAACTTTAATGTCACTAAGGCAGCTTCCAGATTCTCAATTCTTGGAGTCTGATTATGAAACATATCTTCAGATTTAGACATAAGTCTTACATAGTACTTTCTGATCTTCTTTAATAAGAGTTCAAATTTCCTGAAAAAGAAAAACAATTCTAACAAAAACAAAAGTTTAACTGGGTTAGAACGTAAGAAGCTCTTTTCAGAGAACATTTACCAGAACTTGATTATTTAAATCAAAATTAAGTCCATTTAATTACTCTCCCTTTTTGTCATGATCAAAAAGGTGATTATGTGTGAAAAACATAAAAACCAGAAGAAATATCAAGAAAAGATAAGAAGTTTCATTGATATTTGAAGGTGATTACAATCAGAAGGAGAAATAACAGAGTGAACATGGAAAGGAAAAACTATATAAACTTTAAACACATCACAACTCTCATCAAATAGAGCATTGCCTCTGATGAACGGATTTCTTTGAACAATTTCAATTATACCTGCTAACTCAAACAGTTCAGACAATACACGTCCATACAGAATGAATGATCTTTAAGAGTTTCTGGGTGCTAGGATTGATAGCTTCAGATGATTGAATATTACTTCTGAAAGATGAATTGGAATAGTCTTGCGAAGGCAATAAAGAAGACACGTATCCCTAGGAAATTTTTTATCAAGATCCTCTCCTTTAGGATGAAGATTTTTCAACAAAAATTGAAACCAGGTATTTGCAAGTGGTTTCAAATGATCTGAATTAAGGGGCTCATATCTAAATGAATTGTTAGGAACATTTGGAAACATGTCAAATGCAAATTTGGGTAAAGGTGTACTCTCGATGGCTTCATCAATGGAAGAACGAGTGATGGTAATTGGAATGCCAAATATATAAAAATGAATGGCGTTTTCATCGGGACTGACAGAAACATGAAGCCAGGAGTTCTTAAAGAGGTTAGGATAAATATGACCTCTAAGAATTGTTGCATACCCAGACCATCCTTGATTTTCAATAAACCTGTTGATGAAACCATCATCAGACACATAGTTGGATCTTTTCTCTTTGATTACCTCGAGAAGATTTTCATCTCCTTAAAAGGAGATATAAATAGTCAGTCAAGCAGCTCACGAGGTAAGACGATTGAAACACTCAAATGATGTCATGGATTGCTAAATAAAGAAAATGAAAGGATAAGTAGATCAAATGTTAATATGAGAGAACACGAAAACATTTAATTGGAACACGACAGGGAATATCAGACAAAGGCTTAGGGGTATGATATGAAACGACTGTTCCTAAGACATAGTGAAAAGGAGTGGTTAATAAATGTAATCATGATTAATCAATTTAAATAATAATAACTGATCATGCATGACCTAGGTAGAGTGTGATATACATTATGTTTATTTAGGTAATGTGTTTGATATTCTCAGCAATTGGAAAACCACGAAGATTTCCATCTGATCAGGGACATTTCTGACCAAAACATCTTCTGACGACTGAGATAAAAAAAATTAGAAGTCTTTTGTTTAAGTCAAAATTTTATCCCTTCAGACTATGACTAAAACACGTTTGATTCTAATGACATCTTACTATGGACATAGATCCATTTTTAGATTCTTTAGAATAAACAGAAATCTATCTTCAGCTAAGGGTTTTATAAAAAAATCAGCCCACTGATGGTCTGTATCTATGAATTTCAAATATAGGATCCCTTTCTGATCATAGTCTCTAGTAAAGTGATGTTTGATTTCTACGTGTTTAGCCCTAGAGTGTAGGATAAGATTCTTACTCAAGCAAATAGAAGTAGTATTGTCACAAAATATAGGAATGTTACTCTCATAAATCTGATAATCTTCCAGCTGATTCTTCATCCATAACATCTGAGTATTACATAGTGCTGCTAAAATGTACTTTGCTTCTCTTGTTGAAAGAGAAATTATTGATTTCCTCTTGCTTGACCTTGAGATCAAATTCTTGTCTAGAAAATGACAGTTTCCAGAATTACTCTTCCTCTCTAGTTGATCTCCAACATAATCTGCATCACAGAAACCATAAAGAGAATACTCTGATGTTTTCTCATACATCAAGCCAAGATTAAAAGTTCCTTTTAGATACTTTAGAATTCTCTTAACAATGATTAAATTATATTTCACGGGATCATATTGGAATCTAACACTAAGATGAAAACTGAATAAGATATCAGGTCTAGATACATTCTGATACAGAAGAGAGCCTATCATACCATGATAGAGCTTCTGACGAACCTTTCCACTTACCTCTTCTTTCTCCATGTTGGATGTATTGGAGTATTTTCTACAGTGCAGTCTGTCATGTTAAATTACTTCAGAAGTTTTTGGGTGTACTTACTTTGATGAATGTAAGTAGCCTCTGGTTTTTGATCAATCTAGATTCCCAGAAAGAACTTTAGTTCTCCCATCATGCCCATTTCAAACTCAACCTGCATAAGCTTAGAGAATTCCTCGCAGAGGTATGGATTAGCAGAACTAAAAATAATATCATCAACATAAATTTGAACGACTAGAATATCATTTTTGAAAGTTTTGCAGAAGAGATGGTGTCAACCTTTCCTCTGGTAAATTTATTTTCTAGAAGAAAATTACTCAATCTGTCATACCAAGCTCTGGGAGCTTGTTTCAAGCCATAAAGAAATTTATTTAGTTTAAAAAAAAGTTCGATTTCTCAGAGTTTTCAAAGCCAGAAGGTTGTTTGACATCACTTATTCTGAAATATAACCATTCAGAAATGCACTCTGAACATCCATCTGATAAAGGATAATGCTATGATTGAAAGTAAAAGAACCTAAAAGGCAAATAACTTCTAACCTGGCGACTAATGCAAAGGTTTCTGTATAGTCTATCCCTTCTTGTTAACTATAACTTTATGCAACCAATCGTGCTTTGTTTCTGACAATGTCACCCTTCTCATTGAGGTTGTTTCTGAACACCTATCAAGTTCCAATGACATAGACACATTTAGGTTTCTGAACAAGATCCCATACATCGTTTTTGAGAATTGGTTCATTTCTTTTTATATCTCTGGATCGAAGCTTCTCTTTTCTCCTTGCATCGAAGGATGTCATTTTTATATTTTATTTTTGTTCTTTTTGTTATTTATTTATTGATCTTTTTATTTAAATTGACTTTAAATCAAAATCACAAAAAAAAATTAGGCTAGTGTATTTTCTGATTAAATTTATTTTGTAAATAAATAGATTAATTATTTTAACCTCTTTCTTGAAATTAAAGCTTAATAGATATAGGTTATATTTTCTTAAAATAAAAACAAAACAAAAAAAATTTCCACCTTAGGATTTTTCAGACATCTTTTCTACTTTGCGCATTTACCTATTTTCATATTTTTTCCATATCATTGTATATGCCTACTGGAAGTAATAGATTAAAACTAGGACATTTATTGCTTTATCTTCCTCATTCTTGTACAGTTTAAATCCCCTCCCCAAAGCATTGTAATAGCGTAGATTTAAAATTTCTGCACTTTAATATTCTACAATATATATTAACTGCTAGTAATTAGGCGTGTATGATAAGACTAATAATCAAACGTTAGCAAACTTAACAAAAAGACAAAAATAACTGAATTGAATCAATTGCACATATACACCTCTAGGGTGCCCCACTTTGGTTTCCTTTAAAAATAAAACAGTCATGAGGCAGGAATGCTTTAGCAAAGACCCATAAATCAAAAAGATCATAGTCCCTGGATGACCCTACAATTTCCTTCTCGGTAAATAATCTAGTTCCTAAACAAAATTGCTAAAACGTCTCCACAAATTGCCTTTGTGACTGTAACTTTCCTTTCGAATGTCCCTCCACATCCAAAGATAAGGCTACCTACTCACTTGTAGTAGGATAGCGTTGTCTAAAGGAAAAGAGGAAAAGAATGACCTTTTTTCGGATAACAAAGTAGATAGCTATTAGAAGTTTGTTCAAACATCTTACACTTACACAAAAAACTGCTTTTCAAAAACAATTTCAAAACACTTTGTATACTTTCTCCACTATCCCGTGAAACATTACAAAAGTTCGCCGTACTAAGGCGTTTTCAAAATATTTTCAAACACACAAAGCACAAAGGTATTTCAAAATGAGCAAACCTCTAAGAGCCCGTAGAGAACTATGGATGGAAAGGGTTCTAACACCTTCCCTTTCCATAATCTACCCCCCTTACTAAGAAAATCTCGTAAAAGGTCTTTTTCTGTTTATTTCACCCTTTCCTTAATTTGGATAAAAGAAAAGTTGGTGGCGACTCTTGCTTACTGCATCATTTGCAAACACAAATGCAAATCCTAGATCCAACTCAAAGAAGAATGAGATACCTTTAAAACCCAATTCTATGCCAGTGAGAAGAAGGTTTTAGAGCTCACCAGGTTACTTCACGAAGAGAAGAGTATAAATGCTTACATTGCACCAAAGAGGATGCGCTTGTGGGAAGCTTGAGTCTTTCTTTTGCTTGGAGGGTTTATTTTTGCTTTGCTACTTCCTTTGTAAGCCCAAGAGGCATCATTGTGATTGTTAAAACCTCTTAATGAAATTAACGTTTGTTCTCTTTCTGTTTAAGCAAATTTAAGTCTTAGAAATCCTTGAAATCATTGCATACATATATCATACATATCATTGCATAACTAGGTTTCAAAGCAAGTTTCTCATCTTCATCGCTGTTTATTTCAGCAAGTAAGGAAATGGCTTTTGAACAAAACATCAAATTCTCCAGGAACAAAACATCCAGTTCCAGCAAATGATCATGGCTCTAGCTAAAGGGAAAGAATATCTGAAGGCTCTCATACTTCAGGACAAAAAGAAGAAGCCAAATAAGCCTACTGGGTTAGTGAATCTTGGAAGAAGGATCAGAGGACCAATGCGGCGAGCGTCAGAACTAGAAACTTCATCAAAAGAAGGAGACAATTAGGAAGGGGAGACGAGAGAGGAAAACCTCAGCCCGGAGGAATCTGATGATAAATATGATTATGATGAAGAGCAGTGTCTTGCTGTTGATAATAAATACAAAAAGCTGGAGGATCGTCTGAATGCAATAGAAATCCAGAAAGTACCCGGACTAGATTTTGAGGAGTTGGGCTTGGTTTCTGGGGTTGTCATCCCGCAAAAGTTCATGGTTTCATTGTTTGCTAAATATGATGGAGTCCCATGTCCCAAGATGCATCTCCGATCTTATGTGAGGAAGATTGAGCCCCACATTGCCGACATGGATTTATGGGTCCACTTCTTCCAAGACAGCCTATCTGGGACAAAGCTAGAGTGGTTTTATCAGCTGGAGGGGGACCAATGTTCATAGTTGGGAAGACATGGTTGTTGCATTCTACAAGGAGTATCAGTATAATGCAGACCTTGCTCCCACCCGTACGCAACTCCAAAGTATGTATATGGGTTCGAGCGAGGGTTTTAAAGACTATGCTCATAAGTGGAGAGACCTAGTAGGGAGAGTCCAACCCCCTCTATCTGATAGGGAGTTGGTGGATATGTTTTTGGGTACTCTATCTGGCCCATTTTTCAACCATATGATTGGAAGCTCCTTAGCTGGTTTTACTGAGCTGATCCTAACTGGAGAAAGAGTGGAAGCTGGTATTAGAAGTGGAAAGATTCAAAAGGAGGCCTCTTCAAGTGCAGGAAAGATACCTTTTGTGGGAAAGAAAGAGGTCAGTGATGTTTACAGTCAAAGAAATCAGAGCAGAACCAAACTCCGTCCAACGATATGGGCTGTAATGATATCAAAGCTTGCAACTACTCAATAGTGGAACGATCAACCCCGAGCAAAGAGGCTTGTGAGATAGTTTACCCGGATCAATATGACTTTGTATCAAGTCTTACCACACTTATTGAAATCCAATCTGGTAACTTTGATGGAATCTCACAAGAATCCCAACACTTCCTCTACCCGCTACAATCCAAATGCTCGATGTGCCTACCATTTTGAGACTCTGGTGCATGACAAGAACGACTGTTTGGATTTGAAGAACAAGGTGCAAGATTTGATCGAGGCAAAGGAGATTGAATTTGATGCTCCTGAGATTCCCTATGTTATAACGGCTCCCATGCCCAAGCACGACCGTGGTGTTAATGCTGTTGACGATGATACATTTTTTACTTCTGTTGAGGAACTTGTTACTCCTCTCATGACTATTAAGTGGAATTTGTTGCAAGCCGGTTTATTTCTGGGCTGTGATGAAGATTGCCACTTATGTTTATCTCTAGCGACTGGTTGCTATTTGTTGAAAGCAGTTGTTCAGTGCCTGATGGATGATAAAGAAATTCTATTTGAGAAGACTCCCGTCACAGCTGTTTCTTGTAAAGATGTTTCGATTATAACCATTTTTGCCAATCCTCGTAGGGTCTCCACCAAAAAACCCGTCAGCATTACATCTGCTCTAAAGTCGGCTCCCCTAATCATCACCATGCTAGGGCCAATACCATATTCCTCGAACAAAGTTGTTCCCTGGAATGATGGAGCTGACGTCTATTACCATGGCATCAAGAAAGACCTGTTGGTTGCTGAAGACGATGTTTCTAGAAATACTGGTCCCGACATCGACAATGTCGTTGGGGCAAGTAAAATAACAAGAAACAGAAGAGTATTCTCACCCCAGATTTCTCCTCCTAAAACCGTCACTATTCCTGTGATCATTCGTACTGCTGTTCCTGCTAATACTACCACTACAACTCATGTGATTACTCATGTTGCCACACCTGCCACCGAGTCGGTCGACGCTCGTGGCAAAGACATATTGGTTGGCCTGTCCAGACGAAGGCGCATTCAGAATCCATTCCATAGGCTTCCAAGAAGGAAATGGAAGAAATCTTAGAGACCATTAAAAAGAGATATTATAATGTGGTTGGCACCCAGTGGAAGAAAACAAAATGATTTGATGCATGTCTCTTGACAGATTAGACTGTGAAGGTTTGAATCTGAAGCCCAGCAACATTGTGGTGAGGGAATTCGATGGTTAAAAAAGAATGGTGCACGGGGAGTTGGACATCCCTATCAAAGTTGGGTCCCAAACCTTTGAATCCACCTTCTACGTGATGGATATCAAACCATCTTATTCTTGTCTGCTGGTTCGCCCTTGGAACCATGGGGCTGGAGTTGTTACTTCTACTCCGCTTCAGATGTTGAAATACCCAGTGAAGGGAAAGATTGTCACAGTGCATGGTGAGGAGGAGTACACGGTAATCCACCTGAACTCTTTCAGATATGTGGAAATGGATGACGAGTTCATCGAGACTCCTTGGCAGGATTTTGAAGAGGTGCCTTAGACCATGGCTGCAACCGAGATTGCTACCAGTATGCCAAATATCACCAGACCTCCATTGAAGATGGCTTCACTCAAGGATGCCAAGGAAGTCATTGAAGAAGGTGGGTGTACCATTTGGGGCCAGCTCCCTGACATTCCATACAAATCAGATAAGTTTGGCTTGGCTTTCACTTCAGGGGCTCAAAGGGCTATTCAACATGCTCGCGCCAGAGGACGTCCCCTATGCATCAACAACCATGGGATCAACGCTTTAGAAGACAATTATGGTGACTATGACATAGACAACTGGATCTTCCCTACTACCAATGGTGGACCCAGTAACTGGACAGCTAAAGACTTTGTGCCAATTACTTTTATTCAGGAGTAATTGTCTTTTTGTTTTTCTTGTTATGTAATAAATAAACAATATAAACTCTACGGACATGTGCCTTACTCGGGGCATAATGGTTTATTTGTGAGGGTTATCATGTTTGAATATCGTATGTCATTAATAAAGCATTGGACATTTTTGCTTACAAATTTTACGCTCTCTGTCTTTCTTTTCTATTTTATTTTATCAAATGAAGTTATGCTCTTACACACACTCACGCATCAAATTGCAGATCCATATCCACTCTGAATCCCATTGATAACGGTTCTGCTATTTCTGGTTATGACTTTGAAAATCCAATCAACCAAGCCGAGGACGAAGGTGAGGAAGATTGTGAGGTACCAAGAGAACTTGCCAGATTGTTACAATAGGAAGAAAAGGCTATACAGCCTCATGAAGAGCGAGTTGAGACAGTGAATCTGGGTACAGAAGAGGACAAAAAAGAAGTCAAGATAGGTGCAACCTTGGAGCATAGTGTCAAAAAGTAGTTGATTCATTTGTTTCATGATTATGTTGAGATCTTTGCTTGGTCATATGAGGACATTCCAGGACTAGACATTGATATTGTGGTTCATCGCTTGCCGACAAAAGAGGAATGCCCTCCATTAAAGCAAAAGGTCCGTCATATGCGTCCTGAAATGTCAGAGAAGATCAAGGCAGAAGTTATGAAACAGTTCAACGCTCGGTTCTTAGCTGTTACCTCCTATCCACAATGGGTTGCCAACGTAGTTCCAGTGGCTAAGAAGGACGGAAAGGTACGTATGTGTGTGGACTATAGAGACTCGAACAGGGCAAGCCCCAAGGATGACTTTCCGCTTCCCCATATTAATGTTCTTGTTGACAACACCGCGCAGCATAAGATCTTCTCCTTCATGGACGGATTCTCCGGTTACAATCAGATCAATATGGCACCCAAAGACATGGAGAAGAAAACCTTCATCACACAGTGGGGCACTTTCTGTTACAAGGTAATTCCATTTGGATTGAAGAATGCAGGGACAACCTATCAGCGAGCCATGGTAGCTTTGTTCCATGATATGATTCACCATGAGATTGAGGTCTATGTTAACGACATGATAGCTAGATCTCAAACGGAAGAAGAACACCTTGTTCACTTGCATAAGTTGTTCGATAGGTTAAAGACGTACAAGTTGAGATTAAATCCGAACAAGTGCACCTTTGGAGTCAGGTCTGGTAAACTCCTAGGTTTCATTGTCAGTGAAAAGAGTATTCAGGTAGACCCTGCAAATTTAAAAGCTATACAAGAAATTCTGGCTCCTCGCACTGAGAAGGAAGTTAGATGTTTCTTGGGACGCCTAAATTACATTGCCAGGTTCATTTCCCATCTAACTGCTACTTGTGAGCCAATCTTCAAACTCCTGAAGAAAGATCAAGTAGTAAAGTGGAATAACGAATGCCAGACTTCCTTTGAGAGAATCAAGGAATACCTTCAAGAGCCTCCAATTCCGATGCTGCCGATTGAAGGAAGACCTTTGGTAATGTACTTAACAGTGTTAGATAATTCAATGGGGTATGTGCTGGGGCAGCATGACGAGACCGGTCGAAAAGAGCATGCAATATACTACCTTAGCAAAAAATTTACTGACTGTGAAACAAGATACTCACTAGTTGAAAAAACTTATTGCGCTTTAGCATGGGCTTCTCGCTGAATGAGACAGTATATGTTGACCCACACTACTTTGTTGATATCTAAGATGGATTTGATCAAGTACATCTTCGAGAAGCCCGTTCTCTCTGGAAGAATGGAAAATGATCCTGACCGAATACGGTATTAAATATACAACCCAGAAAGCAATCAAGGGAAGTGTATTAGATGATCATTTGGCCCACCAGGCCGTGGACGACTACCAGTCCATAAATTTTGAGTTCTCGGATGAGAGCATCATGTTAGTAATTTATTATGAAGAACCTGGACCGGATGAAGGACCTGAGAAAGGATCCCGATGGACTATGGTTTTTGACAGAGCTTCCAACGCACTTGGCAATGGTATAGGTGTTGTAATCATATCTCCCGAGGGTTGTCATACTCCTTTGACTTCTAGACCATGTTTCAACTGTACCAATAATATGGCGGAGCATGAAGCATGCATCATGGGTCTCAAAGCTACTATCAACTTGAGGATCAAGGTTTTAAGTGTTTTCGAAAATTCGGCCTTGGTAATAAGTCAAATTAAAGGAGAGTGGGACACGAAGCACCCTAATCTCATCCACTACAGAGAACATGTGCTGAAATTGCTCCCACACTTTGAAGAAGTCACATTTGAACATTTTCCACTAGAAGAGAACCAGTTAGCGGACGCGCTAGCTACTATGTCGTTCATGTTCAAGGTCAGATGGGATAACGAAGCTCCTCAGATCACTATTGAGAGATTGTATGAACCAGCATATTGCTGTGAGATCGATACTGAAGAGTAACAGACAAACCTTGGTTCCATGAAGTGAAAATGTATCTCGAGGCTCAAGAATATCCTGAGGGGGTATCTGTCAATGATAAAAAGTTTCTGAGAAGGTTTTTTGCAAAGTTCTTCCTCAATAATGGAATCCTATACAAACTCAATCACGACTCTACTTTACTTTAATTTGTAGATAAGAGCGAAGCAGAGAGGATTATGGCGGATTTACACGAAGGTACCTTTGGCACCTATTCTAGTGGACACACCATGGCTAAAAAGATCATACGGGCAGGTTATTACTGGTACACTATAGAAGCAGACTGTTATAAGCATTCCCGAACTTGCCACAAATTCCAGATTTATGCTGATAAAGTACATGTACCTCTGGTTCCCTTGAACATCTTAACTTCTCCTTGGCCTTTTGCAATGTGGGGCATTAATTTGATCAGGGAAATCAGACCTACGACTTCAAACGGGCACCGCTTTATCCTAGTCGCCATTGATTACTTCATGAAGTGGGTGAAGGCTGCCTCTTTTAGTACTGTTACCAAGAGTGTTATGGCACAGTTCATCAAGCACAACCATGCTTGTCGGTATGGTGTTCCAGAAAGAATTATCACATACAATGGTACAAATATCAACAATACTATGATCACCGAACTCTGTAAGCAATTCAAGATTCAGCATCATAACTCTTCTCCCTACTGGCCGAAGATGAATGGTATTGTGGAGGCTGCTAACAAGAACATTAAGAAAATCATACAGAAGATGACGGTGATATATAAAGACTGGCATGAGATGCTACCATTTTCTCTTTGTGGGTACCGCACCTCAGCATGTACGTCAACAGGGGCAACACCTTATTCTCTGGTGTATGGTATGGAGGTTGTCCTACCTATTGAGGTCCAGATCCCTTCTTTGAGAATCATAAAAAATGAAGGTTTGAACGAAGATGATTGGATCCAGACTCGACTTGACCAACTTGTTGTATCCCAAAATTTTTCCTCTCATATTTCTCAAAACATTTCAAGAAAGATCTCTAAGTTTCTCAAGGTAGCCCAAGGGTTGACCAGACAAGCTCTCTCCTAAGGCAGTCTACTCAAATTAGGGTTTCATATTGCATCAAGATCCTTGATTCCAAGTGACCCCAAGTTATCACCAATGTCCTAATATGTTCTCAAGACCATACATGTCAGATTTCAAGCCTTGCAAAGGATGTTTGCTCAGTCAATTGCTCAAAGGTCCAAAAATCGACTGTGCTAGGGCAAAAGTCAATTGTGACCTACATACACTCAAACTTCAAGATTTTTTGTCAAAATCCTCATTTTGAAGTATATTTCATCATTTGATCAAGGGTTGATCATGATTCACCAAGGATTTCTCATAATTCATCAAGATTCAAAAGTTGCTAAATTAGGGTTTTGTAGGAAAAGTGAACTCAACTTTGACCAAGCATAACTTTCTCATACATTATGAGAAATGACCCATCCAAAGGTCATTTTTAAGAGGATGAAATTTCCTACAATCCATCTTCAGCTCCAAAGATCAAAGTATGCACTCACAAGAAGTTATGAATTTGGACATTATGGGTCATTTTGAAAAGTCAACAAAAACACCTTTTTTGTCAAAGCCTCATACATGAGCATGGAATGTCAAAATGAGATAAGACCAAAAGGGTTGATTAGAGGACATATCAAGCTTTTTAAAAAGTCTAAGAACACCTCCAAAGAGTCAAAATTAAGGATGTTATGCATGGTTGAAGTTGACCTTTTGTGCAAAATTTCCAAAAGTCAACTATCCCCAAAACTTCAAATTTTGCCAAATGGGCCCATTCTTTTTCACTTGTTTTGAGTTGGCATTATTTCCCATGTTCTATAGCCTTGGCCATGTGTCCATATCATATTTTTATTATTTAATTTGATTTTTATTTGAATTAATTCATTTTAAATCAAATTAAATCAAATAAAATCAAAAGTATTAAAAACCAAAGATCTTTTTATGATTTCAGGCTTCATTGTACAGCTAGCACCATTCAAATTCGTGCCAAGCCTTAGAATGCACAAAAAGATTGAGAAAAGGCAATTTTGGAAAGTTGTTCAAAGCAGATCAAATCCACATCAAAATCATTGAAAGAGGAAGATTTGGGCAAGGCAATCAACCCTAATGCATTGTACAATACATAAGGAAGCGAGGCAGACAAAAATCAGGGTTAGAGATCAAGGATAGAGCAAGAACCAAATTTGCAAAAACAAGCAAAAAGTGAGAATTCGAAATCACTCTTAGAGGCAATTTCAAGGCTCTTTAACGATCTCAATCATTTCCTGGCAGCTTCCACAACCTAAACCAATCAAAACCAGGCATTTTTGAGCTCTCTTGTGCACTGTAAGTCGTTCACGGAACCATCCTTTTCTTGAAATTGATTAGCTTCATTCTTGCATCTATAATGAAAAATAATTGCATATTCTGGATCACCATATCATTTGCAAGATTTTTGCAATAACCAATTTCATTTATATGACCTATATCATGGATCACCATTGCTAGGGTTTTGTGTTTGGTTTTAGGGCTTTTTGTTTCAGGAAAAATTGGCCTTAATAATGGGCATGGTTGCAATCAGGAGGATGAGACGACCTCAACCATGGTCTTAGAATTCATTTTCATGGCATGTATGAGATTTTAGAATGGACACGACTTGTAGTGACGGCCAGCGTCCGTAGGTATAAGTGTTATAGATTTTTAGCTACGGAGGGAGGACATGGATGATGCGTTGGCACTCCCCCATTTGTCCATTCAAACAGCGTGCGCGTTTTTTTTATTTTTCTGGCCATTAGCTTTTGTTTTTTTATATTATTATTGCATTGTATTTAATTAACAAATAGAACCACATGGCCTAGTGGTTTCCACGCATGATTTCAGAGCATTAGAGGCTGGATGTCAGGGGTTTGATCCCTACCTCCAGCATTTGTTATTTTTCCAAATTATTTCAGGTAATCAGGTGTACACTCAAGCCAAGCATCCATCATGGACATTCACCATCCAGTGCGCCATATGGCCAGATCTGGTGGCCAGCATTGAAGGTGTACTATGGATCCAGTCAAACGCACATGCAGGGGATCACAAAAGTCAATTGGATCTTCACAAATGGGCCAACGTCCTTGCTATTCACACCTCACTTTCTCAGGCCCATTCTATACTTTTCTTATATTTTGCTTATTTAATTTCATTATTTTATTTGTTTTTATTTAATTATTAACCAATAGATTAATTTCTTTTTATCAAAAAATCACCAAAAATATATATATATTTTTACCCAATTAAATTTCAGAAATTTTATTTTTTATTAATAAATATTAATTAAATTAATTAGGTTATTAATTCTAGATAACTTTAATTGATTTTGTAAATATTTAAAAAATCAATTAGAATTAATAGGTTTTAACACTAATTTAACTATTTTATTTTCTTTCCTAAATTAACAAAAACTCCAAAAATATGTCATTTAATATTTTTCATTAATTAATCTATTTAATAATTAATTTAGCATTCGATTTTAGGATTTAATTTCTTTTCTTAAAAATAAAAACAACAAAAAACCATTTTCTTTTAATTAAAAGGGTAAAAACCCTAAACTCGCATTCGATTTAATTTCGCATCGCGCGCTTTATTTTTCTTTATCCAATTAATGTATCTGCTCCCGGTTTGTAATAATTAATTAGAATATTTATTTTTCCGCTTTTAAATTTCAAAGGGTTGCTTTTGGCGATGTAAATACCCGACGCCTTGTAATAATTTAGTTTAATTTCCGCACCTTTAATTTTTGCAAATATTTAACTGCTAGATGTTTGATAATAGGGTTTGCATGACAAGAATGAATGTCTAATTTTTAAAACGGTTAGATCACCCTAAACATGTGCAAAGATAAAAATAACTGAAATCAACACACTCGCACGTGCGCACTCCTAGGGTACATCCCACTTGGTTGCCTTCGTAAACGGTCATTAAGTATAGGTTGTTTTAGAGGTCGTCCTCTTGTCTAAAAGATCATAATTTCCTCGAAACGGTTGCCTCAGATATTGTTGCCTCGAATAAATGATATAAGATATTAGGGTTACCGCTAAGACATCCTAACATTACTTTAGTGATCATATGTCCCTCTTTCGAATTGACCCTAAAACTCCAACGACGGTGCTGCCTATTCACTAATAATGGGATAGCATTGTCTAAAGGAAATTAGCATAGAACGATTCCTTTTTAGAGTAGGTATATTAGCTCTTAGATACTTGCTCATCCAAAACAAAACAAATTTCTCACACTTACACTCTTTTACAAACAAGTTTTCAAAAACACTTCATTACACTCTTGAAGCAAGAGTTAAATCGAAGTTAAAACAAAAACTTTTCAAAACCCACAAGCACAAAGAAAACAATTTTGAAAATGATGAGCAAGTACCTAAGAGCCCGTAGATAACTACGGATAGAAAGGGTTCTAATACCTTCCATTTCTATAATCTACCCCCCGTACTCAGAAATATCTCGAAAAAGGAATTTTTCTGTGCTTTTTTTTCCTTTCCTTGTTGGATAAAATAAAAGTCGGTGGCGACTCTTGCTTACCGCGACATTTTGCAAACACAAACGTGAAACGCAAACCAGCATTCCAAAAACAGATAGTTCTTCCCACCGTATCACACAACTGATTCTGGTTGATGAGAAAAGGTTAGAGGCTATTTGTCATGGTCAGATGTACCAGAAGCATATGATCAAGGTTTTTAACAAAAAGGTCAGAAGTCAGGTATATCAAGTGGGTGATCTAGTAATCGAGCACATCATACTTCCACAAGGTGATTCCAGGGGCAAAAGGACTCTCACATACGAAGGGACATTTGTAATCAAAAGCATATTTTCTGGTCGAGTCATGATTCTAACCACCATGGATGGTGACGACCTTCCTCACCCTGTGAATGCGGACATAGTTAAAAATACTACGCATAAATAAAGACCCGCTAGGTTAACTGGCCTAGGAAAAAATAAGGGCATCCCAGCGAACCAAAAGGGTTCAGGCAAAATTAGGGATAAACACAAAAAAAATTGTACACCGGACAAGTCGAAAACCTGAAAAGGCGGCTTGGGCAAAAAAAGGTATCCAGGTGGACTGAAAACCCGAAAGGGCGGTCCAGGCAAAAGTTCGAGATTTAAAGCGTATAACTATGTCTCGTTGGATCACCTTGTCGTTAGAATTCAGTATCAGCTATCAAGCTCAAATGGTACCAATCGATCCAGTCAACTTAGGACAAGTAGCAAAGTGATGAGACGCTCAAGGACATAAGGGAAATAGCATAATTGAAACTCATTGGGATTATTACACATAGTTGTTTTCTCTTTGTACATTATTTTGTATAGTTCTCATTTTCGACGACATTCTCCTACTAGAATGTCAGTCTCTTTGTACAAAAAACATCTATTATAGGAAAAACCTCAAAGTCAATACAAATTATTTCTTTGAAAGTACAAAACTTTTCGTTTTTTATGTTTGTTTTACAAAAAACGTCCAGTGGTTATTTTTGACATATGCATTTGAATATGGTTACTATTTACAAATACTTGCATAAAAAACAGAAAGACAATTGCTAATGACTTTAAGGAACGGGACCAAGTCTAAAAAGCCATTTGCAGTCCCCGCAAATATGTTCTCCAGCAGGTGAAAAGGCAGAGACGTCCTACTGCAAAGTCACTACTACATCCCTAACATACGTCCTAGTGACATCTATATCCTCACAGAGTGAAAACAACCAAAGTTTTGATCTCTTCTTCCCTAAAGCAGGAATTACCTCCTCCAGCAAAATTCCCTCAAAAAGTTGAAATCCAACTAAGTTTTTATAACCTCGAACAGTTTATAAAGCCTTATCCCCGGTAGAGTTTATTTCTCCACATGGGTAAAATCCCCCAACAAAGCATCTACTTCCCCACAGAGTCATTCTCAAGCAGAAGTCAAAGATCTCCGACAGAGTACCCTCAAACGGAAGGAGGAAATCCCCGAAAAATCATCTACGTTCATCATCCCCATCGGAAATGAAGGATTCAGCTTCCCAATACTCTCCAGCAGCAGTCAAGGATTTATTTTCCCAGACTAGGAAATATCTAACAACATTCCATGTTCATACATCACGGGAGGCGCATACATATTGCATACGGCATAATCACATTTATTTTGAGAACATCATTACCCAATGCATCTCATGCATCATAACATTTCATACATCTAACTCCTTACCTTTTTAGGAAAGATCAACAGACAAATGTCACCATCAATTTACAACAAGTTCCAAAATAGTTCTTAAAATAAGACAGGGCAACTATCTGAAGTAACAAGATCATCAATCACTGTAAAGTCCGGATTCCGACCGGGTAACAGTCAATCTACAATTCAAGATGTTGTGAAGCCTGGATTCAACAAGATAACAATATAAGTTATTGTGAAGCCTTGAACCCGACCAGATAGCAGTTAACATCATGCTGAAGCCCGGATTCTAATCGGATAATAGTCAATCTACAATTTAAGACGTTGTGAAGCCTGGATTCGACCAGATAACAGTATAAGTTGCTGTGAAGCCTGGAACCCGACAAGATAGCAGTTAGCATCATTGTTGAAGCCCAGATTCTGACCAGATAAAAGTCAATCTTCATTTCAAGACGCTGTGAATCCTAGATTCGACCAGATAACAGTATGAGTTGCTGTGAAGCCTGGAACCTGACCAGATAGTAGTTAACATCATTGTTGAAGCCCGGATTCTAACCGTATAACAGTCAATCTACAATTCAAGACACTGTGAAGCCTGGATTCGACCAGATAACAGTATAAGTTGTTGTAAATCCTGGAACCCGGCCAGATAGCAGTTAACATCATTGTTGAAGCCCGGATTCTAACAGGATAACAGTCAATCTATAATTCAAGACATTGTGAAGCCTAGATCCGAGCAGATAGCAATTTAAGTTGCTACAAATCCTGGAATCCGATCAGATAGTAGTTTACTCTTTTAATTACTGTGAAGCCTGGAATCCAACCAAATAACAGTTCAAGCCACTGCGAAGCCTGGATTTCAACCAGATAACAACTTAATTTCTTCAAATCACTGAATCCTGGATACGACCAGATACCTGTATACCTCAGATTCAAGTTGAAGCTTGGACCCAATAAGATAACAACTTAATTTCTTCAAATCACTGATGCCTGGATACAACCAGATTACAGTTCAATGTTTACAATTACTGTGAAGCTTGGAACCGACCAGATAGCAGTTAATTTCATATTCCCCAATAAGTCGTTGTGAATCTTAGAATAAGACCATATAACAATCAGCCTTACTATCCTCAGCGAGTCGCTGTGAATCCTGGACCCCGACCAGATAACAGCTCGCTTTCGTCTCTCCAATCAAGAGATAACTCCCCAGTAGAGTAATGGACAATTGAAGCTCCTAGACTCTATTCCCCCAAAACATTCCCCAACGGACTCCTCCTCAGACAGTAGGAACATAATCCCCACAAAGAGATTTCTTATGAAGTCAGCATCTACTTTAGACGGCATCTTTAAAGCCCATCTCCGACGACTCTCCATCATATTCCATTGATGGAATCTTTAAGCCCATCTTCGACGGTCTTCTATCATCTCTTCCAAATGGCATCTGTAAGCCCATTCCTGATATAATTCACCAACAGTGTCACTTCAGACGAGTGCGAATTTATGGGCACTCTAGTGTTCAATCATCTTCCACCTTCAGATCACGAAAGGCATACAAGCCAATCTACATCTTTAGGTTTAAGAAGATTGAATAGGGGCAGCTTTTGTACCCCAAAATTTTCCCTCCCATATTTTCCCAAGATTTTTCCCTCACATGGTGGTTACAAACAATTGGTTAAAGAAAGAGGAAATTTTTGAATATTAGCAAAGTTCCTTTCGATTGGAAGTTCAATAATGTCCTTCGATTGGAAGTTAAACAGTTCCTTTCGATTGGCATAACAACAAGTTTTGACTGAGCCCTTAAATAACCTTCGATACAAGCTTGACTCACTAGTGTTTGATTGAGCTTTGTTTTCCTTTGAAATGGGTCCCTTTGATTCAGAAAGAAGGGGAGTTCCTTTTGACTTCCTTCTTTTGAAGCACCTCTAGCTTATTTCATTTGGAACTATCTTTGGGCCTCCTTGGTTTTAAGCACCTTTGGTTTCTTTCACACAGGTCCCCATTGGGACAAATGGCCTGCATGCCTGCCTCCACAAGGCAGGAATTTTCTTCACGCCTATAAGGCAAACAAATGCTACATGCATGCTTGTATAAGGAAGGAACTTCCCTCATGCCAAGTTTTTACAGCCCAATTGCTACACTATGGAATTACAAAAGTCCATTCGAAGGACACATATTGTTGGCCATTCGAAGGGGCTGAATCAGAGCCATTCGAAGGAGCATGCAGAAGGCCCATTTGAAGGCTACATATGAGGCCCATTCAAAAAGGGACAACATGAAGTCCATTCGAAAAAATGTAACATGAGGTCCATTCGAAAAAAGGCAATTTAAGGCCCAATCGAAGGATGAAAATTGAAGGCATTCGAAGGAGTCAAAATGTCCACATACATTCAAATTTCAAAAAAGGACAAGATCCCATGTTTTTGGCCAACGTTACAAATTCTCATTCATGGCTTTCAAACACATAATCAGGACTGTTTAAATATTTTCCTTCTTGTCCCCTCTATCCCCTCTATATAAAGAGATCACAAGTGTTGCATCAGACACAGACAGATTGCCTAGAAAAAGAGAATACTCACACCACCATAGAAAGGATCAAAATTCTAACTAGTTTTCTTTACAGGCACCCTCAATCCAGACGAAGTCTATATTTGTGTTCCTGAGATTCCCAAGAATCTGTTCCAAGCCAAGCCATGCCCAGATTCATAAATCGAAGCATCTCCAATTGGTAAGGATTTGCGCAAATCAAAATTGCATTTCTAAACCTCTTAAATACATATTATTGATATATATATATATATATATGTTGCTAATATCATTTGTGTTTATATGAGCATATCATACGCAAGATAACATGTAGGAATAAAATCACACCATCAAAAGGCATGACATGATCTGCCTTTCGAAACTCATGGCATAGCCTGTTTCAAGTCAAAATAAGCTTAGGCCTGAGGACATAAGATTCGAATTAGGGAGAAGGACCTGGGTTCGATACCCAGGTCCTGCATCTTTATTTTTTTCCAGCATTTTCCTTGCAGGTTCAATTCGAAGAATAATTCCCTCCTTGGATCGAAAAAGGCAACGTCCCTCCTGGATCAAAATTCTCATCCCCTTCACAGAATCGAAAGGAAACATCCTTCATGAATCGAAAGGGAATGAATCTCTCTAGATAGAAGCTTCTCTTTTCTCCTTGGATCGAAGGATGTCCTTTTTATATTTTACTTTTTTCTTTTTGTTATTTCTTTATTGATCCATTTATTTAAATTGACTTTAAATCAAAACTACAAAAAAAAACATTAGGCTAGTGTCTTTTCTAATTAAATTAATTTTGTAAATAAATAGATTAATTATTTTTAACCTTTTTCTTGAAATAAAATCTAAATAGACATAGGTTATATTTTCTTAAAATAAAATTAAAAAAAAAGATTTTTCATCTTAGGATTTTTCAGACATCTTTTCTACTTCGCGCATTTACCTATTTTCATATTTTTTCATATTATTGTATCTGCCTATTGGATGTAATAGATTAAAACTAGGACATTTGCTACTTTATCCCTCTCATTCTTGTACAGTGTAAATCCCCTCCCCAAAGCATTGTAATAGCGTAGATTTAAAATTCCTGCACTTTAATATTCTGCAATATATATTAACTGCTAGTAATTAGGCATGTATGATAAGACTAATAATCAAACGTTAGCAAACTTAGCAAAAAGACAAAAATAACTGAATTGAATCAATTGCACATATACACCTCTAGGGTGTCCCTCTTTGATTGCCTTTAAAAATAAAACAGTCATGAGGCAGGAATGCTTTAGCAAAGACTCGTAAATCAAAAAGATCATAGTCCCTTGATGGCCCTACAATTGCCTTCTCGTTAAATGATCTAGTCCCTAAACAAAATTGCTAAAACGTCTCCACAAATTGCCTTTGTGACTGTAACGTCCCTTCGAATGTCCCTCAACATCCAACGATAAGGCTACCTACTCACTAATAGTAGGATAGCGTTGTCTAAAGGAAAAGAGGAAAATAATGACCTTTTTTTGATTAACAAAGTAGATAGCTATTAGAAGTTTGTTCAAACATCTTACACTTACACAAAAAACTGATTTTTAAAAACAATTTCAAAACACTTTGTATACTTTCTCCACTATCCCGAGATACATTACAAAAGTTCGCCGTACTAAGGCGTTTTCAAAACATTTTCAAACATACAAAGCACAAAGGTATTTCAAAATGAGCGAACCTCTAAGAGCCCGTAGAGAAATACGGATGGAAAGGGTGCTAACACCTTCCTTTTCCATAATCTACCCTCCTTACCTCGAAAATCTCAAAATAGTTCTTTTTCTATTCTTTTCACCCTTTCCTTAATTTGGATAAAAGAGAAGTCGATGGAGACTCTTGCTTACCGCAACATTTGCAAACACAAACGCAAAACCAATATATAACAGTCAGTTCTGCCACCGTATCACACTCATTGTTCGAACAAGAACCTTTGATCTTATACTTGAATGTTGTTGGAATTTGATCTGGAGAAATAATTAGAACTCCTACTCAAGTTCCATCTTTATGACTGGAACCGTCGAAGTATAACTTCCAGGGTTTAACCTCCAAGTAGTTTAATGATTATTCATTTATCGAGTGGTCAACTATAAAATCTGCTACCACTTAACCTTTTACAGCTTTGAGAGGCATAAAGGTTAAAGAATATCCAGTCAATGCAAGTGCCCATTTGCCAATTCGACTGTGCAAAATGGGTTTCGATAACATATATTTGAAAACATCAAAATGAGACGAAACATAAACATCAGTTGGTTTAATATATTGCTTAAGTTGTGTACATGAGAAGTAAAGACATAAACATAGTTTTTCAACTTCGTTATATCTAGTTTCTACATCATTTAAAACTCTACTGAGGTAGTAGGTGGCTTTTTCGACGCCATTCTCATCCTCTTGGGCTAACATGCTCCCTAAAGTTTTATCAGATGCAGCTATGTATAATCTCATACTCCTATTTCTACAAGAAGGCATCAGAATTGGAGGTTTGGTGACGTATCCTTTTATTTTGTCGAACGCCTCTTGTTGTTCTTGCCCCCATTCTAATCCTTCTTTGTTGAATCGCAATAAGGGTGAGAAGGCTTGAATTTTTCCACTTAAGTTGGATATAAATATTCTCAAGAAATGTATCTTGCCAAGTAGAGATTGCAACTCCTTCTTGCTAGTTGGCGCTTTCGCTTCCAAAATGGCTTTGGTCTTGTTCTGGTTTATTTCGATTCCCTTTTGTAGACCATAAAGCCTAAGAAATCCACGGCCTTTACGTAGAAATCACACTTTATAGGAGTCATCTTTAGACTATAGCTTCTCATCCTTTCGAAGGACTGTCGAAGGTGGTCTATGTGATTCTTCCTTGAAACAGGTTTGACAACAATATCATCAATATAAATCTGCATAAAAGTTTCAATAAAATCATGGAAGATAGAATTCATTACTCTTTGATATGTTGCCCATGCATTTTTTAGGCCAAAAGGCATCACTACCCATTCATAAGTGCATAAATCCCCAGGGCATCAGAATTTTGTTTTCGACACATCTTCTTCAGCAATGAAGATCTGATTGCACCCAGAGTATCCATCAAGCATACTCAGGTACTCAAAACCAGCGGTAGAATCAACAAGCATTTCCGCCACAAGCATCGAATATTCATCCTTGAGTGTTGCAACATTTAAATCTCTAAAATCAATGAAAACCCTTAATGTACCATTTTTCTTTATAACATGTACTATATTTGCAATCCATTTGACATACCTGGTTGTTCAGATGAATTTGCATTTCAGCAGTCTTTCGACTTCCATCTTGATCTTCGACAAGATCTCTGGTGCAAAACACCTTGGAGTTTGTTTGACAGGCTTTTTTCCAGGCTTTATTGGCAGTTGAAGCTCCACCAATTCTCTGTTGAGACCAAGCATTTCATCATTATCCCATTTAAAGAAGTCTTTAAACTCCTTCAAAAATTGGATTACTTGGACTTTGAGCTTTGGATCTATCTTTGCACTGATGTATGTTGGTATCTTCACCAATCCTTCGCCCAGGTCTATTTCTTATAGAGAATCATGCACTAGCATTTTAACATTGTTTGCCAACAGATCCTTTTCAAAACCCAAAGGCCAATCATCGTAAATGGAATATAGCCTTTGGCATTGCACTTCTTCCCTTCTTAAGTCAGGTGGCTCTGGGTCGAAGTCTTTCCCAGGTCCTTCAGGAAATGGAACTTGTTCATTGGCTTTGATAGCCATATACTTCACTTCATCCTCTAAGGCTGCTATCATTCTATTTTCGGCTTCATATTATGAAATCCTTTGCAATGCTTGTGACTCAGTCATAATCACTGAATTCACTTCCATAGCATGTTAGTCGTATATCATCAATTCCTCCAAAATCGATGTTGGATAAATCCTACCTATCCCATTGAAACCCATGATATGAGTGCATGTATATGGAACAAAAGGCGTTGGGTGGTGGCGCCAAGTCAAAATCTGAAGGATTACATGGCCCTATATGGGCCAAATTTCTTTCGAAGCTTGTTCTGCCAACATTCTTAACTTCGACCATATAATAACTCTGGTCATCTTTGATATTTTCCACTATGCCATCTGGACGCCAGATGGTAACATGTTGATGCATTGATGATGGAACTTCCCCTATGCCATGGATCCACTCCCTGCCTAGGAGAAAATTGTAATTGGGTTTCACTGAGATGACCATGAACATTATTGGTCGAACTATTGTTCCCATTTTGAGTTCCAATTGTATTACTCCTATAGTGGTCCCAATTCCACCTTCATAGTTTGATAGAACCATGTTATGGGGCTTGATGTCTTCATCTCCTTTTCCCATCCTTTTCAGCATGATGTGAGGGATTATGTTAATTGTAGCTTCACATTGAACCAAAACTTTGTTGATGGTTGCTTCCCCTACTTTTTCCCTTATGAACAAGGGTTTGAGATGATTCTTCATCGCCTCAGTGGGGCGTTCGAAGAAAGCATTCTTCTCTTCGACACAGTCGTTGTTCATAACGTAATAACATACTGGCCTATGTTTGGCCATCTCTTGTTTAACCTCCCAGTCAGTCTCTTCGACTTCGACTTGTTGGTCATACTCCCTAGGTAACACTGACACCATATTGACCATGATATCTAGTGTAGCTTCAGACCTGGAATCACATTTATCTTTTGATTCATTTTGTCTAAGCCACATCAATCTTCTGGAAACTGGCTCTCTTTCCAAAGGCTTTCTTTGTTTTCCCTTTGTAGCGGAAGAATTGTTCAAGACTAAGCCATTGGATTGACTAGACTTCATACAAATCAAAATAAAAATCACCACCGCGCTTTATTGTTTCCAAAGGAATGGGAAAAGAGCGAATAACCCAAAAAGAGGGGGAAAGATTCAAGGTAAGGGGGTTGGTTATTCAAAGGGAAGGTATTAGCACCCTAAACATCTATGGTACTCTGCAGGAACCTCTTTGTAAAATCTGTATATTTTGGCTATATAAAAAATGTTATATATAAAATGGATGGTGGAGGTGAGGGAAGAAATATATTTTTTATGATTTTTGAACCCTCCGCGGTTGCGAACCTTTGTGCCTACGTACCACCTTTCGTGCAATAGGGGATCAGGGTACACGTAGTTCCTATTTTAAAAATATGAAACACAAATGCGTTGGTCAATTTTATGAGATAAAACATCATATTCATTGTCCGTGTGGAAAACATACCTACTACCCACAATCATGAGAAAGGAGAATTTGCATCATCTCAAACTAGAGGATAAGGCTTGGATTTTAAAATCAACAATGCCTCACTCAACACCCAAGTGGAAAATATCTCTATTCACTACATATTGTAGAAGTATAGTTGTTTGCATCACTAAAATGATTAACAAGAGTTCAGTCTTTTGAGAAATGTTTAAAGATAAAAAAGCCAAAATGGAAAAATGGTTTGAAATGAGATTGATTGACTTTTAGTCTTCTCACAAAAAAACGTCAACGTATCATTAAGTTGATTGGGGTTTATTTATGAAAATGTTTTGAAAATACATGGACATAAGTCCAAGTTTATTATAAAAGTTGTTCAAGTTTAAAACAACAAGAGTTTTCAAAAGGAGGGAGAAGATTTTTGAAATTAAAGAAGATGGGAGGCGAATAAGAGGCTATCCTAAAGCATAAGGTAAAAGCTAGGGTTAAGAACCATCTAACCAACAAGAAGTCAATACTTGACACTATGAGCCAAGATATAGTTCCCATTATTTTGATTGAAACCAAGCAAGCAAAATACTAGACCTCTTGAGAGAACCAAACTTCGAGTGTATTAAGTCTTCATAAAAATTGGGAAGAGTAACGGTTGTATACCGGTGAATTCCAGATTACAAACAAATGGTGTGATCATAATAACCTGCACACAAAACAAACAAACAACCCAATGTCTTGAGGTAAACCTCAAGAGCTCCAGACAAAATAATCTGATAAGATCACAAGGTTTCCAAGATAGGCCAAGGTTTCTAATCCTAAGTCCAAGAAAAAGTCCCATGCTCCATAATGCCAAGGATAGTAACCAAATAGTCCAAGTACCATTAAATATTTTTTAGGGTTTATGTTGATTATTAAGCATCTTAAGAAAGGAAAAGAAAATCTCAAGTGAGCAAAGTAAAAATGGCAAGAAAATAAATGCTCAAATGAGCAAAGATGAAAATGGCATGAAATGTAAATGCTAAAAGTAAATAGTACATAAAGCATAAAAAAGAATAAAAGCATAAGGTAAAACAAGTCAATAATTAGTGGTTAGTTGGATGACCATCTTGAAACTTGCATTTGGAACTCATTAGAGGATTGGTAGAACCAAATCCTCCACACAACAAGTTGTATTTGCTTTTTGTCAAGTATATCATCCATTTGGAATTCTCATAAGTACCATTTAATGATCAATGATGTTTAAGTGATCCGCTTTGACCAAAGATGTTGTAGATCCATTAGAGGATTGGTAAAACCAAAGCCTCCACACAATGAATCTAAAGGTTATTGGATCAAAGAGATCAAATTAACATACTTGGGCTTGCAATTATAAGTTTGGGCCACAAATGATCATTTATTCGAATTGGGACAAAATTTAGCGCTATGTTAAGCAATCGTAAGTGGACTTATATAGAAATCGCACCTATTTTGAGGCCGGTCAATAGCAATTTATGCACCATTTGTTTTGAGACATGATAAAGAGATCATGCTCCAATAACACCATGTGCAATAAGGAATGGATGAGATGAAGAGGGGTGGGAAAATGAATAACCCACTTTTGAATCAAAAATTTAATCAAAAATATTATTAAAATCATTCCCCATTTTGCTGCAGTTGAACTCAATACCCAAGATCCAATGATCTTAATAAATTCATGATCAAAAAAGTTAACTCAAGACAGCCAGAAAATAATCACAAAATAATATTATATTTAATATATACATTAAAAGGGTTTAAAAAATGTTTAAAAATCAAAATAGAAGAGAAAAATATCAACTATGTTCAAATTAATCAAGAAAGAAAAAGTAAGGCCATAGAAAAATCAGAAATGGATCCAAATATTTTTATAAAATTTTTGGTAATTTTTAAAAGTCAGAAACTATTTTTAAACTATTTAAAATTGCTCAAACAAATAGAAAATAGGTCAAAAATAATAAACCTCAATATAAAATTCCATAAAATTTTCAGAAAGTTAAAAATATGCAAAATAATATTTATGAATTTTTTCAGAATTAAAAAAATGTCAGAAAGTATTTTTTAAGTAATTAAAAGAAAGCAAATAATTCAAAAAATAAAAAAAAAATCATATTTCAAAATAAAAATGTGAAAAAATAGTCATGAGATCAAAAATAATTCAAAGTATTTTTGTGAATTTTTTCATAATTTTTGGATAAAAAATAAAAGAGTTATGAATTTTTGAAAATTTAATCAATAAAAATATAAAAGCAGAAAATAAAATAAAACCAAAAAGATGTGGACCATCAGATCATAGTCAAAACGCGTTAGTAAGCTGATCCAGTGGACCAGACGCGTTGTGCTTGATATGGACCTTAGTGAGATACGCATAGGGTCAGAAAAAAGGCAACCAATGAAATTAAAACGTTTGGCACGCTATCATTGGCTGAGACGAGACATTTCATCGTCTTCAACCTCTAGACATCCTGCAATGGGGATTTTGTGAGATCCTCCAAATGGAAAAATTAGGATCCCAGGATAGTATCATTGAACTCGTCTCTTCAAGAGGATTCTAACACCACCATCGCGCCAAATTTATATAAGGTATGGAGAGAGATATGAATCAAAAATCCAGAAAATAGCGAGCACCTTCAATTTGAGATTTCTCTCTCAATTCTCAATGGATTTAAAAATTGTAAGCAACATTGGAATCAGGAGAAGGATTAGAATAAATTAGTGCTTGATTTGGATCCAAATGGTGGAAAATTCTACCTTTTCGAAGTTCAAGGAAGAAGCTCTGAAACTGGACTTCTGTAGCTTGAATTATGGCTCGTTTTGATTGGTTTAAGTACTGGAGAGTTTATATGATGCTTAAGGATGATGAATGCGCAAAGAATTTTGGAAAAGGGATCTCAGAAACTAAATTTAAAAAAGATGGATTCCTGTGAAATTTTGGCAGGGTGTTTTTGGCTCTCAAAGCTTGAAGAAATGAATGAGGGATGACCCTCTATTTATAGGGAAGTGAATGGGAATTAAAATTGGAATAAACAAGGAAGTTTGGAGGGAAATTGAGTGAAGGTCGAGCACGAGTGAATTGTGACTTTGTTTCCATCAAAACTCAACTAAATCATGCGTTTTGGGGTGCTAATCACTTCTGGCAAGTTTGCTAATAAAGTTTAAATCCAAAAGGTGCATAAATATTGTGTTTAGAAGTCACGATATGGATTTCAAAATTCTGACTTTGTGGAAAATTCAGTTTCAAGTTACCAAATTCAAATCCATGGCATTTCCAACTCAAGGGGCCTTAGGGCATGATTCTTGATGCTTTAGAAATATGGGGTTACAAGCTTTGCAATGGAAAAATAATGGAGTTAAATGGCTACTTGAGATGAAAGTTTCATTTAGTCAAAGTTGAAGAAAAAGGGTTGACTTTCCATACTTAGAAATATTTCAAATTCTTCTTCAAAAATGACCTATAATATTTTTCTTCCAAACATGGACTTTCACTTAGAATTTTCTCTTGACCAAAAAAGATGGAATGAAGTAGATCTCTTGAATGACATTTTGAAACTTGAACCACTCAAAATATCCAAAAATTGAGCAAGTTATGACTTGTTGAAGTTGGCCAAAAATCATGAAATGACCTATAATCTTTTGCATATTTAAGGCAACTTCTATCCATTTTCCCACTTTGCACATACAAGAAGGCAAAAATTTCACATCTTCAATATGATTATCGAAAAAGAATGAACTCAAGGTGATGAAAATTGACCAAGTTATGATCATTTTAAGTTACTTATGTAAAATTATGGATTCATCTGGAGAACTTGTAATCTTTCTTCTTCACCAAGTTTCTTCCACATGAAAACTCTTTGGAACTTTTGAAGTGATTTGTTGATAACCCTTTTAAGATAAGGATGTCTTTGGAATCACTCAAAAATACCAAAAGGTGAGCAATATATGCTCCTTTGAAGTTCAAATCCCTAGCTTCTAGATCCAGAGAATTCCTTGATGAACTTTGATAAGTTTGAACAAACTTCTTGTACCAATATTCTTTCTTTGTGAATAGAAGTTGTTGAGGATGATAATGAGGACCCATAGCCACCAAAACAACTTCCATATCTTGAAATTTGAGAGAAATATGCTCTTGTGACCAATAGGAGCAAGGCCTTGTCCAAACATAACAGCTTCTCCAATCAACCCCTTGTACTTTTGAGTCACATCTAATAACCTTGAAGTGTGATGAATGAAAGCAACCTTTCCATGCCAATTATTCCAAAACCACTCCAATGGTGAGTTTGAACTTCTCAAGCTTTTATTGGCTAGGAGATGGAAATAGACTCATGAACTCATGGAGTAACTTGTTAAATCTCATTGCGCTTACCTACATGGATAACAAGCAAGACAAGCCAACATTGTATTTTATTAGTTAAGTGAAGAAATCAAAAAAATATTCATGATTACAAAAGGAACATAAGTCAAGGTGCTTGGTAATCCCTCAAAAGGAGCAAAACTCAAAGTAGGGAGGGGAACCAAGAATCTTAGTGTGATCTTGTTGTGAATAAATCAACATGGTATGATGAAGGGATCTTAGGGGCAAAAATTTGGGTACAACAGATGCCCTTATTTAAGTTTCTTCTATCCGGAGATACGAAGTTTAAAAATCTTCATGTCGACGCGATCAAATATACTTAAATGTAAAACAAACCCTATTTTTGGCCCTAAGATGCCATGCAAATGCTTATGCATATGAATGCATATGAGCAGGACCAAAGAGACGCAAAGTATTATTGGGGATGCAATAATAATAAAGAAACAAAGGAGCAATCCCACTAGGAAAATAAATCACTGGTGGACCAAAAGAATTGAATCAGAGAGGATGGTAGGATGGTCAAAGGACACACCAACTTCTACTGAAGGCGAAGCAACCAACATTTACTGAAGGCAGAGAGAAAGATAACAAACATCAACATTCACTCTCGATGGTCTACCAACTTTCACTGAAGGTAGAAAGAGAATATATCATATAACCGTCGTTCACTGACGATGAAATACCAACGTTCACTGAGGGTAGCAAAAAGATAACAAACACCGACGTTCACTGCTGATGGTCTACCAACTTTCACTGAAGGTAGAAAGAGAATATATCATATCACCTCCGTTCACTGACGATGAACCATCAACATTCACTGAAGATAGCAAAAAGATAACAAACATTAATGTTCTTTGTTGATGGTCTACCAACTTTCACTGAAGGTAGAAAGAGAATATATCATATCACCGCCGTTCACTGACGATGAACTACCAACGTTCACTGAGGGTAGCAAAAAGATAACAAACACCGACGTTCACTGCCGATGGTCTACCAACTTTCACTGAAGGTAGAAAGTGAATATATCATATCACCTCTGTTCATTGACGATGAACCATCAACATTCACTGAATATAGCAAAAAGATAACAAACACCGACGTTCACTGTCGATGGTCTACCAACTTTCACTGAAGGTAGAAATAGAATATATCATATCATCTCCGTTCAGTGACGATGAACTATCAATGTTCACTGCAGATAGAAAAAAGATAACAAACACCGACGTTCACTGTCGATGGTCTACCAACTTTCAGTGAAGGTAGAAAGAGAATATATCATATCACCTCCGTTCACTGACGATGAACTATCAATGTTCACTAAAGATAGCAAAAAGATAACAAACACCGACGTTCACTGCCGATGGTCTACCAACTTTCACTACAGGTAGAAAGTGAATAAATCATATCACCGTCGTTCACTGACGATGAACTATCAACATTCACTTTATATAGAAAAAAGATAACAAACACAAATGTTCACTGCCGATGGTCTACCAACTTTCACTGAAGGTAGAAAGAGAATATCATATCACCGTCGTTCACTGGCGATGAACTGCCAACATTTACTGAAGGTAGCAAAAAGATAACAAGTTTCCCCAAGATTCTAGTGTTTCGCGTAGAACGGGTCTCAACTTCTTCTTTAACCAAGGCACTCCGCCTGGAAAGGATAATACATAAGTTGTCTCAAATAAAGAGACTTGCTATTTGTGTTCACAAAGGATTATAAAAGGAAATGAATTTTTGGGGCAAGAGGTATGACTTCTTGGGGAGATGCCATGATGTTATTGCTAAGGGGATAAGGTCTTCTTGTGCAAAATAAATGCACCAACCAAATCTTGGATTTTTTCAGGATTCCAAAGTAAATAATATTGCCAGGGGACCATAGATCCAAACCAGAAATAAACTGGAATGAAACAGTCAACCAGAATACACCCGTAGAGAAATAAACTTAAGAGGGAAAACAAGATCCGTCCAAACAAGGAACTGTACCGGAAGGCTAAGGCGGAAATCTTCTATGAGGGACAACTCAGTAGGAAAATTTAAAGCATGTACATTTTCTGCTTAAGACCAACACTCTAATGAAAAGAGGGTAACTTATCTCTGCAAAACAGGGTAATATGTCAACAAAATAAATATTAGCAAATGTCAATGAACAATGATTTGTCAATTTTAGCTATGCATGATGCATGTATGAATGTATGAGTGTTATCGTATGCATGCTAACAAAACAAATACACAACATGGGGAACAACCAGGAAAAACTGCCACGGGCACTAACAACACTCGGCTAACATGACTACTAGAGATTGCAAGACCAGTCTCAAATAAAGCAGACTGACACCAAAAAAATCAAACTTCGTTGGGGAATTCAAGCCTACTTCACTGGAGAAAAATGTGGATTGAAACTTCACATCATGAAAACTAAAAAAAAAAGGAGAAATGAATCCAAACTTGACCAAGGATACCGGAACCATAAACCCAATACGGTGAAAACGACCTGAGTAGACCTTCTCGAGGGGAACAAAACTTCTCAAAACAACCGGAGTTTGTCCATTCCTGGGATCACCATTTTTGTTGTCATTGTTTCATCACAAATCTCAAAGTAAAAGTAAATTGTAAAAATCTTTTTTTTTTAAATCAATTTTGTTATTTAATCTCTTTGCTTAGAAAGTTATTATCAGTAATAAACGGAGTCTTTGCAAGCTAAATAAAATAAGAAACACAAAGAATTGGGTAAAAGCTCGAATTTCATTAATAGAATGGTAGTCTGCGAATGGCGAGACTCCATAGATGATTACAAAGTTTAGGAAATGGTAATACATAATGGAAAAGATACATTGAGATACAATGACCACTATCCCCCCTAACAACTTTTGAAATCCTGAGCAGCAGCTTTTGTTCAAGTATGGTGAGGATCCGAGAAGATTGTTGCTTCAACGATCAAGTCTTGTCTGACGTAGTTACTTGCCAAGAAAATCCCTAACTTTTGCCTAAGCTGCCCTTGCGGGTTTTCAACTTAGCGGGAAATTTATTCTATTTAGGTCTCTAATTTTTGCCTAGACCTCCCTTTCGGGTTTTCGGCCTACCGAGACGCTCCTTTTTTGCCTAAGCCGCCCTTTTGAGTTTTCAACTTAGCGAGTTATTCTTTTATTTCTTTAGGCGAAGTATTTCTTGACTGCGTCAACATTCATGGGACGTGGGAACTCTTCGCCATCCATAGTTTCAAGAACTAAAGCACCGCCAGAGAAGGCTTTCTTGACAACACATGGGCCTTCAAAATTGGGAGTCCACTTTCCCCTAGAATCAGTGTTGAAAGACATGATCTTCCTAAGCACGAGATCGCCTTCTCTAAATTCACGAGGTTTGACCTTTTTATCAAAAGCTTTCTTCATTATTTTTTGATATAAATGGCCGTGACACAAGGTTTTCATTCTCTTCTCCTCAATCAAATTCAATTGGTCAAACCTGTTCTGAACCCATTCAGCCTCCGTCAACTTGGTTTCCATTATCACATGCAACGAGGAAATCTCTACCTCGACTAGGAGTAAATATTCCATTCCATACACCAGGGAGAACGGGGTTGCTCCTGTTGAAGTGCGGATAGATGTTCGATATCCATGCAGAGCAAAAGGGAGCATTTCATGCTAATCCTTATAAGTAATTACCATCTTCTGGATAATTCTCTTGATATTCTTATTAGCGGCTTCAACAGCCCCAATCATAATTGGCCTGTATGGAGATGAATTATGATGGACAATCTTGAATTCTTCACACAATTTTGTCATCATCTTGTTGTTCAAATTTGAGCCATTGTCAGTGATGATTCTGCTCATCACACCATACCGGCATATGAGATTATTCTTGATGAAACGCACAACCACTTGTTTAGTAACATCGGCATATGAAGCAGCCTCCACCATTTGGTGAAGTAATCAATTGCTACCAATATAAAACGGTGCCCATTCGAAGCTTTGGGTTCTATCATCCCAATCATGTCAATACCCCACATAGAGAAAGGTCATGGGAAGGAAATCACATTGAGAAGCGTCGGAGGCACATGAACCTTGTTTGGATAAATCTGGAATTTATGGCACTTCTGTGCAAATTTATAACAGTCAGATTCCATTGTCAGGCAATAATAACCTGCCCTTAGCATCTTTTTAGCCATCAAATGTCCATTGGCATGAGTGCCAAATGAACCTTCATGAATCTCATGCATCAACATGTCTGATTCGTGTCTATCCACGCATCTGAGCAAGACCATGTCATAATTTCTCTTGTATAACACATTTTCACCAAGGAAGAAACTGCCTGCCAATCTTCTCAATATCTTTTTATCTTTCCTCGATGCACCAATCAGGTATTCCTGAGTCTGAAGAAAACGCTTGATATCATAATACCGTGGTTTTTCATCTGCTACCTCCTCTGATGTAAACACAAGAGTGGGCCTATCCAGTCGTCGAACCGTAATCCGGGGTATATCATTCCAAGTATTCACTTGGTACATAGAAGCCAGAGTTGCCAGAGCATCTGCCATTTTATTTTCGTCTCTAGGGATATGATGGAATTCAACTTTATTGAAGAAGGGTAATAATCTTCTAGCATAATCTTTGTAAGGGATCAAGCCAGGATGACGAGTTTCCCATTCTCCTTTAATCTGATTTATCACCAAAGCTGAATCGCCATACACATTTAGAATTTTGATTGATATCAATTGCTTCCTCGAGACCCATGATGTAAGCCTCATATTCTGCCATATTATTAGTGCAATCAAATGTTAACCTTGAAGTAAAATGAATGTGCATCCATGAGGAGTGACAATCACAACACCAATTCCTTTATCATAAGCATTCACAGCTCCATCAAATATCATACTCCAAAGAGATTCAGGGTCAGGGCCTTCCTCGGGCCATGGTTCATCACGATCTTTCACTTTCAATAATATCACATCCTCATCGGGGAATTCATATTCTGCAGACTGGTGATCTTCCACTGGTTGGTGGGTAAAATAATCTGCCAACACACTACTTTAAATAGCCTTTTGAGTGCGGTATTCGATATCATATTCAGATAACAACATCTGCCAGCGGGAAATTCTTCCAGTAAGAGCAGGCTTTTCAAAAATGTACTTGATTGGATCCATTTTGGAGATCAACCAAGTGGTGTGATTCAACATATACTGCCGCAAACGCTTTGCCGCCTAAGCCAAAGCACAACATGTTTTTCCAGTATGGAATACCGCGACTCACAATCAGTGAATTTTTTCCTGAGATAATAAATGGCGAACTCCTTCTTCCCTATTTCATCCTGTTGTCCCAGAATACAACCCATGGATTTATCTAACACTGTTAGATACATAATCAACGATCTTCCTTCTACGGGAGGGAGCAAGATAGGAGGTTCAAGCAAATATTCTTTAATTCTCTCAAATTCCCTTTGGCAGTCATCCATCCACACACAACCTTGATCTTTCTTTAACAACTTAAAGATCGGTTCCCATGTTGCAGTCATGTGGGAAATGAATCTGGAAATACAATTCAAACGCCCGAGGAAACCTCTGACTTGCTTTTCAGTTCTTGGTGCTGGCATTTCTTGAATTGCTTTGACTTTATCAGGGTCAACTTCGATTCATTTCTGGCTAACAATGAAACCCAACAACTTCCCTGATCGAACACCGAAGGTGAATTTATTTGGATTCAAGCGGAGACGATACTTCCTCAAATGCTGAAACAAACTCAACAAATCTTCTATATGCCCTTCTTCAGTCTGGGATTTGGCAATCATATCATCAACATATAATTCGATTTCCTTGTGCATCAGATCATGGAATAGGGTTGTCATAGCCCTCTGGTATGTTGCACCAGCGTTCTTCAACCCGAAGGGCATCACTCTATAACAGAATTTTCCCCAGGGTGTAATAAAAGTTGTTTTTTCCATGTCCTTTGGAGCCATTCTTATTTGATTATACCCGGAAAATTTGTCCATGAACGAGAATACTTTGAATTTTATTGTGCTATCCACTAACATGTCAATGTGAGGCAATGGAAAATCATCTTTTGGACTAGCTTTATTTAGATCTATGTAATCTACGCACATGTGGACTTTTCCGTATTTTTTCGGTACTGGGACAATATTGGCCTCTATTGAGCATACACTGACGTCACAAGAAAACCAACATTAACCTGCTTTAGAACCTCCTCTTTGATATTTATTGCCATATCTGGGCGAGTTCTTCTCAACTTTTGTTTAATTGGTGGACACAATGGCTTCAACGGTAAACAGTGCTCGACAATATCTGTATCTAGACTGGGCATATCTTGGTAAGACCAAGCAAAAATATCCAGATACTCTTTCAACAACTCAATCATCCTTCTCTTCACATCGGGATGCAACGATGCTCCAATCTTGACTTCCTTTGGATCTTCTTCTGAACCCAAATTGATCATTTCCAAAGGCTCTTTATATGGTTGAATGATATTTTCCTCGTGCTCAAGCAACCGTGAGACCTCTTCTGGAATCTCGTCATAATCTTCTTCTTCAGACCCAAACACAGGACATTCAAAGTGGGGAGAGGGTGCAGGGTCATTGTATTCAACGGGTTTTTTAATTAATCTGCACATATGATTTATGATTGCTTTTAGAAACTGACACATATAACAAGTGATCATGCAGATTAAATTTCAGTTATTATTTATTTTGAAAGGTTTTTTTTTTTCTGATTACCATTTTCCAAGAAAAAGAAAAAAATTAAAAACACAATTTGGGGAACAAAGACAACTTTTATTATTGATCTTAACAGTCACAGCAAACAGATAAGCCCTACAACATTAATACTTTCACCTTGTTCAGAGTGAAAGCCTTTCAAGAAAAAAAGATTAATCAAATAAAATTACTTTGAAACATGTATGCAAGAGGGAACGTCAATGGTGACCCAGTTCTGAACCCTGACTCCATGCGTCACATAATTCGGCATTTCCTGCTCTGCTTTATCCTCCTCAACAACATTAATTCCACAATCAGTTGGATGAAGATAACTTCCGCTGCGGAAAACATCATGATAACTGCCCATAGTAGACTTTGACTTCAAACCTTCTCCTCTTCCATTCTTCAAATAGAAACCCAAACCAGTTCTGTTCTTGTTCACGAGTGGATCCATAATTTGTCCCCAAACTGCATTCTGACCATTGCGCACAACCTGCTACGCGTCCTTTAGCAAAACCATGGAATTCTCATTTCTCCTTATGTTGTCAACGGATAGGGCTTGGAACTGGGTTCCAATAGTAGCCTCATACGCTTCTACACTACTGAAAGAGGACAAATGAGATATCAACAATGCCTGCTCCCCATTTATGATCACTACCTTCCCTTCACGCACAAACTTTAGCTTCTGATGTAAAGTTGAAGTGATAGCCCCTGCTTCATGTATCCATGGCCGTCCTAGCAAACAACTATAAGCGGGAATAATGTCCATGACCTGGAAGGTTATCTGGAACAAATGTGGTCCTATATGGATGGGTAAGTCCACTTCACCGATGACAGATTTCCTCGACCCATCAAATGCTTTCACAATGATGCCACTCGGGCGCATAGGTGTTCCTTGGTATTTCAATTAGCACATTGGATAATGAATTATTCTTGCAGTTCATAGAGATGTGGAGGGCCAGGTTGTGATTCCTCCCTTCATCTGGTAATTCATCATTGCAGAGACTCAAATTATTACATGACGTAATGTTTCCAATTATGCTGTTGAATTGATCTATTGGCATGTCACTCTCCACAAAAGCTTGGTCCAGTACCCTCATCAAGGATTCTCTATAAGCAGAGGAATTCATTAATAAGTTTAAGATAGATATATCTTTGAAGGTGTCTGCAGTAGCTGATCTAAAATTTTGTAGTCGCTCATCTTAATTATCTTCAAAATATCATCCACTTCTTTCTCTAGCGTAGCTCCACTAGTCTTTCTTGTAGCCTTCTTAGGTTCATCATTCTCAGCAATTTTCTTTCCATCAGCAACATCTCTCCGAACAACCGGCACAAACACACGACCGCTATGGGTCACCCTGTTATTTTCAGCTATATTTCCAACATCGGGCATTGGCTGGATGGGAATTTCCACCCTATCTTCTAATATTGTAGCGTTGTACTTGTAAGGAACAACCTCATCTGATTTGTAGGGGATAGGACCTGGTAAACTAATCACCAATGGGGTAACAACTGGCTTGCTATGATACTCCACTTCAAAATGAGCGGGTGCACCAAAACAAGGCACAATGACGTTTACCCCTTCTTCAACACAATCAGTCATCAAAAAGTCATTTCTGGAAAACAAATTTTCGTCTGAAGAGAAATACTCATCCGTAGAGGCATACTCTTCCTCTGACTCTTCTTCTGTTAAACAAACTTCAACCATATCAACCTCAGGATAATCATCCCTCTGACCTGTGATCTTGATAGTTCCATTTTCTAATAGCAACTGAACACCCTTCTTCACGATTGAACATCCTCGGGGATCTCGACAACAAACTAGGCAAGATCCATATTGGTGTTCCACCTGACCAGCCGTATGGCAGAAGGTAGCATGCAACTGCACGAGATCCTCATTCAAATAGTCCACATCAAAAATTCTAAATTCACCAGGACATCCATAAACCACATTCACTTCCTCTTCATACTCTGCCCTAGGCCTGATTTTGTGGATGAGGCCCTCATCCATCATCTCTTGTAAATCAGCCTGTATCTTATCGTAACCATGTATATATGTACTGCAAGTAGCACAACCGGCATGGTCATGCGTATAGTAGCTAAATTCACAGAGGTCTGCATGCATTTTCACCAAATCTCCTCTAACCAGATTAATGTCAAAAATCCGGAAGTCGCCTGGATAATTGGCCACCATATTTACAGCATTTACTCCCCCGTGCCTGGGTTGAGGGTTATCTTTCACATTAGGTCCCATGTCCTTGAAAGATAGAACACCATACTTTACCAATTTCTGCACCTCATTCTTCAAAGGATAACAATTCTCAACACTATGCCCTCGTGCTCCCTGATGAAAAGCACACGTTTGGGATGCCTTGTAATACCAAGGCAATAGTGATGGTACGGCGAGAGGTGGTCGTGTCTGGACCAACTTTTTCTGAATCAATGCTGGTAGTAGCTCTATATAGCTCATGGGAATAGGGTCATAACTCTCTCTCTTCTATGATTATACCCTTGATTCCCCTGCTGGCACCGTCTTTGATAAGCAACGGTAGTTGGAGCGACATTCATAACAGGAGTAATTGAGGCGACTTGCTGATGACGCTGATAATTCCTTCTAAGAGCGTTTACCCTCCTATCTTGTATAACAGCATTTGCATCTCCTTCTTTCTTCTTGGTAAACCCATAAGATGGCTTCTTCACACCTAAGGATCCTATATTCTTTGTCAAAAGGCCTTCTCTTACAGCCTCTTCCAACCGGATACCCATTCCTACCATCTCAGTAAAGTCACTTGGCGCGCTTGCTACCATCCTCTCGTAGTAGAAAGCACCCAATGTCTTTAAGAAAATCTTAGTCATCTCCTTATCTTCCATGGGAGGAATCACTTGGGCGGCTACCTCGCGCCATCTCTGCGCATACTCTTTGAACGATTCCTGTCTTTCTGAACCATGGCCCTGAGTTAGTCACGGTCAGGCGCCATGTCCATGTTGTACTTGTATTGTTTGATAAATGCTTCTCCCAAATCATTAAAAGTATGGATATTAGCATTGTCCAAACTCATATACCACTTCAACGCAGCACCGGTCAAACAACCCTTAAAAAAGTGAATCAGAAGACGCTGATCATCAGTATGGGTAGACATTCTCCTCACGTACATCACCAGATGAGTACGAGGGCAAGTGTTGCCCTTATACTTCTCAAACTCTGGGACCTTAAACTTAGCAGGTATCTTAACATTCGGGACCAAACATAGCTCATTCATGTTCTGCCCAAATAGCTCTTTTCCCCTAAGGGCCTCCATCTCTCTTTGCATCTTATCAAACTACTCTTGAAAATCATCCATTCTGTTATAAAGACCCAAGTCTTCACTCGGTAAAAGGGAAAGGACGACACACATCATCATTAACAAACAGAACCATACTCACCGAAGGAGGTGCAGCAGGAACAGCATGCACCACTAGAGTATCTTGAGGCCCAAGATTGAAACCTTCTGGTGAAAAATTCTCTGTCATTCCCCATGGATAACCTTGAGGCATGCGATTTTGAACAACAGTCGGAGTAACAGATACGGGAACAGTCGGAACTTCAGTATTTGCCCTTGTTGGATGAGGTTGAACACTCTGTGGCTGATTCTGAGCAGCCACCAGAGCTTCCATCAGAGTAGTCAGATTGGCCATGCCGGCCTTCAAAGCAGAAACTTCTTCGTGCATCTCGCGATTCTCCTGTTCTAAGTTGTCCATCTTCTTTTTGAAATTAGCCCGAGTATTGTAGTGATGAGTCAGCTTGCTGAACGAAGTAAAGAAGCTGGGTAAGACACCTGGATATGCATAATAAATGCAAGAAATATGTGCAATATGATGCATTATATGCAATGCATATAATTATTTTTGCTTCATTATTTAATATTTCAAGGGATTTAAGGTTTATAGATATATTGCAAACATCAAAGTAATAAAGCTTTTGAAATACTAAATTTTTTTATTATAATAACTCCAAAATGGATTACAATTTTTAATGATCTCAAGTACAAGAGGAAAATACAATCTAAAATCCTGAGAAAAATAACTGATGGAGATCACTCTATATGCTAGCGCTTCCCTCTGGTTTTCTTCCATATGTTTGATGGTAATCTCCTTCAAATCATCTGAATCAGGAAGTGATCAGCACCTGATTGAGGCTTAGGAGAAAATAAATCCCCTTTCCTCTCCATAGACTCTACCGCTCGAATCTCAAGGATCTCAATCAAGTCGTCTTTCTCTTTCAGGTCTGCTCTGTAGGAACTTTCTAAAGTTTGGAACTTGTTCTTCCAAGCATCCATTTCCTGTTGCATCCTAACCAAAGCAAGATGCAGTTCTTCTAGGTCATCTAATAAGGGAGGAGTGGTCTTCACAAATAGACCAGGCATGGGTGTCTCTCGGGTATATGGCATCTTTAACTGAACGGCTCTCGATCGGATCCATTAAAGATATGGCTCCAAACAAACAGCACCCCTAGGTCCCAAATCCTTCCTATTCTTCTTATGAATGTGACGCCAAGCCTTCGCAATCTGCTCCCTAGCTTCCCTATGCTCTTCCCCTTCCTTCAAAAAGAAACTACTCAAATGAATGTTATTCGGTTTATCCCTCATCGGATAACCAAGCTGTCGCGGTGCAAGAATAGGGTTATAATTAATTCCTCCCTTTGTACCAAGAAGTGGTACATTTGGGAAACTACCACAACTGTAAATAATCTCTATATCCTGGTAAGCTCGATGATACCGATCAATATCCGAGTGAGTAAGTGCCATGATCTTAGGATCCCAACGGGGTTCCTTCTTGACATCCTAAAAAGCATCAGATTGAGGCATATGAGAGATGAACCACCGGTACAACAGAGGCGTGCAATAGATAATGATTCCCCCATGAGAAGAATTCCGAAGATGAATAGAGTAATAAGCATCACCCAACAATGTACAAACTTAGTTTTCAATCATGAAAATCCTAATAGCGTTAATGTCGACAAACTTGTCCACATTAGGAAATAAGAACAACCCGTAAGCAAGTAGAGCAAACATGGCCTCAAAAGCAACTCTACTCTTCATTCTGGCAAAGTAACGAGCTTTCTCCAATAATAACTGAGCTGGTAATCCTCTAATCCCTCCTTTAGTAGTCATATGGGCTTCAACCTCAGATTTCCCCAGGGGAATCAAAGTAGCAATCTCAAGTGGTTTTGGCTCACCCTTTAAACAAGTAAAAGGAACACGATCGGTAACAGGTAAATCCAATAGATAAGAATATTCCTCCAGTGTAGGCATCAATTGATAGTCGAGAAAAGTAAAGCAATGATACATTGGATCATAGAACTGGACCATGATCGAGAGAATACCCTCCTTCATCTTCAGCTTCATGAGATGGATAATGGATCCATACTTCTTTCGAAAGTCTACAGAACACTCGATCTCGGGAATTAGGCTGATCAACTCATCTATCTTGGGATCCTTGAAACTATATTTCCCGGTCTTTCTCTTTCCAGAATCCATGGTTAAAAGTACCTGAGATATTCACAAATAGTCAACCTCTAAATCCCTTGAAATATGGTTTTTCGTCAAAAGATGCTTATGAGTGCATGGATGCATGATGCAACAATCACACACAAGATCACACATATAGGGTTTCTAGGTTCAACGTCACGAGCATAAGGTCAAAGGTACTACCCATAAGGTTTTGGTCTAAAAAGTTATCACCTGCCGAACAAGGTTCTAGAGGTTCCCAGAGTCTACATCCTTCCATCAGATATTACTAACTTCCCGATTAACTCGGTAATTAGTAATATTCTCAAGAAAGACTTGTTCGAGCATAGTATCGCGTGATAAATATTTCCGAATTACTCCATCATAGCTTATGAACTACACCTAAAAGGCCAATATGGGTTTGATATTCTACGATCCTCAGTTTCAGCAGGCTCCCAGGTCGAAAGCAGTACGTCTTCCGATTACTCGGTAAATGACACTACAGTCAAAGGGGCCTCCACTCATTGGGGGATATCATGTCTTCTTTTTTGGGATTACTCCCTCAAAGTTAACATGACTATACCGCCCGTCCTATATTAAAGTTTTCCCAAGTCCGGGTATAGGACTTATGAGTAATCACCAAGCACCCTGAAAACCAAGAAAATCCAACCAAACATATATACAACATATAAGCACAAAAACAGTAATAACACATATACAGATATAAACAATGATAGGCTCAACCCACATAGGGATGGAACAGCAAGAGGTCAATCTTTCCCCAGTGAAGTCGCCATTTTTCTGTAGCGGTAAAAATGTTCAAGACTAAGCCATTGGATTGACTAGACTTCATACAAATCAAAATCAAAATTGCCACTGCGCTTTATTGTTTCCAAAGGAATGGGAAAAGAGCGAATAACCCAAAAAGAGGGGGAAAGATTCAAGGTAAGGGGGTTTGTTATGCAAAGGGAAGGTATTAGCACCCTAAACATCTACGGTACTCCGCAGGAACCTCTTTGTAAAATCTGTATATTTTGGCTATAAAAAAATAAAAATGTCGTATATTAAATGGATGGTGGAGTTGAGGAAATAAATATATTTTTTATGATTTGTGCACCCGCCGCTGTTGTGAACCTTTATTGCCTACGTAAAACCTTTCGTGCAATAGGGGGTCAGGGTGCATGTAGTTCCTGTTTTAAAAATTTGAAACACAAATGCGTTGGTCAATTTTATGAGATAAAACATCATCGTCATTGTCCGTGTGGACAACATACCTACTACCCACAATCATGAGAAAGGAGAATTTGCATCATCTCAAAGTGGAGGATATGGCTAGGATTTTAAAATCAACAATGCCTCACTCAAAACCCAAGTGGAAAATATCTCTCTTCACTACATATTGTAGAAGTACAGTTGTTTGCATCACTACAAGGATTGACAAGAGTTCAATCTTTTGAGAAAAGTTTAAAGATAAAAAATCCAAAATGGAAAAATGGTTTGAAATGAGATTGATTGACTTTTAGTCTTCTCACAAAAAAACGTCAAGGTATCATTAAGTTGATTGAGGTTTATTTATGAAAATATTTTGAAAATACATGGACATAAGTCCAAGTTTATTATAAAAGTGGTTCAAGTTTAGAACAAGAAGAGTTTTCAAAATGAGGGAGAAGATTTTTGAAATTAAAGAAGATGGGAGGAGAAGAAGTGGCTATCCTAAAGCATAAGGTAAGAGCTATAGATAATAACCATCTAACCAACACGAAGCCAATACTTGAAACTATGAGCCAAGATAGAGTTTCCATTTTTTGGATTGAAACCAAGCAAGAAAAAATACTAGACCTCTGGAGAGAACCAAACTTCAAGTGTATTAAGTCTTCATAAAAATTGGGCAGAGTAACGACTGTATACGGGTGAATTCCATATTACAAACAAAAGGTGTGATCACAATAACCTGCACACAAAACAAACAAACAACCCAATGTCTTGAGGTAAACCTCAAGAGCTCCAGACAAAATAATCAGATAAGATCACAAGGTTTCCAAGATAGGCCAAGGTTTCTAATCCTAAGTCCAAGAAAAAGTCCCATGCTCCATAATTCCAAGGATAGTAACCAAATATTCCAAGTACCCTTAAATATTTTTTAGGGTTTATGTTGATTATTAAGTATCTTAAGAAAAGAAAAGAGAAGATCAAGTGAGCAAAGTAAAAATGTCAAGAAAATAAATGCTCAAATGAGCAAAGATGAAAATGGCATGAAATGTAAATGCTAAAAGTAAATAGTACATAAAGCATAAAAAAGAATAAAAGCATAAGGTAAAACAAGTCAATAATTAGTGGTTAGTTGGATGACCATCTTGAAACTTGTATTTAGAACTCATTTGAGGATTGGTAGAATCAAAGCCTCCATACAACAAGTTGTATTTGCTTTTTGTCAAGTATATCATCCATTTGGAATTCTCATAAGTACCATTTAATGATCAATGATGTTTAAGTGATCCACGTTGACCAAAGGTGTTGTAGATCCATTAAAGGATTGGTAGAACCAAAGCATCCACACAGTGAATCTCAAGGTTATTGGATCAAAGAGATCAAATTAACATACTTGTAGATCCATTGACTTAGATGAGACATGTCATCTTCTTCAACCTCCAGACACCCTGCAATGGGGATTTTGTGAGATCTTTCAAATGGAAAAATTAGGATCCCAGGCTAGTATCATTGAACTCGTCTCTTCAAGACGATTCTAACACCACCATCGTGCCAAATTTATATAAGGTATGGAGAGAGATATGAATCAAAAACCTAGAAAATAGAGAGCACCTTCAATTTGAGATTTCTCTCTCAATTCTCAATGGATTTAAAAATTTTAAGCAGCATTGGAATCAGGAGAAAGAGTAGAATAGATTAGTGCTTGATTTGGATCTAAATGGTGGAGAATTCTATCTTTTCGAAGTTTAAGGAAGAAGCTCTGAAACTGGACTTCTGTAGCTTGAATTATGGCTCGTTTTGAATGGTTTAAGTGCTGGAGAGTTTATATGATGCTTAAGGATGATGAATGTGCAAAGAACTTTGAAAAAGGGAGCTTAAATCTCAGAAACCGAATTCAAAAAAGATAGGTTCGTGTGAAGTTTTAGTAGGGTGTTTTTGGCTCTCAAAGCTTGAAGAAACGAATGGGGGGTGACCCTCTATTTATATGGAAGTGAATGGGAATGAAAATTGGAAGAAACAAGGAAGTTTGGAGGGAAATTGAGTGAAGGTCGAGCACGAGTGAAGTGTGATTCATTTCCATCAAAACTCAACCAAATCTTGCGCTTTGGGGTGCTAATCACTTCTGGAAAGTTTGCTAATCAAGTTTAAATAAAAAATGCCCATAAATCTTGTGTTTAGAAGTCACGTTATGGATTTCAAAAATTCTGACTTTGTGGAAAATTCAGTTTCAAGTTATGAAATTCAAATCCATGGCATTTCCAACTCAAGGGGTCTTAGGGCGTGATTCTTGATGCTTTAGAAAGATGAGGTTACAAGCTTTACAATGGAAAAAGAATGGAGTTAAATTCCTACTTGAGATGAAAGTTTCATTAAGTCAAAGTTGAAGAAAAAGGGTTGACTTTCCATACTTAAAAATATTTCAAATTCTTCTTCAAAAATGACCTATAATCTTTTGCATCCAAACAGGGCCTTCCACTTAGAATTTTCTCTTGACCAAAAAAGATGGAATGAATTAGATCTCTTGAATGACAATTTGAAACTTGAACCACTCAAAATCTCCAAAAATTGAGCAAGTTATGACTTGTTGAAGTTGGCCAAAAATCATGAAATCACCTATAATCTTTTGCATATTTAAGGAAACTTCCATCCATTTTCACACTTTGCACATACAAGGAGGAATAAAGTTCACATATTCAAGATCATTATGGAAAAATAATGGACTCAAGGTGATTAAAATTGACCAAGTTATGATCATTTGAAGTTACTTATGTAAAATTGTGGATTCATTTGGAGGACTTGTAATCTTTCTTCTTCACCAAGTTTCTTCCACATGAAAACTCTTTGGAACTTTTGAAGTGATTTATTGATAACCCTTTGTAGGGAAGTATGTATTTGGAATCACTCAAAAATACCAAAAGGTGAGCAATATATGCTCCTTTGAAGTTCAAAACCCTAGCTTCTAGATCCAGAGAATGTCTTGAGGAACTTTGACAAGTTTGAACAAACTTCTTGTACCAATACTCTTGCTTTGTGAATATAAGTTGTTGAGGATGATAATGAGGACTCATAGCCACCAAAACCACTTCCATATCTTAAAATTTGAGAGAAATATTCTCTTGTGACCAATAGGAACAAGGCCTTGTCCAAACATAACAGCTTCTCCAATCAACCCCTTGTACTTTTGAGTCACAACTAATAACCTTGAAATGTGATGGATCAAAGCAACCTTTCCATGCCAATTCTTCCAAAACCACTCCAATGGTGAGGTTTTAACTTCTCTAGGTTTTATTGGCTAGGGCATGGAAATAGACTCATGAACCCATGGAGTAACTTGTTAAATCTCATTACCCTTACCTACATGGATAACAAGCAAGACAAGCCAACATTGTATTTTATTAGTTAAGTGAAGAAATCAAAACAATATTCATGATCACAAAAGGAACATAAGTCAAGGTGCTTGGTAATCCCTCAAAATGAGCAAAACTCAAAGTAGGGAGGGGAACCAAGAATCCTAGTGTGATCTTGTTGTGAATAAATCAATATGGTATGATGAAGGGATCTTAGGGGGAAAATTTTGGTACAACACCCTTTCCTTTTCTTTGTGGCACATTGGTGCTTGTTTCTAGTTGGGGCTCTTTTGTAGCATCTCTTTCGGCTTTTTGCCGTCTTTGATATCTCCTCCATTGCGAGCGTGTCATGGGGTTCTTTCCCTTGTAGTTGCTCGACACATGAGCCACTTTGTTTGTTGTTGTTTGAAATTCATTTCTATAGGCCAAGAAGGATCCTCTTGGCACATTGAATGTCTGCCATTTTTCCTCGTTGGGCCTTTTCCTGCTTGCTATTTTCAACCAGGTGTCCACCGAGATATTTGTTGGAGGTCTGACGTTGGTGGCCTATTCACCTGATTGACTGGCCCCTTTTGGTATCCCCTGCTAGGGTCATATCTGACCTTAGGATCCATGTTGGGTTAGGCATTGGTGCCCCATTTCTTCTTTGCCTCACGTATACCTTGTATGTGTTCAGCAGCTTTTTTGTCAAAGATAGAGTTGCATCTTGGGCACAACATGACTTCTAACTTCTTTTTCAGGAATCTTTGCAGAAAATCTTCTAGATTTTCATTTTCTTTAGGAAATGCGGTTTTGTTAATTTCCTTTGTCTGATGGCATCTTCTGAAGCCTTAGGTTCAGATACTTTAACCATATTGATTTGCACATTGCTCTTACCAGCTATATTCAGCTTTTGCATCTTGGCTTCTAGGCCCTCTGTCGAACCTGTGACAGCAACCAAGTAGGAACCTGTAGTAGTTCCTTTGTTTGAACCATCAGTGGCTCCCTTGTTTAGGCCTTCAGTAGCCTTTTTCTGTATCATTTTGACAGCTTCATTGCTAACGTCTTCAATGAAACTGCCAAAGACGGGTTTGTTGATGAAGTCTGCTGAGACTTCGACCATGTTGATGCTTGAAGGTTCAGCATAGTTCGCATCAGCTTGCAATGGGTTTGCGTCAATCTTCATGGGTGGTTTGTTAGCAAACTTAAGCCTCCTGTATTTGATTGTGCCTTGAACGAGATCCCTGAAAAGGAAACATTGTGAGGTTTTATGGCCCAAAACATTATGATATTTACAAAAACCTCTATTTTTCCTTTGATCTAAAGGAGGCATTTTTGCCCCAGGGGGCACTATCATCTGGCCATCTTTAACTAATGAGTAAAATATTTTGTCACATTTTGTGACATTGAAACTATATGTTTTCTTTGGGAACCTATCATTATTCTTCTCTGATTTAGTAGGATTCTTCCCATTTGAGGGTGTTAACAGTTTGCAAGAATATGGTGGTCCTTGCTTTAATTCATCTAAATCGATCTCACTCTCTTTGACAGTTATGGGATCGCTAGATGTCTCTGGATCATCATCATCCATTTCGATATACGCTACCCTTTCTCTTCGATGAGTTTTATTTGCTTTAACTTTTTCAACCTTAAGACGAACTACCTGTCGAACTCTATCGGCCAATTGGGCCATATCTCTCAAGTATTGGGTATATAATTTCTTCCTAATGGAATAATCTAGACCTCCTACAGCCATTTAGACCAACTCATGTTCCGGCACTTATGTAGAGCATCTGGCTTTGAGCAGTCGAAATCTGTTCAGATACTTATCAATTGGCTCAGTGAACCTCCTTTTCACACTAGCCAATTATTTCAAACTTATTTTGGTTTGTCCCATATAGAAATGTTCATGGAACAATCTCTCCAACTGATTCTAATTATGGATCGAATTGGCTGGGAGTGTGGTAAACCAAGTGAAGGAATTTTTGGTTAAGGAACTTGGGAAATACTCATTATTCGAAATTTCCCTAGCCTCTATCAAATACCTTGCCACATGTTCGACAGTGTACTCTGTCGTATCCCCTGAAAACTTGGTGAAATTTGGAACTTTCCACCTAGGGGGTAAATTTGTTTTCAAAATATAATCAGATAATGGAGATGTAAAATTTTGCCTATGAAATCCAATGTTCACTCCATTCTGTGCCATGATCCTTTCGACCATGGATGTCAAGTTATTATCTCCCGTATAGTTATGGTGTCGAACCTGCTGTATTACCTCATCAGCATTTTGGTTTCTATTTACCATTACTATATCGTGTTCGATAGCTCTAGGGATTTGTGGGACAACCCTGGGTATTTCGACTCTAGGTTGTTCGATTTCAACTCTATGGTTCATTCCGACCGGTTGTGGGTTCTGCTTAATAGTCATGTTATCCTTTAAGACTACACCTTGATTTCCTCTTATCATCTCTCTTTGGTGTTGTCGAATAGGTTGGGAAACCCCAAAAAATTCAGCCATGCACATCATTTGTGTTGTCATTTGCTGATTCGACTGGGTGGTATTTTGTATCAAAGGGTTTAGCATTGTACTCAAAGTTTGTGCCAACATTTGCACCATATCATTGTCACTTTCATCCATTTGTTGCCTCAGAATTGTTGTAGAAGCATTTGTAAGGCTTGGCATCGTATGGGATGTTCCTCCTAAGAATTGGTTCCTACCCAAATTTTCCATACTAATTCCAGATCCCTGCAATGGCAAAGATGCATTCACTAAAGGGTTTGAAAATAAGGACGCAACATTCATAATGCTTGCCATTTCAGTAGTTGGCATGCTATTGGGTTGGTCTCGACCCATCTATGCTGTCGAAAATCCTGGAGGGATATAGGGTCGAACTCCTAGATTTCCCCTTGGTGGGGGTGTTCGTGGTGGACCCCTAGGACCTACATAAGAAAATATTGGTCTTGTTTGCGTAACCGCTACTGCTGGTCTCGAACCAGCCATTGATGGCAAAGGTTCACTAATTGTGGGTATAACCGTGGTTCCATTGCTAGGAATTGGTGGAGGTATTTCTCCACTAGACTGAAAAGCCATTATACTATTTCTTTTATTAGGTACGTATTCTTTTGTGGTTGTTTTTCCACTTCTTAATAACATACAACAATCTTTGAAAGAAAAGAAATTACTTGAAGCATTTATGATAAAACAAATTTTTATCATAGTTTATATTAAAAAAAAACCAGCAAGGTCCCATCAGATGTGTCAATTTGTTTACCATGAAAATTGGTAAACAACCGCTGATCTTCCAGAAAGGGTTATTTTGGTGACTTACAAGATCGATCAGATTGATCCTAGGACATATGCTGAGTTATTTATAATTAAGTAAGTTTAAGTGAAAATGGTTGAAAGGGAAATTAAGAGTAAAGGCAAGATGCAGGCGAAAACTTGATAAAAGTGCAAGTAAAAGATAAGTAGAAAGGGTTGAGAAAAGTTTAAGGATAAAGGTTGAAAAATGATAAGTGCAAGTGAAGGGCAAAATAAAGTAAATTTGCAGTAATGGTAAAGTTTGCGAAGCAATGTAAATGGAAAGGAATGTAAAGGAATTGTAAAGACTTTGATTGAAATAAAAGATGTGTTTCAAACATACATTCTCAATATCTTTTCTCTCACAGCGGGTACTTAGATAAGATTGAGTGACTTGTACTATATGTTGAACACACGGGAATCTACGTAAAATCCCTATATTTATACTAAAACTAAGTAACCGTCGAACAATTGTCTCGTTCCCGGATGAGCACAAGTTTCCTCTGCACGTGCCTTTCCCTCCTTTCTTCAGATTCAAAATTACTTGCTGTCGATACAAAGCTTTTCGGTCGAAGTACAAAGGCTTCTTGGTCGAAGACCAACTTTAACTTAGAAAATTCTCTAAGTGTTTTCTCCTTCTTAGCAAGGATGACTTCAACACAACCTCTTTCATAGGCTCTTATGGTTGAAGTGTCAGTAACTTTAGATTTCTTTAATCTATTTTTTGGCCAATAAAACTAATATGTTGTGGGTGTCTAATTTAGGAGCTAACAGTAAGTCCATTTCTTAGGAGGAGGATTTGTATGGTCAATTCTTGAACATCCTTGAGCATTTTGAGAACCCTAGGAGAAATGTCTTGAGTAAAAAAGGAGGGGAAATTTTGGGGTACAACACTGAGGTAAAATAAATCTCACCATTTTTAAATTACTTTTCTTATCTTCGACTTACACATAATTGATTTCCAAACTTTTTTAGGATGCGGTAGAAACTTCAAAAGAACTTGTTGTCGAACAAATTCGGATTGATGCTGCTACCACTCATCAACCATCATCTCTGAAAAGCTCTGACAAAGGGTCCATGGATGAAATTAACAAACCAATTGGGGATATCCATATGCAAGAAGCCAAGATGCAGACTTTCAAAAACACGTCTGAAGATGGTTCTCCCAAGATTCATGAGCAAGTTGGTGGAAACTTGGATGTCAAAGACAAAGAAGAAGAAGAAGAAGAAGAAGAAGAAGAAGAAGAAGAAAATGCAACATTGTTCAACTATCATACAGACGTTGATATGGAAGATATAGAACATGAGAACCTTGACGCTAATGATGGCAATTGGAAATTCCGGAAAAAAAACCAATGCCTAAACCCATCAACACCAAGGTGACTACTGATGATGCTCATGAGGGAAAGACTCCTTCGAATAGGACCGTTGCAGGCCTGTCTCCAGATGAATTAGATGCATTAAAACAAAGAAAACCTATAGAATACTTAAAATCCATAATTAGTGCCAGGGAGACATCTTCTGAAAGAAGTGCTAGTGTCTCGATGGTATTAGGAGATAAAGCTTCAAGCGAGCCTGGTGACGCTCTACTTTAGAAGATCAAATAAAAGGCCTTCTATATTGACCTCTTTTAATTTCTTGAAATCGATGTTTCCGCCAGCTTTTCCCTAAAGAATATCTTGAAGCAAGCAGAAGTGTTGGACACCACTTCTGAAATTTATGAAGTTATTATGGACTTAGGGCTGATGATTGATAGTGTTGTTGTTGAATACAATCAAATTAGGGATGCTTCGAAGGTGATCTTTACTAAATCAGAGTCTCATAGTGCTAAATGGGATGCGGCTACAGATTTTACCTCCAAAGTGGTCGAATTAGAAAAAGGATGTGAACATAATAAAAAGGAGATTGAAGACTGTGAGCAAAACATCACAACTTGGGAGGCTCATATCAAAGAGCTTCAGACTAAGATATCCTAAGCTAAGGAGCGTAAGGATGAACTTCAAAAGTTGGACCAGAATGCCCTGAGAAAGGAAGTCCAAGTTAGGATGAAACACGTTGAAAAGGCTAAGGCCTTAGGCAAAGAAATTGAGAATTTTAATTCCTGCAAGACTGTGTGTGAAAAACGCTTGATGCTCCAAAAATTGAAGTACATCAAAATGAAGGCTTCACTCCGTTTTTTAAATTCTTGTCAAAATTTGTAATGTTCTAAGGATTTATGTTCTTTTTCTATCTCGAACTATTTCCCTTTGAGGCCTCTATGTAAAGACTTAGCAATTTTTGCAAACTTTAATTTCTTTATTTACCATATTGGCTTCTACTATTGTGTGTGTACTACTCTTGCATTATTTTGATTTCTTGAAGTACAGGTTTATATTTTTTCAAATATTTTCCATTCACTTTCAAGATTCTTCTGTCATCGTTTAATTCTTTAATTTCCTACGCGCCATTAGAAAAAACTTGGATAACCTGGAAAGTTCCTTCCCATTTAGGGTACCATTTTCTCAATGTCCTGTCCTTTCGACCATGGAAGAATTACTTTCAAAATAAATCATCAGTCGAAAATTAACTCTAAGTCACCCATTATTTTGACTCGAGTTGCCCCCAATTCCAACAAGATTTCAATTCCAACTATTAAAGCTTCGTATCAGCCTTGTTATTTGAACAAAGGCCTTCGACCTTATACTTAAATTTTGTTGGGATATTATTAGGAGAAATAATTAATACTCCTACACTTGTTCCATTGTTATGGCTAGAGCCGTCAAAATACTTCCAACGCTCAAGCTCAAGATAATCCAAAGGACTTTTGACTATTAAGTGGTCGACTATAAAGTCTGCCATTATCTGTCCTTTAACAGCCTTTAAAGTTGTATATATCAGTGAATATTCAGTCAATGCAAGAGCCCATTTATTAATTCAACTATGTAATATAGGTTTAGATAACATATGTTTAATAACATTAAAATGAGACGAGACATAAAGATCAGCTAGTTTTATATAATGCTTCAACTTTGTACATGAAAAATATAGACACAGACATAATTTTTCAACTGTATTACATCTAGTTTCTGCATCATTCAAAACTCTACTAAGGTATTAAATGGCCCTTTGGAAGCCATTTTCATCCTCTTGAGCCAACATGCTCCCTAAAGTTACATGAGGCACATATATGTACACTTTCATGCTCCTATTTCTACAAGGAGGAGCGCGATTGAAGGTTGAATAAGATAATGCTTGATCTTGTCGAAAGCTTCTTGTTGAGATTTCCCCATTCAAAACCTTCCTTCTTAAGTCAAAGAAATGGTTAGAAGGCTTGATTATTTCCATTTAAGTTCGAAATAAACCTCCTTAAGAAGTTAATTTTGCCCAGCAACGACTGAAGTTTGTTCTTTGTCGATGGCGCTTTCGCTTCCATGATGGCCTTGGTATTGTTTTGATTTATTTCAATACCTTTCTTGTCGACCAAAAATCCCAATAAATCCCCAGCCGGAACACAGAAAGCACATTTAAGGGGATTCATTTTTTAGACCATGCTTCCTCATTCTTTCGAATGACTATCGAAGATGGTCAATATGACTTTTTCCTAATACAGACTTAACAATAATATCATCAATGTAAATATATATAAATGTTTCTATAAAGTCATGAAAAATGGAATTCATTGCCCTTTGATAGGTTGCCCCATCATTTTTCAAGCCAAAAGACATCACCACCCACTCGTAGGTGCCTAAGGCTCTAGGGCATCAAAATGTCGTTTTTGGCACATCATCCTCAACAATGAAAATTTGATTGTAACCAGAGTACATGTCAAGCATACTTAAATATTTGTTCCCTATAGAAGAATCAACCAACATTTCCGCCACAGGAATTGAGTATTCATCTTTTGAGGTTGTAGCATTTAAATCACTAAAGTCTATCAAAACCCTAAAACTACCATTTTTCTTAATAACTGGTACTATATTGGAAATCCATTCAACGTAGCTGGTAGTTTGAATGAAGTTACATCTGATAAGCCTTTCGACCTCTTCTTTGATCTTTGACAAAACTTGAGGTGCAAAATTCCTTGGAGTCAACTTAACTGGCCTTTTCTCAAGTTTTATTGGCAGCCTAAGTTCGACAAGATCCCTACTTAAACCAGGAATTTTCATCGTAATCCCATGCGAAACAACTCTTGAACTCCTTCAATAGTAAAATTATTTCAATCCTGAGTTGTAAGTTGATGTTGGCGTTGATGTATGTTGACCTTTCGTATTGTTTGCCAACGGATCTTTTTCAAAACCCAAAGGCGCGTCATCATAGATGGCGTCGAGACTTTAGCCTTGCGCCTCGTCTCGAACCTTATCAGGTGGTTCAGGACCGAACTCCTTTCTAGGTTCTTCAAGGTGCCCTTCATCAATGTTGGCGTTGACAACCATCAATTTAACTTCAGCCTCCAAGGCCGATTTTAGTCTAATTTCATCCATATAGGCCGAAATTTTTCTCAATGTCTGGGACTCAAACATCTTCACTTAATTCACTACCTTAACCAGTTGGTTGGATATCTTATACCCCCTATAGCACAGGTCTTCATATCCTACAATATGTTTATCAAACTGGAAACTCTGAGTAGGATGCAAATAAAGGGAACAATATGCATTATCATCAGGTGAAAATTTAAATTCGGCAGAATTGTAAGGAGCAATGTTTGCCAGATTTCTGTCAAAATCGCGCCTTTCGACATGATTAACTTCCGCCATAAAATAACTTTGGTTAGCTTCAATATTTTCCACTATATGATCAGTGCATTTTGATGCACATCCTTCCACGATTGTACTAATGCATTTCTTTAGTTTATTGTGTTTATTTTTATGTTTTAATATATTTTGCTAATTTATTTTATTTTTACATTTAATTATTTTTCGTATTTTATTTTCAGCAACTGCAGCTTTTGCGGAAAAATTCATAACTGGAGCTACGGGAATCGGATTGAGGCGTTCTAATATTGGTTGGAAAGCTAAGAAAAAGACCTACAACTTTCTAGTTGTGGCCAGATGCTGATTCGGGCAGTAGCAAGATTGAAAAAGTCGTTGAAGTTGCAGCATTTTATATTTAAGTTTGGGTCATTTGTCTTGGGCCTGAGTTTTGTATCCGACACAGTTGGGTTGTTTCTTTTTAGTTTTTACCTAGATGCTACAGTAATTTTGGGGATCCCATTCACTGTTCACGAAAAAAAAAGAGAAAGCTTTGTACGAATCAATGGAGAACTAAAACCTTTCTGACGGATTTACTGTACTCAGGTTCCAACTTTGAGATTGTTATAGCATTTGCAATTTAATTTCGATTCCTTTCAACTATGTTATGATATTGTTGTTTGCTTAATTCGATTTTCATATAACATTGTTGATTTAATTTGATTGATAAATGTTCCCAAATTTTAATCGCGATTGACTTTGCTTAATTGTTAATTTGCGTCACTTTTAACTGTATGCTTAATCCGGCCATAGGAACATGTATCTCATAGTGTCAATCGCGCTTGTTAATTGATACTGTAATCAAATAGGATAGAAACTTCGCTTAGGAGATTGTAATGTTAGCAGTCGATGATAGGTATGAACCGAGGCAGTGAATCCGTTTGTTATAATCACTCATATCAAAAATAGCTTATTCTATAATCACTTTTCATAATCGGCTTATTTGCCTAAAATCGAACCAAACCCCCCCCCCCCCCCTTTAATTCGATTTCAGTTAGTTAATAATATTTCAAGAATCCTTAAGAACGATATTCGAGCCATTTGTCACTAAATACTACAGTTTTGAAACCGTTTCGTAAAAACACTCGTTTTTATCTACGCGCGACAGCGGATCAAGTTGGCGCCGTTGTCGGGGATTCTTGATACTATTAACTAATTTTTGAGTCTTAGATTTAGTGTTCTCGTGTCTAGGTCCTAGTTTCCTTTCGGTTTAAGCCAATTCGCGTTTTGAGTCAAAATAATAAAAAAAATTGGTTTTTTTGAAAATTGAGTCCGATTTGAAATCTGCTCCGACCAGTTTATGCCAAAAAAATCACTGATCATTTGTCCCATACTACAAAGTAGTTACGGGACTTTGGTCTCAATTTCCCAAATTCATCATTTTCCTTTTTTTTATGATTTATTTACTATTTTCATATAGTCGAAAAAAATCAAAAAAATCATCAAAATTCTATTTTTCCTCCATTAGAAGAATTTCGTGTTCAGTTTATTTTTTTGAAAAAAATTTAATCGTTTTCCTTCTTTGTGTTTGTTTTTGCTTTTAGGGACATTGTTGGTATTTTGGGCTTTGTTACCATTGTTGCGTATTAGTCCTGGCTACTAGGTCTTGCTGTCCTGAGCTTGTTGCTTTTGATCTTGAGGTAGAAAAAACATTGCACACACAACGTAGGAGAGTCCAAGTTAACACTAGTCCACCACCCACAATTGAGTTTGAGTCTGAGTCTGATTCTGATTACTTGCACTATCTGTTTGATTCTGATTCTGAAGTTGTTATTGATATGGCTGACCAAAGAACCTTAAGGCAATTGGCTGCCCCTGATGTAAATTATAATGGCACGTGTATTGATTATGATGATGTTGCTGCTCCTTTTGAATTAAAATCGGGTTTAATACACTTGTTGCCCAAGTTTAGTGGTCTGGCAGGTGAGGATCCGCACAAACATTTGAAAGAGTTTCAGGTTGTATGCTCTACACCATCGAAGCCTAAAGGTATCACTGAAGATCACACCAAACTTCGAGCTTTTCCTTTTTCATTGCAGGGTGCAGCAAAGGATTGGTTGTACTACCTCGAGCCAAATTCAATTCCAAGCTGGAATGGCTGAAAAAGGTGTTTTTGGAGCGATATTTTCCTGCCTCTAGAGCTGCCTCAATAAGAAAGGAAATTTGTGGTATCAGACAAGGTAATGAGTCACTCATTGAGTATTGGGAAAGGTTCAAGCACTTGGTATCCAACTGTCCTCAACATCAGATCACCGAGCAATTACTCATCTAGTACTTTTATGAGGGGTTGATACCGATGGACCGAAACATTCTTGATGCCGCTAGTGGTGGAGCACTTGTTGATAAAACTCCAGCTGCTGCCAAAGCTCTAATAGAGAATATGTCTCTTAATTATCAGCAATTTACCACTAGAGACAATTCTGCACAAAGAAAAGGAGTGAATCAAATTCAAGCTTCTTCTTCCAACAAAGCTTTAGAGACCAGAATTGATGAGCTCACAGAATTAGTCAAACTACTAGCAGTAGCAAAAACTAAAACATCAACTCTGTGTGGTATTTGTACTTCCCCCGAACACCCGACTGATACATGTCCCATTCTTAGAGATGAATCTATCACTGAGCTGCCCCAAGCTTATGCAGCCAACCTTTACAACCAAAACAGGTACAATAACATCCCTGACCTGTCCACCAACAAATATCATCCGAATTGGAGGAATCATTCCAACCTTCGATATGGAAATCCACAAACCAGCCAACAACAGAACCCACCTCAACCGGCTGCCCCTGCACCTTTCGGACCATCCCTAGAGGATCTTGTTAAACAAATGGATGTCAACAACCTTCAGTTCCAACAAAGGACTGATTCTAGCATTCAGATCTTGAACACGCAAATGGGACAGCTTGCTACTCAAATAAATAACATGCAAGCCCAAGGTTCGAACCAACTTCCAGCCCAAACGGTTGTTAATTAGAATGGTCCAAATGCCAATGTAAGTGCAATTTCTTTGCGATCTGGTAAGGTTATAGGATCAGCCCCTGAGGTAACATCTGAACCTTCTCTTTCTTTTCCTCCTTCTCCATCTTCTGTCCCTTCTTCTGTTGTTATGAATGAAACTGAAAAAATAAACAAAGAGAGTGTGTTCTACCAGTCCCCTTCCCACATAGAGTTTTGAAAAATAAAAAAGTTGATGAGGGGGACAACGAGATTTTAGATGTATTTAGAAAGGTTGTTATGAATATTCCTCTTCTTGATGTGATTAAGCAGGTACCAAAGTATGCAAAGTTTCTGAAAGACTTGTGTACAAACAAGAGGCAGATGAAATGAAGTGAGCAAGTAAACTTGGGACGGAATATTTCTGCATTTATTCAGCCCAAGCCTTCATCCGAAAAGGTTGTAGGCGAGAAAAATGTTTTAGCCCTCACTACTCAGCTGTTGCCACAAAAGCAAAAGGATCCAGGAACATTTGTTATCCCTTGTACCATTGGGGATAAGCAATTTGATAATTGTATGCTTGATTTAGGAGCGTGCATTAATGTGATGCCCACTTCTATTTATAATAACCTTTGTCTTGGTCCTTTGCAGCATACAGGTATAATCATTCAATTGGCAAACAGGAGTAACGCCCGCCCCGCCGGTGTAGTCGAAGATGTCCTTGTTCAAGTTAATGATTTGATTTTTCCTGCAGATTTTTACATTCTGGACATGGAAGGAGAAACAAAGTCCAGCAAAGCTCCCATCATTTTAGGCAGACCATTCATGAAAACGGCAAAAACAAAGATTGATGTTGACGATGGAACCATGTCCATGGAATTTGGTGACATTGTCGTAAAATTTAACATTTTTGATGCCATGAAACATCCATTGGAGGAGCATTCTGTTTTTCATATTGAATTAATCTCTATTTTGGTGGATGAAACTTGTTCTGAATTGTTTTCATTAGATTTTCCATCTTTATCTGCATTTGATGATGTTTATTCGTGTTCTGATTGTACTGACACTAACATATGTGTTGTATGCGCTGAGATTGATGCTGCCTTGCAGGATGATGTGTTTTCTACAGGTGATGTTGCTGTCAATGAAGTTAATTATGCAGCGGAAGCTCATGACATCCCGACTTCCCCAATCACTCGATCCATTGAGCAGCCCCCATCCTTAGAGCTGAAACAACTCCCGGATAATCTGAAATACGCTTATTTGGAGAGTGATGAAAAATTACATGTCATTATTTCTTCTAACCTTGATTTTGAACAGGAAAATAAGCTTTTGCAGGTTCTGAAGAAACACAAGAAGAAAATCGGATGGACATTAGCCGACCTCCCTGGTATTAGTCCATCGATGTGCATGCACAGGATTTTACTTGAGGATGGAGCAAAAACAGTAAGGCAGCCCCAAAGGAGGCTTAATCCTTTGATTCTTGATGTTGTGAAGAAAGAGATAACCAAACTCTTGCAAGCAGGTATCATTTATCCTATCTCTGACAGTAAATGGGTAAGTCCAGTGCAGGTTGTGCATAAGAAGTCTGGACTCACAGTGGTGAAAAATGAGAAGAATGAACTTGTTCCCACTAGAGTTCAGAATAGTTGGAGAGTTTGTATTGATTACAGGAGATTAAACCAAGTGACTAGAAATGATCACTTTCCTTTGTCGTTCATTGACCAAATGCTTGAATGGCTAGCTGGTAAATCACATTATTGTTTTCTTGATGGTTTTTTAGGTTACTTTCAGATCCATATTGCACCGGAAGATCAAGAGAAGACCACTTTCACTTGTCCCTTTGGTACTTTTGCTTACAGGAGGATGCCCTTTGGTCTTTGCAACGCTCCTGGCACTTTCCAGCGATGCATGATTAGTATTTTCTCTGAATTTATCGAAAATTGCATGGAAGTGTTTATGGATGATTTCACTGTTTATGGTTCTTCTTTTGATGCATGTTTGAATAGTTTGAACTTAGTTTTGCAGAGATGCATCGAGACTGGCCTTGTTTTAAATTATGAAAAATGCCATTTTATGGTTGAGCAGGGAATTGTTCTTGGTCACATAATTTCTGAAAAGGGAATTTTTGTTGACCCTGCTAAGATTGATGTTATTTCCACACTGTCTTACCCTTCTTGCGTTCGCGAGATTCGTTCTTTTCTTAGTCATGCAGGTTTTTACAGGCGTTTCATCAAGGATTTCAGCAAGATAGCTCTTCCGCTCTCAAACTTGTTGAAGAATGACGTCACTTTCAGCTTTGATAACAAATGCAAACAAGCGTTTGACTTCTTGAAGAAAGCATTGACCTCCGCTCCCATCATCCAGCCTCCTGACTGGACCCTCCCTTTTGAGATCATGTGTGATGCCTCTAATTATGTTGTTGGGGCTGTCCTTGCACGAAGAGTTGGCAAGGCTGCCCATGTTATTTACTATGCTTCTAGGACTTTAGATTTTGCATAGTCAAATTACACTACCACTGAAAAAGAACTTCTAGCTATTGTTTTTGCTCTTGATAAATTCATATCATATTTGCTAGGTTCCAAGGTTGTTGTTTTTACTGACCATGCAGCTTTGAAGTACTTGTTGAAGAAGCCGGATGCAAAACCAAGATTGATTCGGTGGATGTTGTTGCTCCAAGAGTTTAATGTAGAGATTAAAGACAAAAGTGGAGCTGAGAACTTAGTAGCTGATCACTTGAGTAGAATAGAGCGAGATGAAGATCCTTTTCCCATCCAGGATGACTTTCCTGATGAGCAACTTTTACTTGTGCATGGTATTACTCCTTGGTTTGCTGATATTGTTAATTATCTTGTTGCTGGTGTTTTTCCTACAGGTGAATCCAGGTCACAGATTCACAAACTCAAGAGTGATGTCAAATATTATGTTTGGGATGATCCATATCTTTGGAAGTTTAGTAGTGATCAGGTAATTAGGAGATGTGTCCCTGACTATGAGATTGAATCTATTTTGAATTTTTCTCATTCATCTCAAGTCAGGGGACACTTTGGCCCTCAAAGGACTGCAATGAAGGTCCTAGACTCAGGTTTCTTTTGGCCCACTATTTTTAAGGATGCTTTTGAGACTTTCCGCACTTGTAAAGAGTGCCAGATAGCAGATACAAACATTACTCGAAAGAGTGAAATGCCTCAGCAGCCGATGCTTTTCTGTGAAGTATTTGATGTTTGGGGAATCGACTTCATGGGTCCCTTCCCTGTATCATTTGGTTTTCTATATATTTTACTTGCTGTTGATTATGTTTCAAAGTGGGTGGAAGCTATCCCCACTAGGACTAATGATTCTAGAGTTGTTGCAGACTTTGTCAAGTCTAACATCTTTTGCAGGTTTAGAATCCCGTGAGCTATCATAAGTGACCAAGGAACTCATTTCTGTAACTGCACCATGGAATCTTTGCTCCGAAAGTATGGAGTTGTGCACAGGGTCTCTACTGCATATCACCCACAAAAAAATGGGCAAGCTGAAATCTCAAACAGAGAGATCAAACAGGTTTTAGAGAAAATGGTGCAACCAAATAGGAAGGACTGGAGCCGCCGTCTAGAAGACTCACTTTGGGCTCAAAGAACAGCTTTCAAGACACCCATTGGGATGTCTCCTTATCAACTTGTTTTTGGTAATGCATGTCATCTTCCTGTAGAAATAGAACACCGTGCTTACTGGGCGGTGAAAAGTTGTAATTTGGAGATGCAACAAGCAGGTATTGAAAGAAAACTCCAATTACAACAGCTTGAAGAACTTAGACTATAGGCTTATGAGAGCTCTAGGATTTATAAAGAAAAAACTAATCACTTCCATGATAAGATGATTTCTAGAAAGGAATTCTCTGTAGGGCAACAGGTTTTATTGTATAATTCTTGCCTTAAGCTTATGGCTGGGAAACTTCGATCCAAATGGATTGGTCCTTTTGTTGTCACTAATGTTTTTCCTCATGGTGCAGTAGAAATTAAAAGTACAGGTACTGAAAAAGTTTTCAAGGTCAATGGGCAGCGCCTAAAGCTTTTTCATCAAAGTGCAGTTCTTGAAGATGTGAGCATAGAAGAGCTTTCTTTGGAAGCGCCTAACTACACTGCAACTTGATCAGGGAGTTCTTATTCCTTTCTCTCAACTTTAATAACTACGTTCTTTCATTAAGGACAATGCTTGTTTTAAATGTGGGGGAGGGAATCATTTTATTTCTTTACTTTTATTTTAATTTCAATTATTTTTGTTAAAAAATTAAATAAAATGCATCTATTTGAAAGTTTTGGATTGCAGACTAATTTGAGGTTATGTTTGTGGAGACTTAGGAAAAGCTCACAAGATCGGTATCGTCTTAACATTGTCTCCTGCATATGGAAATTGATTTGAATTCTTATTATGTATTAGCCTTGAATTCTGACTCTCTAATAGCTCTTGAGTAGTTTATTTCAGCAGTCAGCACCATCTCACACACTCTACACAAGGAAGCCGATGAATATAAGTGAGTGTTCCAAAAAAAAGTGTTTTAAAAAGAAAAAGAAAAAAAGGAATGCACCTTCTAAGTTTGGTGACCCTCACCCGGTCACTTAACCCATCGGTCGTAGTGCCTACAAAAATTTTTTTTCGAGAATAAGACTCGTTGTTAGTTAGTTCAGCGGTTTCTGGTGCTAAACTTGGTAGGGCAGATTACGGTTCGATCCCCCGCAACTGCAACTGAGTAAGCAAAGGGTTATGCCATGTAAGTACCAGAACCCCGTGCAAAAAAGGATCAGAGTCACTAACCGGTCGCTTTGCTATGAGTGTGTGGAGATAACGGGCTTAATGTGATTGCGCCTGAATAAAAAATAGCAAAAAGGAGGATGAGTAAGTTAGGCTTTTGCATAATAATATGATATCCTTAGTGTACGAGACTAGTACCTCTTGATGAAATCTTGACCGAAGATGAATTTGTAGCCTAGGATGAGTAATTGATGATGCTTTTGCGTTTTTTTTTATTGCATTTTACTCGGAGTGCAAAAGTTCAAGTGTGGGGGAATTTGATCAGTGCATTTTGATGCACATCCTTCTACGATTGTACTAATGCATTTATTTAGTTTATTGTGTTTATTTTTATGTTTTAATATGTTTTGCTAATTTATTTTATTTTTGCATTTAATTAATTTTCGTATTTTATTTTCAGCAACTGTAGCTTTCACAGAAAAATTCATAACTGGAGCTACAGGAATCAGATTGAGGCGTTCTAATATTGGTTGAAAAGCTAAGAAAAAGACCTACAACTTTCTAGTTGTGGCCAGATGCTGATTAGGATTGTAGAAAGGTTGAAAAAGTCCTTGAAGTTGCAGCATTTTATATTTAAGTTTGGGTCATTTGTTTTGGGCCTGAGTTTTGTATCCGACCCAGTTGAGTTGTTTCTTTTTAGTTTTTACCTAGATGCTACAGTAATTTTGGGGATCCCATTCACTGCTCACGAAAAAAAGAGAAAGCTTTGTACGAATCAATGGAGAACTAAAACCTTTCTGACGGATTTACTGTACTCAGGTTCCAACTTTGAGATTTTTATAGCATTTGCAATTTAATTTCGATTCCTTTCAACTATGTTATGAGATTGTTGTTTGCTTAATTCGATTTTCATATAAAATTGTTGATTTAATTTGATTGATAAATGTTCCCAAATTTTAATCGCGATTGACTTTGCTTAATTGTTAATTTGCGTCACTTTTAACCGTATGCTTAATCCGGCCATAGGAACATGTATCTCATAGTGTCAATCGCGCTTGTTAGTTGATACTGTAATCAAATAGGATAGAAAATTCTCTTAGGAGATTGTAATGTTAGCAGTCGATGATAGGTACGAATCGAGGCAGTGAATCCGTTTGTTATAATCACTCGTATCAAAAACAACTTATTTTATAATCACTTTTCATAATCAGCTTATTTGCCTAAAATCGAACCAAACCCCCCCTTTAATTCGATTTCAGTTAGTTAATAATATTTCAAGAATCCTTGAGAACGATATTCGAGCCATTTGTCGCTAAATACTACAGTTTTGAAACTGTTTCGTAAAAACACTCGTTTTGATCCGCGCGCGATAGCGGATCACTATACCATCGCTGCGACAAATGGTTATTCTTTGTTGCATTGAGGATGACACTTCTCTTATGCCATGTATCCACTCATGGCCTAGCAATAAGTTATAATTGGCCTTTGATTCGACCACCATAAACATAATTGGTCTTGTTATTATGTAAACAATCAAGTCAATCGGCATAACTCCCAGGGTTATTCCTATTTTACCCTCATAATTCGACAAAACCATGTTATGTGGCTTTGTGTCCATATCAATTTTTCCTAACTTCTTAAAGATAGTGTGTGGCATCAAATTCACTGCAGCGCTTCCATTTACCAATATCTTATTTATAGCCATGTTATCCACTTTACCTCTTATAAAAAGAGGTTTCAAATGGTTTCTTATAGCTTCATCTGGCCTTTTGAAAAAGGCATTTTTCTCCTCAACACACCCGTTATTCATCACATAATAACAGACTGGCCTGTGTCTGGCCATTTTAGCATCAACACTCTCTTCTGGCTCTTTGATCTCTATAATTTGGTCGTACTCCCTTGGCAGAATAGATACTAAATTACAGGTGATGTTGAGGCTTGGCTCTGAGTCTCTATTGAAGTTGTCTGTAAGTAGTTCATCTTTATTTTCTGCTTCAAAGAGCCTCCTCAGTCTCTCACTTTCCTTCTCAGCGTCCTTCCCTTTGTCTAATGGCATATTACTACTTGATTACACATCCATTTTTTCTTTGGCCTCTCTTTCAGCTTTTCACCTCCTATGTTTCCTACGCCATTGGGAGCAGGACATGGGATTCTTCCCTTTGAAGTTACTCGATCCATATGTTTGTTGTTTAGTAACTTGAAATTCCTTTCGATATTCCAACGAAGATCCTCTTCCAACCTCAAAATTCTTCCACTTAGCATTGTCCTGATCCCACCTATGAGTAGGCTTCACCCATTTCCCTTTAGGGGCTTCAACAGTTGGTTTGAAAGAATATTGGTTATTCGCACGAAACCTCTATCCTCCCTGGTCCTTATTTCCTTGATCTTTTGGTAACCTTTGATGTTTTTAACATCTTTCTTGTCAAAGATCAAACTGCACCTAAGTCAGAGCATAAGCTCTAACTTCTTTCTCTGGAAATTATGGAGGAATTCCAAAAAACTCTTAATTTTATTAGGAAATGCCACCTGGTTGTATTCTTCCTATCGCTTGGATTCTTCGTCCACTTACATCTCAGTCTTTGGTGAAGCTTCGACCATGTTCACTTTGGCACCTGCATCCTCAGTGATGCCCATATCTTGCAAATTAACTACAAGGCCTTCAAAAGCTTTAGTTATGTTATCAATCTGCATGAAACCATCAGCAATTTCTATTGTTTCTAACATCTGAGTGGAATCCTCAGTGATTCCCTTTGTGAAACATTGAGCTTCGACCATGACCACCTCTTTGGCATAATCTTCAGTGACTGCCACCATGTTAGTTGAAGATAACTCAGCATAATGAGCCTTATCTACTTGAAGGGGTTCAGCATCAATCCTCATCTGGGGTTTCAATTTCTCCCTAAATTTGAGCCTTCCTTCTTTGATTGCATTTTGAACAAGACTCATGAAAAGAAAACATTGAGATGTTTTATGGCCCAAAACATTGTGATATTTGCATAAACCCATATTTTCCCTTTGTTCTAAAGGGGGTATTTTAGCACCAGGAGGCACTATCATTTGGCCATCTTTGACTAATAAATCAAAATTTTGGTCACATTTAGTGACATAGAAAGTATAACTCCTCTTAGGGAATATGTCGCCCTTATCGGGCTCGATTGGGTTTTTACCATTTGAAGGTGCCAAACTCTTACAAGAGTAAGGGGGTCCTTGATTAAGTTTAGTAAGGTCTATTTCTTCTTCACCAAAACCTAAAGGTTCTTCATATGATCCCTGATCGCCTTCATTGAATTCAACATAGGCTATTCTTTATTTTCTATTATTCTTACTTGCTTTAGATTTTTCAATTTTCAAGCTACAATACCCCAAATTTGTCATACCTCAGTAATCCAGTTCTTAGAGTTATTTAATTAAAAGATGATACAACAATATCTGATGGATTGTCTTTATCAAGGGGGTGTATTTTAAAAACAAGAAGATTTAGTTGTTATTAAAAAAGGAGGGGTGATAATTAAATCTGGGAGTATGAAAAAGAAAGAGGAAGAATTAACGCTAGGCCCAATTGAATTAAGGGAGAAGTTTTGACTGCAAACAGAAATGCTAGGCTATATGGATCAAGCACTGACCCATCAGAACTTTTGAGACAGAAATCCCAGAAGTTCTTCTTTATAGAAGCAAGCACAAAAAGCTGTGCAGATCAGAGCCAGAATCACGCACAAGCTAGTGCTGGTACATAACTGGAGTATCAAATCTTCTAGAAGAGTCAAATTGTAAGCAAGGGCAGAATCAGATTATCTTCAACAGCCCAAGCTCAGAGTTTCAGAGGCCAAACAACCTGAGCCCAAATCTGTTGGATGTGCACTGTATCAATTTCAATCAAATCTTCCACAGAGGATCAATTCCAATCAAATATTTTTAATTTTATCCTCAATCTTTGCTCTAGCCATAGTCCAAGCCCAAAAATTGAACATTATAAGTAGAGAAGCAAATTAGCAAACGAAATAGAAAAGGAGAAAAAGTTTATGGAGAGAGAGAGAGGAGAATTTACAGAAAAGTTTGCAAAAACAAGAAAAAATGCAGTAGGAGCAAGAATAGGAAGAACACAATAGTTTCTGGAAAACCCAGAAGAAGAACACGCAGAAGAGTAACTGAGGTTCCAATATATGGAACCCTAGTTTCAATCGCCATCGCTCCTCCTTCCGTCGCTTTTGTCACCAGAATCTGTAGAAGAAAAAGGAAAGGATAGAAATACACGCACCAAAATCAGAAGTAAAAGCGCCAAAGGGGTAACAAATTTTAATCTGTTTTTTACTGTTTTCATGCTGGGTAGGGTCAGAAGAACATAGGTCGGGCTGAAACTATAGAAAAGATCTGTAGATAATCTTATATTCTGATTGCATAGGTTCACGCTAATTTCTTACGTTCAGATGTAATTCCCCTTTTAGAAGTTTTGGCTAGGCTTAACCCAAGTGTCAGATTGTTCCCTTGTCTAGAATCAGCATTAGACTTATATACTTTCTTTCTGCCCTTTTCTAGAAATTCTGTGTAGTGGGCTTAGCCTAGAATTAGACGTCCCTATTTTTTGACTTTTCTAACTAGCTTACAGCGCCCCTTCCAGAAATTCTGCGACTAGATCAAAACCCAGTCAATTTCCTTGCATTCCCTGCAGAACTTTTGCCCCTTTCAGAACATCCCTTTTCCAAAAAAATTGCTAGGGCTTAACAACCAGAAGATGCAACTCCCTTGTTCATAATTTGTTTTTTTTTTCTTTTACTTTTCTATTTTATAATTATTTTTTTCTTCTATTATTATAATTATTGATTTTTATTGTAAATATTAATATTATTTATATATCACTTAAATTATTTTTACATCAAAAAATTACATATTATTTTCTTATATTATTTGCATTAAATATTTTTTTATGCCATGCATTAATAATAATTTTTGCAATTAATATCTATAAAAAACACTCAACAAATCTCAAACTTTTTTTCGCAATCAACTAATCTAAACAACTTTTTTTGCAAAAGCGTTTCAAGCAGATTTTGACTTACTGCGCATTTAGCCAAAATCTCGACAATCACTACTCTCGGCCAAAATACGAGGTGATTCAAAGTACGTTTGCAACCCATAAAAAACGCCAACCCCATACGAACTACGAATTGAGACTCTGATTCCTCATAAGAGGATACGTAGGCATACGATAAAAAATCTTAGCGAGTTCCCCTATTAAAAATTAAAACTCTTTTCCCTTAATAATATTTAAATCTTGTTTCCCTAACTCAAACCTAAAACCTAGTATCCTTGTGAACAAGGTAGATGAAAGGTGCCTAACACCTTTCTTTCGTCTAATGGAGTCTGAAACCTAGGATCTCTCTATGCGAGTTAGGGTTTCCTATTATATGCCCTTCCCTAGGATAAAAATTGATAGTGGCGACTCTGATTAAAAAACCAGTCGCTACAGCTGGCGACGCTGTTGGGGACTAACTCTAGGTTTTAGGTTTATTTTGGGTTTTATTTTATGTATTGCTTTATTCATTGCTTTCATTTATTCATTACATTTATTTAATTATTATCTATTGTTTATCATCATATATACTGTGTGGCGGGTTTTTTTATTTCTCAAAATATTTTCAATGTAACCCTTAGAAAGAAGGTTTGTCTATTAGCTTAGGGGGTACATCATTCCTGCAAGTTTATGTGACGATTTCGCCTAGAGTCGATGAAGTTCCGAAAAAGGAATTCTTATCGAGAGATATCCTCTTGACGAGTGGAACTTTGGAAGGACACCCATGACTCTTTGTAACAACCTTAACCTAAAATCTCATGACGAGACCTTTCACGACTTTGAGATGAAAGTTTCGGTCCATAAAGAAACTCCACCTAAGAGAGGCCCTTGTTCCTTTTCCCTCTGGTGTTATTCATGATACCCTTAAGGAAACCACCTTTTATGAGGGTAGACTAACCGTAGGTCAAAATTAAGGAGCCCACCTTCTAAAGGTACCTATCACTAAAACCCCGCCACTAAACCATGCATCCATACATTCATGCATTCATACTTGTCATATATTCATCAGTTGCATCTTTTATATGTCTTATTCATAGGGTACCAAAACAAAAGATATTAAAATCAAGTTTTTGGGAACTATCTAAACAAAAAATGGATACCAAAGGGAAATAACTTGTCTGTGTCAATGCCTTCCATCCCGACCTTTCGGAAATCAAAACTATAAAGGGGAAGTTATCTGAGAGAGCTCTGAAGATGTACGCTCACCGCTATGGGGATACCCTTGACTTGACCAGAGTAGATGCTCAAATAGATGTTGTATCTTCCCTCATTCAGTTCTACGACCCTCCGTTGAGATGTTTTACTATCCAAGACTTCCAGCTAGCACCGGCTCTGGAAGAATTTGACAGAATTCTAAACGTTTCCAAAGAGAAGCCCTATGTGGGTATCGGATAAACTGTTGAAGTCAAAGTTTTGGAAAAAGGCTTAGGGATCCCTTACCCTGAGTTAGTGCAAAATTATCGACGGGAAGGTCTGATACAAGGAATCAAAAGTATATACTTGGAGGCTAAGGCACTTGAATTTGCTAACTATAAAGAATGGGAGTCTTGTGTTGATTGTTTAGGGCTACTGGTATTTGCTGTAATTTTATTTCCTCGGACCACAAACTATGTTAACCCTACAACCATTAGCATATTTTGGGGCGCGTAAGTCTTTAATACTGATCCAACTCTTGCTCTACTTGCTCACGTTTATTACACGTTGCATGTGATGTATGAAAAGAGAAAAGGCACTTTGAATTACTACACTCCACTCCTATATACTTGGTTCATGACCCATATTTACAAAGAAGACTATATGATTCTGAAGCTGACTAAATGCGAATGGCCCAAGAAATTAAAGTCTCTCACCACAAACTCGGTACTATGGTATGAAAGGAAGCTAGATATTAGTGACATCACTATTAGTTGTAGAGACTTTCCTAATGTCCCTTTGATTGGATCACGAGATTGTATTAACTACCACCCTACTTTGGCCCTGCGACAGCTAGGGTATCCCTTGGAAGACAGACCTACAGATGAACAACTCAAACCATTGATCATCCACGACATGGGTACAAAGGACCAAGATTTACTCAACAAGGTTATCCGGGTTGGAATAAGGTCAATAGGAGGAGGGCTGAAAGAAAGAATGTCGTAGCAAGAGAGCCTTACACCAGATGGGTCAGAGATATGGTACAGATTATCAAGCTTCCCTTTGAGATAGATCCAGGGTACAAGACAGAGGTTCCAGAGGTCACGCCTATATCCTTGGGAGAATTTGACAATTTGAAAAATTCCCTAAAGCAAGCTCAAAGGGAAAAGAAAGAGTTAGAACTCAACATTCGCGATCTAACCAAAGAGAAGAAGCAGATACGGCTCATACTTGAGTCCAAGGACCTACAAATTGAGAGAGATAACAAAGCATTGGAGAAGGAGAGTCTCAAGCGAAAGCATACAACCGACGGGTTGCTAAGTGCAACCTTCAATTTGGATTCCCACAACCAAATGTTAGAAGATGCTTCTGCTGAAATGGGAAAGTTAACTAGGTGGTATGAAAAGGCTACACATGACAAGAACGTACTAGAGGAAGACCTAAAAGCCCAGATCCAAGTTTTAACACAAGTTTCCTTAGAACAAGAAGAGCTAATAAAGTACCTCACCACTGGATTGCAAGACAGCCAACAAGTAGAGAATAAGGAACGCCTCGAGAGGATGGAGACACAAGGACTCTTGGTTCAGAAAATTGAAGAATACGAACAAGTATGCCTAAAATTGCAGGGTCTCGAGAAAGACTTCCTTCTTCAGCGGAGCCTTTATACGGAAATGAGGGGTGAAAAGATGTATTAGGAAGAGCAGTATGTCAAGATCGCCCAAGCAGGGAGAGACAACCATAAGATAATCCCACAGCTTTATCAAGAGTACCGGTATTACAAAGAAAGACATGAAAAGCTTGTCTTCTTAGCCAACAGTCTTATTGAGGATATCCCTAGAAGTCTGAGATACGTAGAAAGTGTGATGGTTCCTCTTCCAAAGGACGTTAAAGACTTTCTCCATATTTGTCGAGCAATGGTTGATGGTTTCAGAGCACACATCCGCAGGAGCACCTAGAAGATTTATCTCCCTTCATTTTTGTTATGTAAACAAGTTTTGATTCAAAGTTGTAATATTTTTCAATATCTAGATTATGTTACTTTCATAAAGGCATTTTGTTTCCATATCTCGTTTGCGTATCCATTTCAAAGACAGTCACTAATTCAAACAATAATAAACAAAAGATAATTGTGTACCTAAGTGAATAAGACATTTCATGTTCATACGCATTCATTTGCATGCATGCATTCATAAAACACCTGTATATCATATCAAAACTTATCTCTCGCAAAATCCCTCCAGTAAACCATTGGTAGAAGAAGATCTCCACCTCCTTGGCCTCCGTATCAAACAAGGGCCTACCAGCAAAAAGCAATGGAATAAATTGAGGAGACTCAGGATGAGTTCAAAGAAGATCTCGACCAATAAAGGGTGATGTGAGTTCAATGAAGGGAGATCTGAGTCAAGTTCTCCTAGTTCTGAAGAACATCATTGATCGGCAGGACCAAATTCACAGGGTATCTTTCGAAGAAGTAGCCCAAACCATTGGTACATTAAGCGGTCACCAATTAAGGAAAGAACCAGAGGTAAGACTCCAAAAGTCCTCCATGGCCCAACAAGAAGCTGAGACGTAAGGGTTTGTCCCACCACCATCAAAAGCAGGGACCCTACAAATCCCAATCAACAATACAGACAACTACTTGGACCTATAATACGGAGACCACAACCCAGAGGATTCAAACCAGGCACCCTTAAAGACGACTAGTACTCAGGTTGTTGATAATCCACTGGTAATGAATCAGTACAAAGCTATGGAAGAAAGATTAAAAGTTGTGGAAGGTTTTGATGCTTTCGAGGTAGACCCTCTCGAAATGGGCCTAGTTTCTGATGTGGTAATTCCACCAAAGTTCAAAGTACCTGACTTCAGAAAGTACAAGGGGCTCACCTGTCCAAGAAATAATGTATGCATGTATTGTAGGAAGATGAATGCCCATGCCCACAACCAAAAGTTGATGATTCACTATTTTCAGAATAGCCTAAGTGGGGCACCTTCAGACTGGTATATGCAATTGGAGCGAACACATATTCAAACCTGGGAAGATCTTGCTAATGCCTTCTTAAAGCATTACAAATATAACCTGGACATGGCGCCTACCCGCATGCGACTCCAGAATTAGTCCCAGAAGAAAGAAGAGTCCTTCAAGGAATATGCTCAAAGATAGAGGGAGATGGCATCCCGTGTGCAACCAGCACTATTAGAAAAGGAATTAGTAGACATGTTCATGGGAACTATGCAACGGCTATATTACGAGAAAATGGTTGAGAGAATCTCTTTGGGATTCTCAGATCTAGTGACTATCGGAGAAAGAATCGACATGGAATAAAAAGTGGGAAGATATCAGGGGGGTCATCAAATTCCCCCATAATCCAAAAAGACCTGCTTCAAACTACCCAAAAAGAAAAGTGGGAGAAATTAACGTTGTAGCCTCACAACCAAGGACATCACAACCACTAATGATCCTGCAATGACAGCAACAAGCTAGATTTAAAAGGCCACAAAGAAACTTTGATCCACTCCCTATGCCACCCAGCCAGTTATTACAACACTTGGTTAAGGCATCATTGGTGGAAATCAAACCTCTAGCTCCTCCAGTAGGGCCACTCCCACGAAGGTATAATGTCGGTGCCAAATACGAATACCATGTTAATTCTTTGGGGCACACCATAGAGCAATGTTGGGCATTCAAACACAAAGTGCAGGACTTGTTAGAATCTCAAGATATCGCCTTTGAGAAACCTAACATCAAGACAAATCCCATGCCTCCGCATAGAGGGCCGACAATAAATGCAATTTTAGTCACTGACTTTGGGGTAACCAGACGAGCAGAAACCCCAATCAACTTGTTAAAAGAATATTTGTTCGAATGTGGGTTCCTGTTGGAACATAATAAAGCCTTTGAAAGAATGTTGCAAAAGCTAATGGACCAAGGGATAGTCCAATTCGGACCATACCCTGAAGCAAAATATGTAGCCGCAATTGAAGGAAAGAAGCCATTGGTAATCCCTTGCCAAGGCCCCAATCTTAACAAGAAAACTCTAGTGATCCCGTGGGAAGAATCGGAAGAGACCACAAGGATGACACCCAAGAAGACTCTTCTAAAACCAACTATTCCAAAGGACACAACGATGATTAAGGGACCCTCACCTATCCCTTATGAGAATAACAAAGTAGTGCCATGGAGTTATGACTCGGCCGTATACATTAATGGAGTGAAAGAACAAAGTGAGCCCTCACCAAGTCAGGGATCTGCAATTTCTAATATAACAGGGACAGGGGGTATGACCTGAAGCGGTCGAATTTTTGGAGATGAGCCATCAAAGAAGAAAGATGAGGCTCCAACAAAGGACAAAGGAAAAGCAGTGATTAATACAAGTCAAGAGACAGAACCTCCAAGCAAAAACTTTACTGCTCAAGAGGCAGAAGAGTTTCTGAAAATAATCAAAAGAAGTGATTACAGGGTAGTGGATCAGCTTCACCAAACTCCAGCGAAAATCTGCATACTCCCACTACTCATCAACTCTGAAGCACATCGAGATTCCTTGCTAAAAATACTAAGTTCAACTCACGTTACGAAATAAATTTCGGTGAATCGATTTGGCAATGTCATAGTAAACGTAACATTCGGATCATACTTGGGTTTCGGCAACAATGAATTGCCGCCACAGGGTCGAGCTCATAATAAGGCACTCCACATTACTATGCAAATGGGTACTACCCGTTTATCCAGGGTTCTCACTGATACCGGTTATGCCATCAATGTGTTTCCAAAGTTCATTCTGATAAAGTTAACAATAGATGACGTCGTGATGAGGCCAAGTTCTACAATAGTGAAAGCATTTGACAGCTCTCGAAGCTCGGTGTTAGGAGAGGTGGATCTCCCAGTTAAAATCGGGCCACATATATTCAATATCACTTTCCAGGTCATGGATATAGAACCAGCATACACTTTCTTACTGGGGAGACCTTAGATCCTTGCAGTAGGGGCGATCACCTCGACCCTGCACCAGAAATTGAACTTCCTAGTGGAGGGGAAATTAATCATAATCGATGGCGAGGAAGACATCTTCGTAAGCCACATTGAATCATACAAATATATCAGTGCTGACGAAGAATGTATAGATACCCTGTTCCAAGCCTTGGAAATTGCTTCAATGGTGACTTTATCAGTCGAGAAGGGTAATAAGCCTAAGGTGACATCGTGGAGAGATCTACAAGCAACCATGGGATGTCATGCCTCGAAGGGATGGGGAAAGCTCCCATAAATCCCTGAGAAGAAGAACCGCTTTGGATTGGGCTGTGAATCATCGAAAACTACTCCAAAAGGAAAAGCACGCTTCGTTCCAATTCAAGAGACCTTTGTCAACAAGGGAACATAGCATGGCGGACACGTGGCGATGATATCCAACAAAGTTCACACCAGAAAGGCAGCAGGCTTTATCAGGGAGTGCGCTCCAGGAGAAGAAATCAAAAGCTGGATTGCCATGGAGAGTCCCGAGATCTTTTTCTTTCCTAAGTAATTTTCCTTGTTCTAAAAGAACCTATGCCAAGCCCGAGGCATAGGGGTTGCTTGTAAAGGTTCCCCATTTTGTTTCAGACAATATTTATAATCAATAAAAGTTATATATTGTTTTCAATCAAGATCCTTGTCTTTCTCTTGCATTTATTCCTTAAAAATTAAAAATGGCAATACTTTCTCTGCATATGCATTTTCAAAAACTCATATACTAAAATCTGCACCAAAACATGATAAATTTGTAGATCCATGCCTAAAACCACCAATAATGTTACTGCTGCGACCCGATACAATTTTGAGGCTCCTATCAACCAAGCCGAAGAGGAAGATGATGAAGATCTGGAACTCTCTGAGGAAATGACAAAGGAAATAGAACGAAAGGCTGACAACGTACAACCATATCAAGAGGCTGTATAGAGCATTAATCTTGGCAAAGAGGAAGATCCTAAAGAAATCAAGCTAGGGACAAGGTTAGAGCAGACCATCAAAGAAGGGTTGATCAAACTACTGCACGAGTACGTGGACATATTCGCTTGGTCCTACAGAGACATGCCAGGGTTGGATACGACATCATGGTGTACTGACTGCCTCTCAAAGAAGGGTGTTCTCCAGTTAGGAAAAAACTCATGGGAACTCGTCCAGATATGTCCAGGAAAATCAGAGAAGAGGTTCTTAAAAAATCTGACGCAAGGTTCTTAGAAGTGGTAGATTATCCACCCTGGATAGCTAACATTGTGCCAGTACCCAAGAAAGATTGCAAAGTACACATGTGTGTGGATTATCGAGATATGAACAAAGCAAGCCCCAAGGACGATTTCTCACTACCCCACATAGATGTTCTGGTGGATAACACGGCTCAAGCCTCAGTATTCTTATTCATGGATGGCTTCTCGGGCTATAATCAAATCAAAATGGTGCCAGAAGACATGGAAAAAACTACCTTCATGACACCCTGGGCAACTTTCTGCTACCAGATAATTCCGTTCGGTCTCAAGAATGCTGGGGCAACCTATCAGAGGGTAATGATCACATTATTCCATAACATGATTCACAAAGAGGTTGAACTATACGTAGATGATATGATCGCCAAATCCCATACGGAGGAGGAACACATCATACATTTACAAAAGCTATTCGAACAACTACGCAAGTTCAGACTAAGGTTAAATCCGAACAGGTGTACATTTGGCGTCAGATCAGGCAAGTTGTTGGGTTTCATTGTAAGCCAACAGGGTATCAAAGTGGACCCCGACAAAGTAAAAGCTATACAAGGGATGCCAGCACCAAGGACAGAAAAGAAAATGCGTGGTTTCTTAGGGCGATTGAATTACATATCAAGGTTCATATCGCATCTAACAGCTACATGCGAGCCAATATTCAAGTTATTACGAAAAGATCAGACGGTAGTATGGAATGATGATTGTCAAACTGCCTTCGAGACGATAAAACAGTATCTGAAAGATCCACCAATCTTAATGTCGTCAGTCCCTGAAATACCACTCATCATGTATCTGACAGTGCTCGAAGGATCAATGGGTTGTGTTTTTGGATAGCAGGACGAAACAAGCAGAGAGGAGCATGCAATTTATTACCTCAACAAGAAATTCACTGAATGTGAAACCAAGTACTCACTCCTCGAGAAAACTTGTTGCGCATTGGCTTAGGCTTGAGGCAATATATGTTAACTTACACTACGTGGTTAATAGCAAGAATGGATCCTTTAAAGTACGTGTTTGAAAAGTCAGCTCTTACCGGGAGAATCGCACGATGGCATATGCTATTATCAGAATACGACATCCAACATATCACTCAGAAGGACATCAAGGGTAGTATAGTAGATGATCATCTAGCTCACCAACCGCTGCCAGAATACCAGCCTATAAAGTTCAACTTTCCAAACGAATACGTCATGATTATAACCGACTATGAAATACGAGGACCCGACGAAGGACCTGAGCCAGGGGCATGGTGGACACTCACGTTCGACGGGGCTTCAAATACACTAGGGCACGGAATAGGGGAAGTTTTGACCTCTCCAAAGAACAATTACAAGCCATATACCGCAAGATTGTGTTTCGACTGCACAAACAACATTGTCGAGTATGAAGCTTGCTTACTAGGGCTAGAAGCTACCATTGATCTGAGAATAAAACACCTAGAAGTATTTGGGAACTCTGTATTAGTCATATATCAGGTTAATGGCGAATGGGATACAAAACACCCAAAAATGATTCCATATCGGGATCATGTTTTGATGTTGGCCGCAGAGTTCACCGAAATCACTTTCAGCTACATCCTGCGAGAAGAAAATCAAATGGAAGATTCCCTGGCAACTCTATCAGTTATGTTTAAGGTAACCTGGCCGAATCACGAACCATGAATCACAATCATACATTTCGAATAACCCACACACTATCTTGCTATTAAAGAAGGAGCGAAAAACAAGCCTTGGTTCTACGACATCAAGAAATACCTTGAAAAATAGGAATATCCAGAAAAAAAGGAACAGTCGGAGCTTCGGTAGTAACCCTTGTCTGTTGAGGCTAAACACTCGGTGGATGATTCTGAGCAGCCACAAAAGATTCCATCAGAACAGTGAGATTGGCCATACCAACCTTCAGAGTAGAAACTTCCTCGCATAGCTCACGATTCTCTTGTTCTAAGTTGTCCATCTTCCTTCTGAAATTAGCTCGAGTAAAGTAGTGGTGAGACAGCTTGCTGAACAAAGTAAAGAAGCTTGGTAAGACACCTGGATATACATAACAAATGCAAGAAATATCCACATTAGCGTCAACAAACTTATCCACATTAAAAAATAAAAACAACCCGTAAGCAAGTAGAGCAAAGATGTCCTCAAAAGCGATTGTACTCTTCATCCTTGCAAAGTAACGAGCTTTCTCAAATAAGAACTGAGTTGGTAATCTTCTAATCCCTCCATTAGTAGTCATATGGGCTTTAACCCCAGACTTCCCCGATTGGATCAAAGCAGCAATCTCGTGTGGTTTTGGCTCACCCTCCAAACCAGTAAAAGGAACACGATCGGTAATCGGTAAATCTAATGGATAAGAATACTCCTCTAGTGTAGGCATCAACTGATAATCAGGGAAAGTAAAGCAATGATACATCGGATCATAGAACTGGACCAAGGTCGAGAGAATAACCTCCTTCATCCTAAGCTTCATAAGAGAAATGATGGACCCATACTTTCTCTGAAAATTCGCAGAACACTCAATCTCGGGAATCAGACTGATCAACTCATATATCTTGGGATCTTTGAAACTGTATTTTCCGGTCTTTCTTTTTCCAGAATCCATGGTCAAAAGGTACATGAGATATTCACAAATGGTCAACTTTCAAGTCCCTTGAAATAAAATTTCTTCAAAAGATGCTTATGAGTGCATGGATGCATGATGCAACAATCACACACAAGATCACAAACATAAGGTTTATACGTTCAATGTCACGAGCATGAGGTCGAAGGTACTACCCATAAGGTATGGTCTAAAATTTATCACCTTCCGAACAAGGTTCTAGAGGTTCCCAGAGTCTACATCCTTCCTTCGGATATTACCAGCTTCCCGATTAACTCGGTAATTAGTAATATTCTCAAGAAAAACACGTCCGAGCGTAGTATCGCATGACAACTATTTCCAAATTACTCTGTCATAGCTTCCGCACTACACCTAAAAGGCCAAGATAGGTTAGGTATTCTACGGTCCTCAGCTTCAGCAGGATCCTAGGTCGAAAGTAATTCGTCTTCCCGATTACTCGGTAAACGACACTACAGTCAAAGGGGCCTCCATTGAATGGGGGATCTTATGCCTCCTTTTTTGGGATTACTCCCTCAAAGTTAACATGATTATACCGCCCATCCTATCTTATAGTTTTCCCAAGTCCGGTTATAGGACTTATAAGTAATCACCAAGCACCCTGAAAACCAGGAAAATCCAGATAAACATGTATATAACATATAACACATAAACAACAACATCACATAAGTTTTCTCATATGACTACTTATGTGACTTGGTAGTTTTCTCATAGACTTTTGACTTGGTAGTCTTCTCAAAAGCCATGCCTGATGAAGGGCCATTTCAGGGTTTTCCTCATAAATATGTCCTCACAAGACCTTCTCTGGTTCAGTCAGATCATCACTAAGATCTCTCTGATTCCTATTCCAGTTGAAGATATTCCAAGACTTTTGTCTGGTTCATTTGAATTGATGCTAAGATTCTTCTGATTTCCATTCCAATTAAAGTTAATCCAAGACCTTCTCTGGTTCAGTCAGATCACCACTAAGATCTCTCTGATTCCTATTCCAGATGAAGATATTCCAAGACTTTTGTCTGGTTCAGTTGAATCGATGCTAAGATTTTTCTGATTTCCATTCCTGTCAAAGTTAATCCAAGAACTTCTCTGATTCAGTCAGATCGACACTAAGATCTCTCTGATTCTTATTCCAGTGGAAGATATTCCAAGACTTTTATCTAGTTCGATTAAATCAATCCTAAGATTCTTCTGATTTCCGTTCCAGTCAAAGTTAATTAAAGACCTTCTCTGGTTCAGTCAGATCGACACTAAGATCTCTCTGATTCTTATTCCAGTTAAAGATATTCCAAGACTTTTGTCTGGTTCAGTTGAATCGACCCTAAGATTCTTCTGATTTCCTTTCCAGACAAAGTTAATTAAAGACCTTCTTTGGTTCAGTTAGATCAACACTAAGATCTCTCTGATTTCTATTCCAGTTGAAGATGACCCAAGGCTTTTGTCTGGTTCAGTTGAATTGACCCTAAGAATCTTCGGATTTCCATTCCAGTCAAAGTTAATTAAAGACCTTTCTCTGGTTCAGTTAAATCGACACTAGGATTTTTCTGATTTCTATTCCAGTTTAAGAAACTGCAAAGCCTGGAGCACGACCAGATAACAGTTTAATCTCATTCCCCCAGTAAGTCACTGTGAAGCTTGGAACACGACCAGATAGCAGTCAGCCTTATTATCCTCAGCAAGTCACTGTAAAGCCTGGATCCTGACCAGATAGCAGTTCACTTTTGTCTCTTCAATAAAGAGATGACTCCCCAGTAGAGTAATGGATAACTGAAGCTCCTAAACACTATTTCCCAAGAAGAGACCAACATTCCTCAATGGAGTCCTCCTCAATAACAGGAATAAGGATTCCCACAAAAGAGTATCTCATCAACATTGTTCTGGATGGCATCTTTAAGCCCATCTTCAATGATCTTCCTTCACCTTCTATGGATGGCGTCTTTAATCCCATCTACGGCGATCTTCCATCACAGTCCTCTATTGGCTACACAGTCAAGTATCATTTCAGATGAGTGCAAATTTCTAGGCACTCTAGTGTTCAATCATCTTCCACCTTCAGATCACGAAAGGCAGACCAACCAATCTACATCCTCAGGTTTAAGAAGATTGAACAGGTGCAGCTGTTGTAACCCAAAATTTTCCCTCCCATTTTCACTCAATACATGCCTCTAGAGGTCCTCAATTTCTCAAGGATGATCAAGAACTAACCAGTCAAATTCTCCTCTTAAGGCAACAAGCCTCAACTAGGGTTTCAATTTTAAGCAAGATCTATGAGTCCAAAGGATCCCAAATTTTCTCCATTATCCTAATATGTCCCCAAGATCATCCATGCCAGATGTCTTGCCTTAAACAATAAGTTTTCTCAGTCAATTTCTCAAATGCCTGGAAATCAAATGTATTAGGTCAAAAGTCAATTGTGACCTAAATACAGTCAAACTTCAAGATTTTTGGTCAACATCAACATTTTGAAGTATTATCCATCATTTGATCAAGGTTTTATCTTGATTCCTCAAGAAATGCTCCTAACTCATCAAAAGTCAAAAATGGCAAATTAGGGTTTCTATAGGAAAAGTCAACCAAACTTTGACCAGGCATAACTTTCTCATTATTTATCAGTAAGTTTTCCTCCAAGGCTCATCTTAAATAGAATCCAATTCCCTACAACTTCTCTTCATCCCTGACGTTCAAGAAATGCCTCAAACAAAAGATACAAGCTCGGACGTTATAGGTCTTTTCAAAAAGTCAACAAAATCACTTTTTGGGTCAAAGCTCCTTACATGAACATGGAAGATCCAATTGAGAGGAAACCAAAAGGGTTTTTTAGAGGACATCCTAAGCTCTCTAAAAAGTCCAAGAACACCATCTTAGATTTAAAATTGAGAGAGATATTCCTTGCTAAAGTTGATCAATTTTTGGAAAGGTGCATGAAGCCAATATTAACCAAACTTGAATTTTTTCCAAATGAGCCCATGTTTTCATGATTGAAACTTGTTCCTAACATGGCCCGTGACCCCTAAGCTCATTCATAATTTATTTCATTATTCTTATTATTTATTTTGATTTTTTATTCATTAAAAGTCAAAATTAAATAAAGAAATAATAGGAAATATGTAAGATATGATTTGAAGACCTTTTTCTAATTAAATGAAGAGTAAAACATGCTGGAAACTCAAAGAAAACGCGTGGGAATTGTTTGAGAAAGTTTTGGCCAAAATAAGAAACATAAAATTCCAAAGGCAAATCAAATCTTTTCTACATAAATCTTCAAGATTTGGTCCATTTTTGTTACCCTAATACATCCAGATATATATGCATAACATTTCCAGACCAAAAAACAAGGATTGGCCGCATAGAACACACACAGAAAGTTCCAATTTTTTTTACAAAAAAAGCGGCAATCAGATTGATAGTGCAGAGGGATTCAAGGAGTTTTGACGTTTTCAATCCATTCCTGGGGACATTCTGAAGCTAACAGCATCATTCCCAAGCATCAAAGCACCCAGAATCATCACTTACATCATCACGATTTGCACCTTATTTTTGAAATTAATTTTGATCATACATGTGTTAGAAATAGATTTTGAATATGCATTCTTGTTTGTATGAGCATTTAGAACGTATTTGAATGGTTAATTTCCAATTTGTATGCATATATGATAACCTTCCATTGTTAGGGTTTAAACGTTCCTTTTAGGGTTTTCAGGTACAGGAGAAATTGTGCCTAATAAAGGATACCATCATGCTCAGGGGATCAAACCCAATTGATTCATGTCTTTAAATTCAATATATATTGCTTGTTTCGAATTTTGGAGATTTGTAGGTGTTTTAGTGACGGATATAGTCCGTAGGTAAAAGTGTTAGGCTAAAACGACGGACAATTGAAGAAGATGTTGGCGTGGCATGACCTGGTTGGACCATTTGAAAACAGCGCACGTTTTTTTTCTTAAATAAAATTCTGGGCATTTATTTTGATTATATTGTTTTGTGTTTGTTTATATAAACGAATGAACACTTGGCTCAGATGGTAAAGGAAGCACGCTGGAAGGGAGAGGACTTGGGTCGAGTCCCAGGTACAACGTTTTATGTTTTCTAACTTATTTCTTTCAAATCCAATGTGTTTCCTTCCCCTGCGTACACCATACACAATCAACTCTCTAGCCATGAGATCCAAGGTGTCCAGATCTAGCGCACCAAACTTGCAGTCCCATGGTGGACCTTCCAGGGGCCACAATAATGAATCACACGCAAGGGGTAATTGGGCTTGTGGACCTGGCCCTTGCAAATCCAACATGCACCCCCTCGATTGCTAACACACTTTAGGCCTATTCTTTTTTTCCTTTTTATTATTTTTTAGTTAATTTCTTTGTTATTTTTAATATTTCAAAAATTATTTTTTCTATTTAATCACAAAAATCAGTAAAATCACAAAAAATAGGATTTAGGGTTTTTTATTAAAATAAATTTTATGAATTAATTTGATGTAATTATTTTAATTTGTTTCTTTAAAATAAAATCAATTAGAACCTAGGTTTAATTGCAAAATCTTTTTCTTCAAAAATATCAAAAATATTAGTTTTTTTATTAAGAATTAATTTTTTTTAATTAATAATTTTTCCAATTAATTAATTATTTTCTTTATCATTTAACTTTTTTTCAAATAAAAAACAACAAAATACTTTTCTTTTAACCTATGCGCGTTTTAGGGTTTAGACGCTTCGTTATTCTTCGCGTGTTCGTTATTTTTACCGTATTATTTTCTAATTCTGTAATTGTTCCTGATTTGTAATAATTAAATTAGATTTAAATTCCTGCATCTAATTATGTAACTGCCCCAAGGCCCTGTAATAGTTAGGAACTTTATTTTTCCATAATTTATTTTCCCGCACGATAAACTGCTGAGATGAATGGTTAATAGGATTGTATGGAAAGATAACAATTAATTGAACATAGATAACCCTAAATGCGCAAGATAATATATATGAATCAATCACCTTTTCACATGCTCACCCCTAGGGTATCTCCCACTTTGGTTGCCTTCGAACACGGTCATAATTCTCGAAATGTGAGAATTGTTAGTGGATGTCCTTAAGTCTAAGAGATCACTAGTCCCTCGATGACCCTCTCGACTATTGCCTCGGTTAAAAAAGTGATCTTAGGGCTTTAGGACAGTTACTAAGAGTTCTTGCCCAGTCACCTTAGTGACTGTGACGTCCCTTTCGATAGTCCCTCAAACATCCAACGATTAGGGATACCTACTCACTAGTAGTAAGATAGCACTTTCTAAAGGATAGAAGGAAAAGAACGCCTTTTTCGAGTAGGTAGATAGATGTTAAGTACTTTCTCAAAACAATTCATTTTTACACCACACTTTCAAACATTTTTCAAACGAAGTTTTCAAAACGCTTTATCACACTCTTGTGGACTGATACAAGAGTTACCATAAAGCAAACTAAATCTTTCAAAACACACAAACATAAACATTTTTCAAAATGAGCAAGTACCTAAGAGCCCGTGGAAAACAACAGATGGAAAGGGTTCTAACACCTTCCCTTTCCATAATCTACCCCCTTTACTCAAAAAATCTCGAAAAAGCTCTTTTTCTGTTCTTTTCACCCTTTCCTTAGTTGGATAAAATAAAAGTCGGTGGCGAATCTTGCTTACCGCAACATTTGTGAACAAAAAATGCAAACCAGTATTAACAGTCAGTTCTTCCACCGTATCACAGTGCCTAACACCTTCCTTTCGTCTAATGAAGTCAGAAACCTAGGATCTCTGTATGCGAATTAGGGTTTCCTATTAGATGCCCTTCCCTAGGATAAAAACTGATAGTGGCGACTCTGATTAAAAAACCAGTCGCTACACAAGAGTTTTATTTGTCGAAAATTATCAACCAACTGGGCCATGTCTCTCAAGTATTGAGTGTCCAATTTCTTCCTAGTGGAATAATCTAGACCCCCCTGTGGCCATTTCGACCAACTCATGCTCAATTACCTGAGTGAAACATCTAGCTTTGAGAAAATGGAATCGATTTAGATAATCATTTATTGGCTCAGTAAATTTGTGCTTAACACTTTCCAATTCCTTCAAACTAATCTTAGCATGTCCCATGTAAAATTGTTCATGGAATAACCTTTCTAATTGAGCACAACTATGAATCAAATTCGATGGTAATATTGTGAACCATGTGAAGGAATTTTTCGTTAGTGAACTTGGGAAGTATTTAACCCTAATATATTCATTACTGATAATTTCACATGCCTCTAATAGGTATCTAGCCACATGTGAAGATGTGAAAAACACAAGAAGGGGGGGTTGAATTGAAAAACTTGGATCAAATAAAAACAGCTTAAGGACACAGTATTTTTATCTTAGTTCGTTTGATCTCAAACTACTCCAGTCCACCCGTCAAGGTGATTTCGCCTCTCTCCAACGAGGTCTTAATCCACTATTCTCAAAGGATTACAACAGCTACTTTAACAACTGTTAAAGTCTTCTTGAGTATAACCACAAACCGGTTTATCTCAAGGAAATCTTTTACAAATATATGAACAAGAGTGTGTTGTTGTTTTCTAACAAAACAGTATATCACAACTGTGATAGTTACACAAATTAAGCTTGGAATAAAATGAATTTGCTAAAGCTTTGAATATGCGTGGTTTGGAAGGCTTGGCAAATTATTGTGTGCGTACATACGTGCTTCTTTTCACAAGAAGACTTGTTTATATAGGCAAGGCAAAGATACGTTGTCCATAAAGCAAGTTTAATGATAATAACACACTTTCCTTTTGTAGAAGATCTTGTCTGAAGAAAGCCGTTAGCATTTAATTCTGTCTTGAATAATCAGTAATGCTTCAGAGTCTTCTTAGCAAAACTGCTGATAACGCTTCAGAGTGTTGATGACTTGGTAAAGATATCTTTGATCAGAGTCAGAGTGTATTTGTTTAGGCGCAGATTCTGGTCATCAAGCTTCAGCGTATAATCTGGTAGCTTCAGCGTGTAGCACATATTGCTGATCTTCTGATGCTGATTCCATTTTGATGCTGATTCCATCAGAACTTCTACATATACAAAACATAATTTTAAGGAGCATAATTGTTCTTTGTATATATCTTTGAATTTAATTATTCTTTGTATTTTGTTATCATCAAAACTCTAATCAAGGGTTGTAGAATCAAACTATGTTCTAACAATCTCCCCCTTTTTGATGATGACAAAAACCAGATTTTTCAATTGGAAATAAAGAATAAAAAGTATAGAATTAAGAAGAAAGACTCCCCCTGAGTTGATTACTTCCCTTATATTCTTTGAGTTCATGAGCATCAGAATTTGACTACGTCTTTCATCATAGTTTTGTACCTGTTCAAGCTTTTCAGAAGAAAGAAATTGAGTAGATCAGAATGTTTGAGACTTATGTCTCAGTAATCCGTTATTGAAAATATCTCATTCTTTCTCCCCCTTTTTGTCATTTATCAAAAAGAACATATAATCAGAGCCAAAAGGATTTATATTAAAATAAGAAGCAACGATAAGAAGTTCAGAACAGCAGCAATGTAGAAAATATTACAGATAAACAAATTTTAAAACAAAGGAAAATCTAAGATGGAGGAGGAAGGAGCGTGAACAAAGCTTCCAACAAGCCCTTGATTTGGGTGTTGGTTTCCTCTTGTTTGGTTAACATGCTCTTGATTTCCGAAATTTTATCATCCTGTTTATCCATCCTTTCCTGCATAATAATATCTGCTCTCTTCAGTTCTTCTAGAGTCTGCCTTTCATAGGAGGAAGCTTGAGAATCTTCAGTAACTGGATTCTTCTCAGAGCATTCTGCAATGTCATCTTTTTGAACCAGTTCTTCTACAGGAATCATCTGCTCTGGAGTATCAGTCAGAATGAGATCTTTTGACTTTGGTTGAACTTTGTCTATTGGACGATGTTCTAATCAGGGAGCATTGTCCAGAGAGAGAACTTCTTCCTTGAGCAGTTGACTCAGAACTTGATCTTCAATTACCTTTAGCAGATTACTGAAATTCTGTTGAACTTGTCTGTAGCTCTGTTCTTGCATCCTATGAGTTTCAAAACTTATCCATTTTCTGAAACTTGTCCAAAGATATTCTGAAGCAGCAGGATTAATCATCTCAAGACTAGCTTGCTTCAGGGAAGTTATCCACTTCTGTATTTCTGTTTCAAACATCAATAAACTAGTACAAACATCTGGTGAGGGTTCAAATGGTTTTGGTTTTGGAATGGCTGTTTTGTGGATTATGGCAGCAAGACATTCAAAAACAGTTAAATCAATGACAATTTTGGCGTTGTCATCTGGATTGTTCTTTGGTGAGGGAATGGGAGAGTCTGGAATAATTATTGGACTAGTTGGGGAATTTGGTGGAGTTGATTCTAGTGGAGAGGGAATTTGAGGAATATCCAGAATGGTCAGGGGCATACGGATGGCCAGAGGTTCAGTGATTCCAGGAATGGGAATGGTATCAGAATCATCAGTTTGGTTGGATTGAATGTTATGAGATTCTGGTTCACAGGATTCAAAAGGTTGGACCTCAGAAGTTTGAACTTCTGGTTGTGATTGTTTAGGTTGTGGAGAAGGTGGATGAATTTCTGGTTGAGGAGATGGAGGTAGTGGTATTTCTGGTTGTGGAGAGGGGGGAATTTCTGGTTGTGGTGCTTCTGTAGTGGTTTCAGAGTTTGGATTTTCTGGTGTGGGAGCAGAAATATTCTGGTCAAAAGTTTCAATATCTGACAGAACATTTGCAAGTTCTGGTTGAGTTGTTTCAATATTTGGATTGATAGGTAGGGAGTGAGTTCCTCTAACAGTTAAAGTTTCACAGGGGTCAAAACCTATGTCAAAATCATCAAAGGTTTGAGGGGTAGGAATTTCTGAATGGGTAGGTAAGGGGCCAAATGTTGATAAAGATATTGAATCTAAAACAGTTACAGAAGAAGGATTACCTCTCTTTTTAGCAGCTTTGGGAGTCCGCTGAGATGATCCTTCTGCTGCTGCCTTTCTTTTCTTGTTCTTCTTCAGCACAACTTCTGGAGCCGCCTGTTGCAAGTCTTGGATGTTTAACCCTGGTGCAGTGCCATCTACTTTGCATGCATCCAAGTATCTGATGATAATATCAGGCTTGGAATCAATTTCTGAGAACATAGGAAAATCATCCAGAGGAATTCTTCTGCTAGTGATTGTTGCAAAAGAAGTAACACTGGGTTCCTTCTTGATGTTCTCAATAATCTTCATCTTTTTCATATTCTTCGCATTCAAAGGCTTTCCAGCAGTTGCCTCTAGAGAGCTGATTTCTTGTGTTTCTGTTAGATGCTCTATCAACCTATTCTCTGTCAGAATATCTGATATGAGCCTTCCAAGGGGTATCCAGTCCCTTTTAGTGCGCTCATCTTCTCTAGTCTCCTTAACACTGGTCCTCAGATGATTGAACATCAAATGAGCCAGATTCACCTTAGTCTTTTGGGAGATGAAGTAGATCAGAAACTGCTGATCAATGTTGATGTAGTCAGGAGAGTTGGTTGGCTTCCTGTGGTTTATGCATCCCAGAATAATCTTAGCCCATATTCTGTGATGGTCCTTCAGATCCCTTATCTTGCTGGAGGGAAGACCCAGAGTGAAAATTTCTCTAGCAATTAAACCAACATCAGCACATCTTTCATCCATGTCTATACACCTTACGCCACCACCACTGTAACCTATCAATCTTGCAATAAGGTCTTCAGTTATGACTATCTTCTTCCCCATTACATACGAAGTGACTTGATGGTTGGAGGATGAAGCATGAATCCAAAATTCCTTCACAAGGATTGGGAACGTTGGACCTAGAAGACAGTCGAAATACCTGTTCCATCCTTGAGCCTTTACCTCTTCAGAAAGATTGAATCCATTTTCTTGAAGACTTTTAAAATCCACAATCAATTCTGAAAGCACTTCTAAGTTGTCAATGGGCGTGAGGAGAGTTCTGAATGGTTCTTCATATTGTTCTGTGGATTCTGTTCTCTGAGAACTGGTATTAGGAATGCTTGAGGAAGCCATGTTCACACAGAAAAATTTGAGAAGAAAATGAAGGGGTTTTGAAAGTACAAGTAGAAAATAATTAGATTGAGAGAAAGTGAAAGTGAAAGAGTCTAAAGAGTGAGAAATGTGTTTAAATAGATTTTGGAAACATAAACTTCAAGAGAGAGAAATAAATTGTAATGATTATAAGCATTAATGACTGCTGATTTTAGGGGATTCAGAAAGATATTGGAACGGTTACCCATGACATGTGTCTCAATGCATCCAATCAGCGTTTTTGACCTTTCAGAAAAATGAACGCGTGTTCAGCCTCAGAAGGTAGCCGATGAATGGATGACAAATGTTTGCTTACGTGAATAGCACACTTCTATCCTTGAAATGAAACGCTCAGATCTTCATGGATAGATTCTGATACAATCTGGACTTCTAAAATTCTGAAGGCAGGTTGATCAGCAGTTCACAAAAAATAACAAAAATTCTGAAGATTAAGATATGTAAATAAAACAGTTTATTCTGGGCACAACTTCATGCTGAGATGTTTCAGAATGAAGTTAAACCTATCTTCAGAAAGAGGCTTTGTAAAGACATCAGCCCATTGATGGTCTGTGTCAATGAATTTTAAATTGAGAATCCCTTTCTGAATATAGTCCCTAATAAAATGATGTTTTATTTCTATATGCTTAGCCCTAGAATGCAAAATAGGATTTTTACTGAGACAAATAGCAGAATTATTGTCACAGAGGATAGGGATGTTACTCTCAAATATATTGAAGTCCTCAAGTTGACTTTTCATCCAGAGCATTTGTGTGTTGCATCCAGCTGCTGCTATGTATTCAACTTCTGCTGTTGATAGAGCTATTGTGGATTGTCTTTTGCTGGACCATGAGATCAGATTATCTCCCAGAAACTGGCAGCTTCCAGAAGTGCTTTTACGTTCTACTCTGTCTCCAGTAAAATCAGCATCACAGTATCCTACTAAGCTGTAATCACTTGATTTTCTCTTCTTTTTCCAGAATGCACGTGGGATGCATTGGAATCCTTGATGGCTTACATTATGAGAGATCAAATTTCTTCAGAAGTTCTCTGACATATTTTCTCTGATGAATGTAAGTTCCTTCAGGAGTTTGATTAATCTGAATGCCCGGAAAGAATTTTAGTTCCCCCATTAGGCTCATCCCAAACTCTGCCTGTATACATTTAGCAAACTCTCTTCCCAGAGAGGGTTTAGTGGATCCAAATATCATGTCATCAACATAAATCTGACATACTAAAATGTCATTCTTAATTGTCTTACAAAACAAGGTTGTGTCCACTTTCCCTCTGGTGAATTCCTTTTCTAACAGGAAGTTACTTAGTCTTTCATACCAAGCTCTGGGAGCTTGTTTCAGACCATAGAGTGACTTCTTTAGTTTGAAAACATATTCTGAATTTTTGGAAATTTCAAAACTAGGGGGTTGGTGCACATATACCTCTTCTTCTATATAGCCATTTAAGAATTCACTCTTGACATCCATCTGATACAGAGTGATGCCTTTATTAACAACAAATGAAATTAAAAGTCTGATGGATTCTAACCTGGCGACTGGAGCAAAGGTTTCTGTATAGTCTATCCCCTCTTGCTGACTATAACCTTGTGCTACCAGTCGTGCTTTGTTTCTGATGACTTCACCTTGTTCGTTCAGTTTGTTTCTGAACACCCATTTTATACCAATGACGTTGAATCCTATTGGTTTGGGAACCAGATCCCATACGTCATTTCTTGTGAATTGATTTAGCTCCTCTTGCATTGCAAGAATCCAATCATTGTCTAGAAGTGCTTCATCAATTGTTCTTGGTTCAATCAGAGAAACCAATCCCATGAGGGATTCTTCAGAGTTTTTGAAGGTAGATCTTGTTTTGATTGGATCTTCCTTCCTTCCTAAGATTGTTTCTTCTGGGTGATCAATGCTGCTTCTGGATGGTCTTTTTTGGAGTTGACCAACAAAAGTTGTTGGGTTGCTTGCAGTGACTCTTTCTGATGTTGAGGGAGTGTCTCTGTTGAGAGCTTCTGATGATTTGTCTTCAGTACCTGTGAGTTCAACTTCCATACCTGCAAGGAATTCATTTTGCTTTGAATTTTGAGAGTCAAGCTTATCATCAAACCGAACACTGATTGACTCTTCAACAATTTGTGTTTCTGTATTGTATACTCTGTACCCTCTTGAGCGTTCAGAGTATCCTAACATGATACACTTTTGTGCTTTAGAGTCAAACTTGTTCAAATAATTTTTTGTATTCAAAATAAAACATGTACATCCAAATGGGTGAAAATAAGAAATGTTGGGCTTTCTGTTCTTCCACAATTCATATGGAGTCTTTTCCAGAATAGGTCTTATGGAGATTCTATTATGAATGTAACACGCTGTGTTTATTGCCTCTGCCCAGAAGATCTTAGCAACGTTAGTCTCGTTGATCATGGTTCTGGCCATTTCTTGCAATGTCCTATTCTTTCGTTCTACAACTCCATTTTGCTGGGGAGTTCTAGGACAAGAGAAATCATGCAGAATGCCTTTTTCATTAAAGAATAACTCAAAATCTTTGTTTTCAAATTCTCCACCATGATCACTTCTGACTTTGACGATTCTAAGATCCTTTTCATTCTGAACTCGGTTGTAGAAGGTAACAAACACAGAGTGTGACTCGTCCTTGTGCCTTGAGAACTTTACCCATGTCCATATGCTATAGTCATCTACGATTACTAACCCATACTTCTTGCCACTGACTGAAGCAGTTTTAACTGGTCCAAATAATTCAATGTGCAGAAGTTCTAATGGCTTAGAGGTGGAAATAACGTTTTTGGATTTGAAAGCAGGTTTTGCAAACTTGCCTTTCTGACATGCTTCACACAGAGCATATGAATTGAACTTCAGGTTAGGAAGTCCTCTGACCAGATTGAGTTTGTTAATCTGAGATATTCTTCTCATATTAACATGTCCCAATCTTCTGTGCCAGATCCATTGCTCGTTGTTAACAGACATAAGACATTTTACATTCTGACTTTTCAGTTCAGAAAGTTTGATTTTATAAATGTTGTTTTTCCTCTTTCCATTAAATAGGATAGTCCCATCTTTCTGACTAACAACTTTGCATGAATTTTGATTGAAGATTATATCATAATCGTTATCACTTAATTGACTTATGGATAATAGGTTATGCATTAATCCATCAACTAATAAAATATTACTTATAGAGGGAAGATTTCCATTACCTACTGTTCCAGAGCCAATAATCTTTCCTCTCTGATTGCCTCCAAAGCCTACACAGCCTCTAGGCTTAAGTTCCAGGCTTTGGAACATATGCCTTCTTCCCGTCATGTGTCGTGAGCAGCCAGAGTCTAGGTACCATGATTGGTGTCTTTGCTTTGCTGCTAAAGATATCTGCCACATGTATTATTTTATCCTTAGGTACCCACATTTTCTTGGGTCCTGATTTGTTAGTTTTACCAAAACTCTGGTTTAATTTTGGTTTGACAGAGTAATCACTACTTGTGTATTTTATGTCATGTGTGTGCCCATATATAAAGTGTGAATCAAGTGGAGTGCGTTTTATAATTAAGTCCATAGCATTTTTTGGAGTAGGAACCTTACCTTGACATCATATCCCTTTTCTGCCATTTCTGCTAACTCCATAGATCATTGAAGTCATCTTGCTTCTGTCTATGTTTTTAGCAAGAAACTTCTGAAAGTTGTGATCATACTCTTTGATGATCTCATCAGCATTGCTGGGAGTTTCAAGGATTGTTTCCTTCTGAGAGTTTTGCAACTAGTTTTCTAATTTTGAAATTTTTTCTTTTAACTCAGAATTCTCCAATCTAAGACTCTCAGTCTTATCAGAGTCAGAAGCAAGATTCCTTTTCAGGTTTCTGAATTTGACTCTGATCTGCTAATACCTTTCCAGAATTTCATTAAGGCTTTCAGCTAATTCAGCCTTAGAAAAATTTATAGTAAAGTCAGGGAATACCTCTTCTGTATCTGATTCAGAGTCTGACTCAGAAGCTTCACTGTCTTCAGATACGTTTTCCATGAGAGTTATGTTTTCTCTTTCATCATCTGATTCTGAGTCAGCTTCAGATGTGTCAGAATCATCCCATGTAGCCATGAGACTTTTCTTCTTTTCCTTGCCAAACTTATTTTTGGGCTTCTCCTTCTGAAGCTTTGGGCAATCACTTTTGTAGTGCCCTTGCTAGTTACATTCATAGCAATTGATGTCTTTATTGTTTGGCTTTCTGTATCCTGAAGAACCTTCGGATCTTCTGTGTCCAGAGGAGGATTCTGACCTTCTGTATCTGGAGGAAGATTCATTCTGATTTTATGATCTTCTGGGATTTCTGAACTTCCTTTGCCTCTGCTTCCACAGTTGGTTCACCCTTCTGGAGAGAAGAGACAGTTCATCTTCTTCTGATGAGGATCCATCAGAGGTTTCTTCCACAGCCTGCAAAACTTTGGAGTCATATTTTCTGTTAGATTTTAAAGCTAATGGCTTACCTTGCTTTTGAGGTTCATCTGCTTCTAGCTCTATCTTGTGACTTCTGAGGAAGATGACAAGTTCGTCCAGAGAGATTTTGTTGAGATCCTTGGCTAGCTTAAGCGTTGTGACCATTGGCCTCCACTATTTTGGCAAGCTTCTGATGATCTTCTTAACGTGATCAGCAGTGGAATATCCTTTGTCAAGAACTTTTAGACCAGCAACGAGAATTTGGAATCTTGAAAACATAGTTTCTATTGATTCACTATCTTCCATCTTGAATGCCTCATACTTCTGAATGAGCGCAAGGGCTTTGGTTTCTTTGACTTGAATGTTTCCTTCATGCGTCATTCTCAGAGAATCAAACATATTCTTGGCAGTTTCTATGTTTGATATTTTCTCATATTCTGAATATGAGATGGCGCTGAGAAGAATTGTTCTGGCCTTGTGATGATTTCTGAACTCACGCTTTTGCTGATCAGACATCATTTTCTTGTCAATCTTCTGACCACGTCCATCCACTGGGTGCGTGTATCCATCAGTCACCATGTCCCACAGATCAGCATCATGGGCCAGAAAGAAACTCTCAATTTTGTCTTTCCAGTAGTCAAAGTTCTCTCCATCAAAGACTAGAGGTTTGCCACTGAATCTGTCCCTTTCTTCATTGTTGTCATTGCTGATGTTTCTACTTGGTCCTGCCATTGTGTTTTTCTGACGCTGGATCTTGTACTGACACAGTTAAGTGTTATAAGCTCAGAACCAGGCGCTCTGATGCCAATTGAAGATGTGAAAAACACAAGAAGGGGGGGTTGAATTGAAAAACTTGGATCAAATAAAAACAACTTAAGGACACGGTATTTTTATCCTGGTTCGTTTCATCTCAAACTACTCTAGTCCACCCGTCAAGGTGATTTCGCCTCTCTCCAACGAGGTCTTAATCCACTATTCTCAAAGGATTACAACAGCTACTTTAACAATTGTTAAAGTCTTCTTGAGTATAACCACAGACCGGTTTATCTCAAGGAAATCTTTTACAAATATATGAACAAGAGTGTGTTGTTGTTTTCTAACAAAACAGTATATCACAACTGTGATAGTTACACAAATTAAGCTTGGAATAAAATGAATTTGCTAAAGCTTTGAATATGCGTGGTTTGGAAGGCTTGGCAAATTATTGTGTGCGTACATACGTTCTTCTTTTCACAAGCAGACTTGTTTATATAGGCAAGGCAAAGATACATTGCCCATAAAGCAAGTTTAATGATAATAACACACTTTCCTTTTGTAGAAGATCTTGTCTGAAGAAAGCCGTTAGCATTTAATTCTGTCTTGAATAATCAGTAACGCTTCAGTGTCTTCTTAGCAAACCTGCTGATAACGCTTCAGAGTGTTGATGACTTGGTAAAGATGTCTTTGATCAGAGTCATAGTGTATTTGTTTAGGCGTAGATTCTGGTCATTAAGCTTCAGCGTATAATCTGGTAGCTTCAGTGTGTAGCACATATTGCTGATCTTCTGATGCTGATTCCATTCTGATGCTGATTCCATCAGAACTTCTGCATATACAAAATATAATTTTAAGGAGCATAATTGTTCTTTTTATATATCTTTGAATTTAATTATTCTTTGTATTTTGTTATCATCAAAACTCTAATCAAGGGTTGTAGAATCAAATTATGTTCTAACAACATGTTCGACAGTGGACTCAATAGTGTCCCCAAAGAATTTGGTAAATTTCGGGACTTTCCACCTGAGAGGTATATCTGATTGCAAAACGTACTCATTCAATGGTGAAGTGTAACTTGGCCTCTGAAGGCCAACATTTACACCATTACGAGTCATGATTCTTTTGATCATGGCTGCTAGATTACCGTCTGCTACCATATTATCTTGTCGAATTTGATATATAACTTCATTAGCATTTTGATTCCTATTTACCATCATAATCCTAGGTTCCGCCTCCTTTGGAATTTGTTTTTCCTACCTAAGAGGTTCGACTCTAGGTAATTCGACTTCCCCTCCCTGATTTACAACATTCGTCTGAGGTGAATTTCTTGGATTTTATTGAAATTGGTTAATTGTTGGGTCTTCTTTTAGGATTACCCCTCGATTTTCTCTTACCCATTCCCTTTGAGGCTGTTGTGGGGGTTGAGGCACACCAAATAATTCAGCGATGCGCGTCATTTGTGATGCCATTTGTTGGTTTGCTTGAGTGGTGTTTTGAATCAAAGGGTTAAAAATTATAGCCATTGTTTGTGCAAGCATTTGGAATATTTCATGGTTACTCTCATCCACTTGGTGCCTAATTATTGTTGCAGAGTGATTTGTCAAGTTTGGCTTTTGGGAATCTCCATGGGATTGTCTAATTTGACCCATATTATTAACAGTATACCCAGAACCTTGTAATGGAGAAGTGACATTCATTATAGGTTCTAAATAAGTTGAAGTGGAGTTATGTAATCCTGCTATACACGATGATGGTATGCCATAGGGCTGTTCGCGACCATTTAGAGGCATAGAAAAACCAGGAAGCCCTTGAGGCCTATGGAAAACGTTTCCCCCAGGAGGGGGGGAGTCTCTGGTGGACCATGTGGTCCTATATAAGTCAAAATAGGGCCAGTATAAGCGTTCAACTGCATTGGTGTTGAACTTGTTGAAGACGGTGTAATATCTGAAGAAAGCAATGAAATTGTAGTCTCCCTGTCGAAGAGACTGGGGGTGGTACTTTATTATTGGTAGGGGGATTTTGATTACTTGGCTGACTTTGATTTTCTATTTTCATAACGTATTTTCTTTTGGGTATTTCCTTGTTATTTGTGGCTAATTTAACACTTCTAAGTCTCATGCAACGAAGTCTAATACCAGAAAATAATGAAGACTTTTTAAATAAAACTTTTCACAAGAACAAAATATTTTTAATTGAACATAGATCCCACTGGGTGTGCCAATTTGTTTACCGTGAAAATTGGTAAACAAGCGCTAGTCTTCCAAAAACAACAAAAAGTTCTTGGTTACTCACAGGATCGACTAGATTGATCCTAGGATATGTGTTCTTATTTAAACTTTGTTCTTTGAAACGAAGAACACTTCGACACTATTCATTGTCTAACGATAATGTTGATTTCGTTCTAAATGAATCTCTAAAGTAAACTTACGAAACTTGTAAAGAAAGTACAATAAAGTCAATTGAAATTAAAGTGCTAGAAGAAATTATGGAATGATAAATTGTAATTAAATAAAAGATGTTGTTTACACGTACATTTCTCAAAAGACTATTTTCTCAATGTGCATATACTTTGACTTTATGTGATACTTTGTACAAATGAATGAACACCCTGAATCCTAATACTAAGACTCCTATATATACGAAATTGAAAAACCTGTTTCCAACAGCCTATCTTCATAACATGACACGTTTCACTCGGCATGTCTTCCTTTCCTCCTGAAGCTCCACGCGTCTTCTATTGTAACTAGATAAGGCCAAAAATTAGTTATTCCCTATTCAAATTAAAAACTCCTGTCAAAGGTCATATCTTCACTTGTCAAACCTATAAGAAAAACTTAGAAAATATTTCTAAGTCTCATCCAACATTTCCCTCTTGCAAAGGAATGACTTCGACCAGTCCTTAGCAAACTATGCTTTCTTCGTCAAAAGCTCAAATATTTTCAAAGATATTTTTCTCCTCTTTGTAAAATAGCATGGCGTCGAAAACATCAGCTAACAAAGGGAGAACAATGGTTTAAAGACATAGAAGAGGGTTTTGGCTATTTTCAAGCACTAATGCAGAAATGACTTTTATATCGGGCGAAAATGACTTTTTACATCGGTTCTGGGTCCGATGTAAAGTCATGCGATATAGTAAATCAGGGACTTTTTACATCGGTTTTGGGTCCAATGTGAAAAAGACAGTTAATACATCAGTTATAAGCTAAGCCTGATTTAAAAAACAATTATAACATTTTAAAAAAAAAAATTGACGCAACATTTTACATCGGGCTAACGTGTGGACCGATGTAAAATATACCATTTTTACATCGGTTGGGATTAATGGCCAATGTAAAAGATTCAGCATTGACAGTTTTTACATCGGTTTCTATTAATGACCGATGTAAAATGTAAGCAATTTTTTTTTGAATAAATTATTTATTTTCTGGATGATTCCCTGTAAAATAAAAATCGGTACCCATTTTTTCATATTTTTCCAATATCATACAGATTAAATTTAGGTCGCTATATATATGTCATAGCTTTCCAACATCACATAGACCACATCTAGGTCGATATTTTCATATTTTTCATAACAAACTTATAAAATGAACAATTGTATTGCAAACTTGAATTGTATCACAACAAACAAACTCACAACAAAATTACAAATATATATTATTCACAAAACATACAAAAATATTCAACTATTTATAAGTCTTTTTCCAAACTTGAATTACTAATATAAAATCCACAAGTAGATGAGTTATAGCTTCGGTAGACAACACCAAAATCGCATTGCCTGATAATAAATAATAATAATTAACATCAGCAAAAAATATCAAGAAACTCAATACATGTGCAAAAACCACATGTAATGTGCAAAAACTCAATAATAACAATTATGTGCAAAAACCACAACTTAGACAATTCTATAAAATTCACCAGATAAAGCTTAATTTTTATATAACTCAAAGAAACATTTTGCCCAACAGAGTCGCAAATCATACAAATTATCTTGTGTTAATTCTGTTAGGTCATCAAATACATATAATACATAAATATAACAATATAGAGTTATTCTTTAAAAATTCATATTAAGTTTCAAAACAATAAATAAATAACAACGTAGAGTTATTTTTATTACCTGCATCCAATTATCAGTTATATTGGCAGAGACAATATCCAACATATTTTTCATCACATAGTACCCACAATCATTAGAGTTATGTTGTTGCCTTGTCTACAATTGAATGATATAATTAGTGAATATTTATCATAAATTTAACTATAGAATTATAATTTACATCACACTTACATTGGGATGAAGCCATGTAGCCTTTTTTCTATTTCCATTTTTCATTTGATGAATCCCAAAAGAACTAATATAGAAAGATAAACATCACATAACTAAATTTACTCGCCAATGAAAAATCACATAACTATTAATTTCCAATAAAAGTCACATGAAAGATAAACTTACTTTGTAATAATTTTCTTCGTGTTCTGGTCAATTTCCCGACGAAGGATGTGCCCGCGGCTGCGCTACTTCACGGAGATTCCGAAATCGCAAGTTATGCTGCTTCGCGGAGAAAGAAAAAATATAATCAAATTTCAATGGCAAGGTGATAAATCTATTAAGTTTGATAGGTTTAAGATAAACTGTGTGTTTCTGAGAGGACCATTAACGTTTCACTCGGAGGTTTCTAAGGAGACAATTTCTCTAATGAAAAAGAATGACATATACACAACATGTACTATATTCTCAACTCTATACTAAATATATACTATTTATAACTAATTAGACTTAATTAACCTCTCTAAGAATAATAAATTGTTTAGTAATTAAAAAACAGATATGAACAAAGGAATGGATTCACCAAGCCACTGAGTTAGTATCTAGTATAATCTTCTAATTTTTTTTATATGTACTTCTAATTTTTTTATAATGTATCTCAGTAGCAAGAAAAGCAACAAGAATATCTTAAAAACTTTTATATATATATATATATATATATATATATATATATATATATAATATATATATAATATATATATATTATATATAATATATATATATATAATATATATATATATATATATATATATATATATATATATATCTTAGAAATCCATAGATATACAATGAAGTTGAACAAAATAGAAAATTTCTTACTCGAATCGTAGTTCGACGGTGGAGGGGTTTCGAAAAAGGCGGAGAGGGTTTCTACTAGAACCGTCTTCGTGAACGGCGGGAAAGGACGGCGGGAAAGGGCGGCGGGCGTTGGTAGCAGACGAAAACGGACAGAGGACGTTCGTAGCGGAGACGAATGGACGGTGTTGGAGGAGCGGTGGGCGGAGAGAACAGACGGTGTTGGCGGGACGGTGTTCAGATGTCGTTCGTAGGGATTCTGTTTTGAAGAGAAAATAACTAAATGAACAGCAGTAGGGTTTATTTAATAAATATATATTACAATTTTTACATCGGTGGATTGAAATAACCAATGTAAAAGTTATTTCGGAATAATGTTTTTACATCGGTTCTAGTAAATAACTGATGTAATGGTTGTTTTTTACATCGGTGAAAGTCAATGCCCTATGTAAGGATTTTCTGGTTTTTTACATCGGTGGAACTAAAGGCCCCGATGTAAGGATTTTCTGGTTTTTTATTTACCAATCTGCCACCGTAGTTTTTTATTTACAATACTTTCATCGTGTTTTTTTTTATAAAACCTTTTATATCGGTTTATTACTTGGACCGATGTAATAGCCAGCGGGAAATTTTTTTTTTATAATATTTTTTATATCATTGCAAATAAATATCTGGTGTAAAATCTTTTTAATTTTATTTTTACATCATATATTTTTATACTGATGTAAAGTCCTTTTCTCAAATGTCATTTTTTTAGTAGTGAAGAGAAATCTTAGAAATGCAAGGGTTTTGAAAACCTTTGAAGTTATCTAAGGTTATTGGGAATTGGGAAATACTTGTTTACACCTTGGGTTGGATTTGAGTTATTCATATATTGAAGGTTGAAGAGGTTAAAAAACATTTGGGCAGAAAATAGTGTAATTCTTGGGAACCTGAAGGCAATGACTATTTTCTTGTAACTCATATGTAATCTATTGTAACAACTTTATGAGTATAGTGAATTGGAGAGTTGTTCTTTCATCTATAGTAGACTGTTTGATCGAATTGAATAAATAAATCTTCGTCTTTTTCTTACCTTATTCTGTTATATTATTTATGTGTGAATTATTATTTATTGTAAACTATTTATTTTGGTTACTAGTATTCTTACCTCGCAAATTAATATCGAATTTTATCGAAATTAACAATAAAATTCACAACACATAATATTATATATAAGTCATGTTAACTTTGAACTCACTTAACCATAAATTGCAACCAAGTATGTATGCTCTCTTGAGTATACATGTTTACCCTCCAATTACGATCATCAACTGCTCTACCGACGAAAAATTTTCAAAACAATTTTCAAATTATTCAAATTCACTTTCATTAACTCAATTACTTAAATTGACAACATTGATAAGTTCTTTGTTTGAGACTAATAACATCCTTAGAATACCCCTTCCAAAGAACCACCCGGCCTACCATAATATCTTACAAGAAAGAAATCAAAAGAAATTTTTCAATCATCTTCTCGACTTCGTTCCCTCTCGAATTATTTTAAAACCTTAGGTTGGTATTTAAAATGAATTTTTGGTAGACTTTTTTTTATCCATGTTGAAAGTACATGTTTACAATATTCGTATCATTGTATCACTTAGATTATCCAACGTTAGCTTGTCTTATTTTCTTGGTCGAAAACTTATTTTATGTTAGTAGTTCCTTTCTTCGAGGATTCTTTTGGTGTAAACGCATACTTCAATTATTAGATTCCATGAACTGTGAATACAATCTTCTAACTATGTATAATTAAGTCTATAGAATCACTCATCTTTTAATTAGATTTTCTTCCATTTTATTAGGTGTCAAGTATCATTGTCAAAGTAAAGATCTTCCATAGGTTTTAATATAAAATATTCATCCTAGCGTATAAACCGTATCAATATGACAATATGTAATACTCTTTTTCTCTCAAAATAATTATTTTTCTAATCTCAAAAAGTTTTTTCAATATAATTATAATTAATTTTACAATTTTATCTCTTATATACATTCATTTCAAGTATAATAACATATTACAATTGATAATAATAAATATAATTTTATAAAAAAATTATTTTTATTGACTCAATTATTATTTTTCTTAATTTTCATATAATAACTTTAAATTATTATTATTTTGAGACGGAATGAATAATTGCTTCAGTTACACCAATCTTTTGCTTGACTTGACTTCCATAAACCTTAATAGACTGATCAATCATCATGATTCATGAATATGTTCTTAACTAGGTGTTGGCACTGTTCAAGTGGTGGCTATAGGGCCCACTGCTCAACAATAAGTAGTTAGAAAACATAGTTAAATATTTCTTTCAAACATATTTTAATGTTATCATTGTTAGAGTGGTTATACAAGTATAATCGCAACTTTCTTTAATGTGTATTCATCTTGATTTGCAAAAGAACAAGGATTCAACAATACAAGACAAATATTTAAAAAATAATAATATCTTGATATATATATATATATATACTATATATATATATATGTGTGTGTGTTTTTTTTTTTTTATAAATACGTGAACATTATTTTTATATTATTTTAATTTTTTAATATATTTTTCTTTAAATTATTTTGATTAATGAAATATTAAAACTTGATTATTATAATTCAAATTTTGGTTAATATATATTCTGACATAATTTTTTTAAATATATATACCATTTAGATTTGATTAATATTATATATAAAGTTGTACAATACAGTCATAATTTGGTTAATGAATCCTAAAAACATATTAAAAATTAAATAGTAAAATATAGTTGATTGATGAAGTATAAAAGTTGATTAATACATTTATAATATATTGTTAGAACATGGTTAATAATATGTATTTTATTGATTAATAAAGTAGTGAAGATTGTTAATGAATTATAAGTAAAATAATAATTAATTATAATATATATTTTTGTGGATAATACAATTGTGAAGTTAATTAATAATACAACTTTATATTTATGTTATAAAATAAATTTTAAAAAATAATTTTTTTTATAAAAATTAATATTATTTTATTTAAAAAATATTAATACGATGAATAATATATAATATAAATATTAGTCTAAGAATGGGTGTTAAAATAACAAATCTGATATTTAAAATTA